>ML781376.1:136537-157651 GCA_009831015.1 Picea engelmannii | reverse complement strand
ATTACATTTCAATTTCTTTTTAATATTTTTAAATACTTATAAATTAGAGTTAAGGTGAATCCATGTTGATTGTACTTTTCTTTATAATAACATTTATGATATGTTAATAAAATTTATATATTTGATAAATTAAATTAAAATGAATATATGTGGATTGTACTTTGGTATATAATAACAAGTTACTAAATTTTCTTTCCAGGTTAACAATCTCTTAAACATCTTTTAACAAACTTAAAGAGTAATTATCTTCTTTTAACATGGAAAGTATGTCTAATCCACAATTTTTCAATATAGAAGAGGGAATATCATACAAATGTTTGACCATATATTATCATTCTCTCTAATTAAATAAACTAAATCCTAAATAAAAAAACGTAGTCTAAATGTTCTAAGTTTTTACTATTCACTCAGTAAAATGATTTTAGAGTTCACTTGGTTGTGCCCATTTCCAAGAAGGTTAAGCATCTTGACTTCTATCGAACCGAGGGACACACTTGATGCACTTGTTTATGGTACAGTTTGATGCACTTGTTTATGGTACAGGTTGATTACAGGTTGTTTGGTACAGGTTGGTGCATGGTTGATGCACTTGTTGATGGTACAGGTTGATTACAGGTTGAGGTACAAGTTGAGGTACAGGTTGATGCATGGTTCAGGTTTATTGGTACAAGTTTACAAAGGTATATCTCACAGTGATAGTGTGACAGTGGTCCCATCATTCTACTTCTACTTCAGGGCGGTTGGACGGGGAAATGATAGGTGGTTGTAGCCACCTTTTGCTTGTAGCCAGAGAGCATAGGAGATTGTAGCCTCCTTTTGGTTGTAGCCAGAGAATTGGGGAGTTGGAGCTTCCCTCAGGTTGTAGCCTGAGAAACTAGGGGGTTGAAGCCTCCTTCCAGTTGTAGTGAGAAAACAAAGGAAGTTGATTCTTCCAATGAATGTAATTATTCAAGACATATAAAATAAAGCGTTCTGTGGTTTTCTCCCGCTTTGGGTTTCCACGTAAAACACTGGTGTATTGTGTATGTGTATGATTTTTCATTTGTTCAATGCTTATTTACTCTGCAGTTATTAGATGATAATGATACATTGATATAATACTTGGATTATATGGTTAAAAAGGATTAAATTGCTCTATTATTGATTCACCCCCCCTCTCAGTAATCCAACAAATGGTTTCTTGAAGAAGAAACAAGGGGACTATTATACGATAAGAGGGGAAGAGGAAAAGGCATTGTTCACTAATTTGACCTTGTCATTGTCCTTTGTAAATATTACCCTTTCTTTCCCATACTTTTGTACAATCCATCTCATCAATCTTTGACTTGTAGGTGTGCACAAAGTACAAATGTCATGTATGTCCTATCCTTGGGAAGATGGAGTCACATGCAAGAAAATGTCTCCCATTTTCTTTTCCATGCATTCTATCATCATTCTATCATCATTTGATTAGGAAATAATTTGTGGGCATCGAGAGGATACAATCTTCCATGTCATGCGGATGTTTCTCCTTGGTTTTTATGGTTGTCATGATTGTTATGGAAAGGGTTTCCGATGTTCTTATGGCTGGAAAGATCCCATAGAAGTTGGGGAAGCTTGCTATTGAAAATGTGGAAGAAAATGGGATGGTTGGACATAGATACCATACTTGGAATTTCCAAAATTTTCAAGTCAATACCTTTAGACCTGCAACCTTGTTATTGCTTCTCATTGACTACTAGAGGACAATTATTTTCCATCCCAAGTAATTGCCAAAAGGAATACAACCAAATTGACTCTTTTTGCACACATTAAAGAGCATTATAAGGGAAGGGGCCTCTAAGGGACTATTGAGCAAAGAAGGAGTGGCTTTTCCTTGTGTTGTGTGGGATCGTGTAAGAGAGTTCCACGATTAGTATGGTGGTTGAATGAGGGCTTAAAGAGATCTATAGTGAGTAGGTGGCTTGTGATGAGAGTAATGGGCTGGGCTAAGTGAGTTTAGAGCCCCATAGGAGATTAGGTTTTATTCTGGTGGTATCAAGGTAGTGCTTGGGGGTGGAACCCATAGTTGATTCCTATGGTTGGGTGGATATTTTATCCTTAGCAACTAGTTTGGTGGACATGGCATGAATTTCAGATACGTACTAATGGTTATCTCCTTGTGGAATACTTTTCTATTTTTCTAATGCATTGAGTTCAATGAGTAACGAAAGAATTCAGAATATATGCATTTTTATTTCTAGAACTCTTTTGTATTTACATATGAATTATACAATTTATAGTTGTTATAGGTTAAATTTGGCCTCATAGATGGTTTATGAGGCTAATAAAACTTGTGGGTAGTACTAGATGGTCAAGGACGGCATGTGAGATGCTAAATAGTAGTATGAAATCAATTTGGATTGTTTTAGAGTATCTCATCACCTCAAAAATAGTATAAAGGTGGTTGGGTACACCACACAATGGTATTGAAACAATTTGGATTGTTTTTTAGTGCCCCATCACCTCAATAATAGTATAGTAGTGGTTGGGCATGCTACATCAATTAACTATTGCAAAATCCCCTTGAAATATTCCTTAGAACATCATCCACTAAACAACCACCAATACAATGGGTTGTTCTTATAAAAATCCTTGGGTTGTTCTTATAAAATCCTTGAAGATATTTGCCTTTTAAAATTCGAAAAATAAGAAGTATGAACTTCTATTTCCAAAATGACAATAAATGAACATTAAGTGATTTTTTTCTTTTAAATTTTGTTTTCAAGTTTGTATCAACTTTGAAGAGATGTATTGGTAATAATTTATAAACTTGTAAAGTTGGTTTATAAGGCATTATATGCATAGAAAATTATCTTTTTTTATTTTTTATAATAGTATTGTGTGGATTGTTTCATTGAGAGAAATGAGGTGCATTTTACAACATAGTATGAGGAACACATATAATGTATGAACTTATTGATAATGTGACACATTTTATTTTATTTTTAAAAATAATAGTCCGATATAGATGGGATTCATAAACATGGATGTTTATAAAATAAAATAGATATAAAAATGGTTAATGTAAACAAAACTTAAGAAAATAAATCAAAGCATATATATACATAACTCATTGGGGTATACTAGCCAAATGCCTATAAACATGTTTTCTTTAGTATTTTATTTGTATGTTCGAAAAGCTTTAAGAGAAGTGCTCCTAAATCAGTATAGTTTTGATGAGTTTAAAAATTAGGAAGGCTAGTATTGTAACAAATATTTTGAAATTGTGATTTAATGTGAGTGTACCCAAAACATTTTAAGAGAAGTGTTTTTTTATCTTCAATACTCTTAAATGTCACAAAGATGACAAATTCTTTCCACCCACACCATTTTAAGAATTATATATATATGTATATAGCATGAGAAATAATTACATTTCAATTTCTTTTTAATATTATTCAATACTTATAAATTAGAGTTAAGGTGAATCCATGTTGATTGTACTCTGCTTTATAATAACATTTATGATATGTTAATAAAATTTATATATTTGATAAATTAAGTTAAAATGAAACTATGTTGATTGTACTTTGGCATATAATAACAAGTTACTAAATTTTCTTTTCATATTAACAATTTTTTAATCATTTTTTTAACAAACTTAAAGAATAATTATTTTCTTTTAACATGAAAAATATGTTTAATTCACAATTTTTCAATATAAAAGTGGGGATATCATACAAGTGTTTGACCACAGCTTATCATTCTCTCTAATTAAATAAACTAAATCCTAAATAAAAACATAGTCTAAACGTTATAAGTTTTTACTATGCACTAAGTAAAATGATTTTAGATTTCACTTGGTTGGGCCCATTTCTAAGAAGGTTAAGTAGCTTGACTTGTATCGAATTTGCAAGCAAGATTATGTAAATGGTCGCACTCCATAATGGAGACAAAATAACAAATGAAGAAAACCATGTCGACTTGTCATTTTATGTATTGCTATTTCCGAGTCAATCGGGTTGTATTAATAAAACTGCCCACTTCTCAATTATGTGAGTAAGTTCATCTGATTTGACATGCCCATTGCAAGACTTAAATGTTATTTTGTACAGTTAATTTTTTTTTTGAAGTATGGACTATAGTATTTTGACTTAAGTTAGCCATCAAATTATAGTTGAACTATCTTAATTTTGGTAGTTGGAAAAGTGGCTTTGACTATGTAAGCCACTACTTCTTCACAATATAATGGTAGGGAGTCTTTTTAATTTAATGATGAATTCTCCAAGGGGGAAGAGTTGAAGGTAATAGAATTGAAGCTGATTAAGGTCAATGATATAGAAGGCCATGTGCAATTTAATGTTTATTTTAAAATGAAATAATTTGAAGGTTCCTTCCCCTTACCTTGCAAAGAAGACATTCATTCATGTAGAGAAAGAAATGGAAGTGTCCTTTATCCCAGGTTATATTGAATTTAATATTTTATTAATAATAGTGGAATGGGCACATGGGTGCATTGCATCTAATCATTATAGGCATGCATGACATGTCACAAACATGGCAACATGGTCACATGGGGGATGCCACTCAACATAATAGAGCATGGGGCCATGCATGCATAGATGCCCGGCATCTTCCGGATTCCATGAGCGTTTTCTCTTCTCTCTGTTTTGCCGGTGGGTGACCGCGATTCCCAACGCACATGCTACGGCTTTGCCGGGAAATCAGTCAACTGACTGAACCGGAGCACGGGTCTGTAGGCGGACGGCTGAGAAATGTGGACACTATTGGTACTGCCACTGGCACCCCAACGGATGTCGCCAGTCCTTCGCTGCCACTCAACTTTGCCTGCCGGCAGGGTGTCCCCCGTCCCTTCCACTGTCCCCCTCCGCGCTCTAATTAACTATTTCTGCAACTGAATCTCTGCCGTTGGATCCTTGATGGTTGACAGGTGTCTGCAGTAAGGAAGAGGGGCACGGAGGTTAGGGTTGTGATTAACGTGGTCGGTTCATTGTGACGATAAGGCAGAGCTGGTCGATAGTATTAATATACGCCAGAGATAAACACCAATACACAGAAAACACTTAGGATGTTGTAGCCGGTATTCACACAGTCCAATCCGATTCAGTCCAGGGAAACGGGGATATCTACGCAATCGGTATATTGTTCAGTGAGTAGTAATCTCGAGCTGTTTTTTCATCAGAATCTGTGCTTGCAATTGCATTGGAGATGGAGAGGTTTGCCAAGGACGGAGACGAGCACAGCCTCAAGGAGACGGAGCTCAGGCTAGGGTTACCGGGTGTGTGTGACTCGGACACAGGTCCCGGGCAGATCAGGAATGGCAAAAGGGGATTTTCCGAAGTCATGGACTCCACCAGGACTTCAAGTTTCAATGATAACAACAACAAATGGATTTTTCCTTCTGTCAAACAGCCTGCAACTTCCGCTGTTACAGAAGCGCTTGAATCATGCAAGAGCAATCAGCCAGGTTTTTTTTCGGCATCTCCTAGTCAGAAAATAATGATGCAAGGTGGTGGTGCTCCCCAGTCGTGGGCAGGGACCGATGGGGTTTCTAGGTCTACCGTTCCCAAGGATGACCTACTCCCTAAGACGCCAAGGGACGGACCAGCCGAAAAAACTAATGGAGCTTCTCAATCTGAGACTGCAGCTGATCCTGCCATGGCCCCTGCTCCCAAGTAAGTACTTGTTTGGAAATATAGGACTCATGGGTTTCTCCTATTGCTAATAAATAAGGTGGAGGTTAATCTCTGTGTGTTAATTAATTTATCATTTCAGGGCACAGGTGGTGGGTTGGCCGCCCATTAGATCGTTCAGGAAGAACACTTTGGCTGCCAATTCAAAGCCTACCGACGATGGGTATTCTGGTAATGCTTTGTATGTGAAGGTGAGCATGGATGGAGCTCCCTATCTCAGAAAGGTGGACCTTAAAATGTACAGCACCTACAAGGAACTCTCCTCTGCACTCGAGAAAATGTTCAGCTGCTTCACCATGGGTACGGATGTACTGATTTCCCCCTTTTATTCGATTATATTATTTTCCATTTCCCTAAAATTTATCCATTCGATTGGCTGCCTGAATATATGATTAGCATAGTCTCTAACTCGCTGCTGGTTAAGTCCTAAGGTTGGTGTTTTTAAAAATGCTAGAAAGTTATGAATATGAAATCTTTATTATTGATTTGGAAGTACGACTAAGAATATGCTAACATCTTCAATTGATAGTATGAAATTTTAGGGTTTATTAAATATGTCCATTATCAATAAGTATACCACATTCCGCTTAATAACAAATATTGAAATGTTTTCAGGACAATGTGGATCCCCTGGTCTGAGCGAGAGCAAGCTGATGGATCTGCTGAGTGGATCAGAATACGTGCCTACCTACGAAGACAAGGATGGAGATTGGATGCTTGTTGGCGATGTTCCCTGGATGTAAGTGACTTTCAAAAATAACTGTGCTTTCAGGTTTTCACGTAATCAAAAGGTGATCATAACTGATATCGAGTATATCCACCTGTGAACGCAGGATGTTTGTAGATTCTTGCAAGAGGTTGCGCATCATGAAGGCCTCAGAAGCTATTGGTTTAGGTAATTGCCAAATCAATCTCAATCTCCATGTATTAGGGTTTCTATGGTAATGTGTACTGCAAGAACATAAGCTGTTAGTCTTACTGGTATTTTTTGTTCGTATTGTTTGCAGCTCCGAGGGCCATGGAGAAGTCCAAGTCCAAGTATTAGAGGTGGAGGTGGAGCATGACCTGCTTTCTGGAACTGCGAGACTGTGAGAGTATGTGGCTTTGTATTTCAAGAGGGTGCATGGTAGCGAGTAAAGCTCATCTTGGGGTTTGCAGAAGTTGATAAGAAGGGTGGATATGGTGAAATGTTTTGATGAGAAACAGGTCAGGACGCTCCTCAACCACACTGTGTCCCTCAATGGTGGGACTTGTAATTCTTTAGTGGCAGCAATGAACAGCGTTCAGGTGCCTGGGAACGATCAATAAACTCAGCAATACTACGAGAGCACGTCATTAATAGGCATTCTGTGTACCATATTTTCACAACGAGTGCACGCAGTGGAATAATTATTACTCTGTCTATGTTTTTTTTAAATGTTTTAAACGCTACTGAAGGCTATTTTATTTTGAACCTTGCCATAATTAATGTTTAAACGAATCGAGTAGCAAATCTTCTTAATTTGCTCTCGATCCAGTGGGTTCCTTATCGTTATTATTACGGTTTGAGATGAAATGTGTATATTCATCCACCAGATGGAACTAGTCACGTCACATTTCGTGGATGTTGTGTATAACCTCGATGTCGATGTCACTTTTACTGTTGGCTGCAGCCACTACTTGCTGTATGTTTTCTAGCCCTATAATTGTTGTATATTACGTAACACTCTTCTCTATTCTGTCAATAGTATTTTGTTGTAGTTTCAGTCTTTATTATGGTGGGAAATAATACTACGATTTTTTTCTTTACAACCCATCATTTTACTGTATTTAATTTGTTATTAGAATATTATTTATTTAATTTTAGAAAAAATTAAAACTAAGTTAATATATTTTATGATTTATTTTATATATATATATATATATAGTATATGAAATTTAAAGGGGTAAGGTATGTATATCTTCTTAGACTTTACGAGTCAAAATAACTGGGTTCAGGGGTCTCATATATATGAATTTATTTTAAAGATATATAGCATGAGTGGGCCTAATGGTTAAGAACATGTTTTTCCTCATAAGAGGTCACATGTTCAAATCCAGAGAGATTACTTGTATTGTCCCACAAACAAGGAGGTCTCATACACCAATTGATTATTATATTATTTCTTAGATCTAATTGGAAGCAATTTTGATATATTATGTAATTATCTTATTTTGTTTTTGTATGCACTTCACAATTGGAAATCAAAAATAGAAATAGTACTAGTTATAGTTTTTTTTTTAATTATGAGGAGATTATCAGTTTTATGATCCATATGTATTTAAAAAGTTCACTTAATTCCTAATAAAATAATAGTGAAATTTTTCTGCTGAAAAAAAAACATTATATGAATTTATTTTAAATGATTTATTTCATATATATATAATTTGAATTTATTTTATTTATTTATTTTTAGAAACTTTTAATAACTTTTTGAATTATGAGAAGATTATCAGTTTTATGATCCATATGTATTTAAAAAGTTCACTTAATTCCTAATAAAATAACAGTGAAATTTTTTTGATTGAAAAAAAAAAAACATTATATAAATTTATTTTAAATGATTTATTTCATATATATAATTTGAATTTATTTTATTTATTTATTTTTAGAAACCTTTAGTAACTTAGTGCCTTGTATTTTTTTTTACTTTATATTATATTATATTAAATTTTAATTTGTAATTTTATTTGAACCATAAAATAAACCATATATTGTATCAATAGATGATTAAATTTATCAAATTTATTTAATATTAAATTTATTAAATTAATTTAATTAATTTTTAAAACTGTTTTTAATATATTTGTTTATAATTTTTTGAGATTATATTAGATTTCCGAACATTAAGTAAATAGATGTTTGATTGATTTATTAAATTAAGTTTTAATTTTTTATTTTTTTTATATTTAAATTTAAATGAATAAGAATGTGTGTGAAGATGTATATTTAGATGTCTTGAAATAAATTTAAATGAACAAATATTTTTTTTATAAGTGTGTTATTATATATTGGTATATGTGTCATAAATTTAATTGAATAAATATATGTTTTTTCTTACCATCAAAGTGTGTTATTAATATTGGGAATTTGTATATTTTATGTGTTTGAATGAGCTTAAATGGGTGAACATATATGTGTTTCTCTTAGGTGATAGGATTTGAGAATTGATGTTCAAGTGAGGAAGAGGTGGCAATGAATGTTGATGGAGGAAGGAGACTTGACAATGAATATTGTGTTTCTCTTAGTTGATAGGATTTGAGAGTTGATGTTCAAGTGAGGAAGAGGTGGCAATGAATGTTGATGGAGGAAGGAGACTTGACAATGAATATTGTAAGGTGGAAGCAAGTCTTTATTATATAGAAAATAGAATAATGATGAAGATAAATCTCATTATTGATATATATTAATTATGGCGAGGATAAATTTAGTCTTGAATAATGTCATATAGATATTAATTATAGAAATTGGATACACATTTCAAGACTAAAAGACTCAAGGAAGGAAGGTATTAACAACAATTATGATGATGCAATGGATACTGACAATTATTATGATTATGAAGAAGAATATTAATAATACTAATAGGATAGGGGAATCGCACTAGAATCAATCTAATGGATCTAAGAAAATATTCACTAAATTGATAGGGAGCCATGGATATTCCATGTGGTTGGAGATTATTAATTATTTTCAAAAGAGATTACCAAAGTGCAAATTAGGAATGGAATTTTTGCAACATATTATTTGAATCATTCCATTAAAGAAAATTATAATTTTATTATTTGACCCTATCATAGTGATACATTTATATATATATATATATAAGTACTCAATCATTATCTCATGTATGTAATGTTTACAATTTCTCATTCCCTTATGAGTATGATGGTTCATTAATATTTGGCTTAGCCATTCGATTTACAAGAATGTTTGTCTTTGATAATTCACAAAATTGATAAATTATAAGGAAGACATACAAAACCAAACCTAATGCATATGTACAAATCTAAAAAATGTTAAAATATCAAATTTCATAACTTAATAGTTGTATTCAATATTGCTCTAACTCTTAGCATTTGAGTTCAAGCTCATTTGTCATTTTTTCCAAGTTATGAGATAAGGGTCAAGTTCGTTGTAGGTTTTCCAAGTTAATAATTAAATATTGAGAGAACAAAGCTAACAATGTTGTTGTGCAAGAAAAAAATTCCATGGAATGACTAAATTTCTTGGATATAGAAGGGAAAATGTGAGGGTTAAGATCATCTATGGCTTGAAGTTAGCCTCATTGAGTGCATCAACTTTGACTTTGAAGGCTTTTGGCTCTATACAAAAGTTAACCTCCAACTTGACAAATGGAGATGATGAGAAGGTGGGGTGAGCTCATTTCCTCAAAGAACTAGCATAGGTATAAAAATGGGCCTAGGATTATTGAAATATAGTATGTTTCAATGTGCACTTCATTCAACATGTACATAATAGATAATTACACATTGCATGAAACTATTAATGTTGAAGATAATTTCAATAATATTTACTATCTAAATACAATGAGCAAATAAACACCAAAATTTTCATAGAAAAGTACACTTCTCTTCCATGAACTATTTCACATGTGGAACCATTACATAGGAGAAATTTTCCTCCCCTTCATAGGTGTCCAATGTGGAAACCACCTTGTGCTATGTTATGAGGCAACAAGAGAAAATAATTGCCTACTCAAATTTTGTTTCAATGACAACCTCAAAATAATGTTGCAGGATAATTTAGTAGTAATAATATCCATCTTATCTCTCATGCTCTAACAACCAATAATCTTCCTACATAAACAATAATTAAAATCTACACAATAACATCACAGCCATCCCATTTCAAAATAACATCACAACCATCCCATTTCAATGACATAACCAAAAATATCATGTAATGATAATTACTATCATGAACCCTCTCAAAAAAAACATGTGAATGACAATAACAACAAATTTGTCATGCTCTTAAGCTTATTATCTTTACAAGATTAAAACTCTTTGATTCTCGAATACTCCCTCCCTCATATTTACAAGATTAAAACTCTTTGTTTCTCAAATATAAAAGTAACTATAACATGTCAACAACATGATACAAACTCTCACATTAGAATCAAGATAAGAATAAGGTAGCAACAACATGATGACACTAGTGGATGAAGAAGTTCATTGGAATATATAATAATATCACTACAACATGAGGTCATATTTTTGTATGCAATTATTTGGTTCGTAATTACAAACAAAATTTCATCCATTTTATAATATTTTCTCTAGTTTTTTTAAATAATTTGTTATCATAATTTTGTAAAAAAAATCAAATGTTATTTTATATATGAAAAAAAAAATTAAGAAAAATTAAAAAGAAATTGTTGTGGTTAAAATTTTGGACGAAAGTGTGATTTTAGGCATTAAAGAAAGAAAATATATATAAAAGAAATTATTGATGAAATATAAATTGAAAATGTAGTTTCTAAACGACACAATTGATGAAATTTTGTTGTAAAAGTATGCTTAGATATATAATGCTAATTGAAAGAAATTATTTGTCATTAGTTTATCTTATACTATTTCCGTCAAAATTGTCATGTTAAATTACAATATATATTTTCGTGGAAATATAATGTCTCAAATTTATATTGGTAATAGAAAGATATTAATTGTTGTAACTTTCTCATTGCATTACTACTAGCCTAGTAAACCCCGGATGACTCTATGGGAGTGGATATCACAATCTCTCTATGTATTACGCCTTAGCAGAAAATGGTCAAACCAATGGACTATCCCTTAAGATTATCAACAAAATGAACTTATTTTAATAATAGCTGAAAATTATTTTTGATTTAACTAAACAAATATTAGCATTCATCATACAACATGGAAAAATAGATGCAAATAGTGGGAATTAAACCTCCAATGGGAAGAAAAACCCACTTTAAAAGAATACTTATATATCCCCAGGTGTAAATCCAAAAGTTAGAAAATAAGTCTACATGAAAATATGTTGGGGTAAAAATATCATCAATATGTGGAAAGAAGAACCAAGAGTTTTCCAAGAATTCAATAAACATTTGAAAGTGTTACTCGAAGAAATAACACTACATTTTCCATGGCCCTTAACATTTTTCTTTTATTTTTCATAAATGTTAATGTTTCACCTTTTCATGAGTTTGATTGTTCTTAAGAAACAAATTTATCATCTACTACGAGTTTATATATATGGGGGAGTCAGAGCAAGGAGCGGGGGAGGACAAAGAGGAGAGAGGATCTGAGGGAATATGGGAGGTGGAGAAGGAGGAGGGGGAGGTGGAGGCTGGTGGGGGGCGGGGGGGGGGACAGATTGAGCCTGGGAGAGAAGATGAGGGAGTTTCCATGACTGTCGAACCATTTGACTTAGCAAGCATAAGGATTCGACAGCGGAGACAAGTCCGGAGTGGTGTCTCGAGGAGGCAGAACAAAAGTGAAGGAGGGAGTGGGAACGATAAGAGGCCTCGGGGTGGAGACGTTCTCAGGTTCTGGAGGAGAGCTCGGATGAACCTTCTAGACACGCCCTCTCACTCCCCTTCCTTCCTCTATCAACATACCAGGTCATTCCTTTCATCGACTTACCCTTGAGTCGAGGCATCGAGATAGCCACCTGAAACCAGGTGAAGAATGCATGAAAGAAGTGAGATTTGTTTCTCGAAGAGCTCGAGACCATCTAGACACAGTAAAAATGATTAACCATAGGAGAGGTTCTGGGTACCGAGAGCCGAGTGCACTGCAAAAGCTTAAGCCAAAGGAGAAATACGGGACCAACTTCCGGAGGAGGCCGAGACTCTGGAGGCCAAGGGATCGAATGAGCCATGGCACTCCATAACACAGGCCTAAACCCACCATGTCGAGATGGGTGATGGGATTGTGACTGCATCCAACCCATTACCATTAACCTTCCCATGAATAGAGGCACCAAGATGTTACACCAAAATAGAGACGAGTGAACGTCGAGGAGAGACGACCGAGACTTTAAATTCATGAGGTGATGGTGGAGGATGAGTGCGCTTGAGCTGGCTCAAGGTACCGGGAGACTAGGCCAGGTGCCCTCCCCACTGGTTTTCCACCTGTTATATCCGTAAACACCCTATTTGGGAATATATATAAACTTTATTAATTTTATATTTTCTATGTTTATATTCCTCGGGATTTTGTTTCAAATCAATGTGCATGGCAAGTGAACTATTAATGTGGTCTTGTCTCACCCTCGGCCACAATTCACTTGTATTCACAAGTGAATTGTTATTTGTATGGTACTCTCCACCATCTATATTGTTTTTTATATTTTGTTAGTATTCTACAGTATCTCTAAAAAGAAATGTATCCCCTAGAGTATTATCCTCAAACATGGTTATGTACTTTGATATGCTATCACATAGTTATTTTATTTTCTCTTATGGTCTTGTATCACTTTATAGGTATTTGAGAGATGTTTTGGTGATCCCATTGGTACATATGATGGCTATTCTTTAGTGTATCCCACAAATTAATTAGAGATGACCATTTTATATCTAAAAAATTGATGTTATACTTCATTGTATGAAAACCATCCACAACTTGAATAAGAAAACATTGAGCGCCCCTCAATCCAACCAAATCTTCCTTATTGGACACTTGATGATCCTTAATGTGTTATTTACGAACAAAATCTATGCATTCTCCATTGAATTCTACACCCACCCCTATATTCACATATACCACCATGGTCAGATTCAATAGATTTTGTTTCTGGAGGGGGTTTCCTCACCCCTCGAGAGCCGAAGGATTTATCATTTCGATCTCTTATTTTAGCAACTACGAATTCCATGAAGCCTCAATGGTCCAAATTTTTCGAAAGGTTGGAAAATATTCTCGAGGTTGTAGTATACCTAGGGAGGTAATATGAGGTACCCAATGGGAATGTGGTTATGTATTATTAGTGGAAGTCATTTAATATATGAGAATGTGGTCATTCAATGTAAGGTGGACTAGGTCCACTATATTAATAAAGGCCCACTATGGTAGTTAGATGTAATAAATGTGATAAAGCTCTCTAGAAGGTTCCTAGGAGATAGAAAGAGCTATATAAAACATTGTAAGAAATGTAATGAAACATAGTGAAGAATATTGTGAATGTATCAAGTATTGTTTGAGGAGTGTTATCCTTCCTTAAGGATTAATATATGGTGTTACCCTACCTCAAGGGTTTTGTCTACAATCTTATGTTGAGTGTTCTGGTGAATGGTTTGGTGTTTATTATTGGTTTATTGTTGAAGTATATATACATATTATTCAGGTACTTAAAAATTGGTATCAAAGCACTTTCCTTGGCTGGAAGTGTGAGAAAATATTTTTATTTTTTGCAAATTTATTTTTTCGGAAAATAAAGATGGTCACGACATTCCAGACGATTTATATAGGTTTTGGTGCAAAATTTAAAAAAAAATGGTTTTATATATGATTTCCTCTCATAAAAACACCCAATTTAAAAACAAATCGCCTGAAACAGAGTCCAGGAAGTCAAGTTATTTGCATTTTAAAATATGCAATTTTCAAGGTTTTTCTGCAGACGGTCACATGATGTTTTTGATTTGTGTAGCATATGTGGATGAACTCATAATTTCACCCAATTTCAAAAAAACAATCATTCAAATCAGAGCTCTAGAAGTGAAGATATCGCTGATTTAAAATCAGTTATTTTTTGGAGTTTTTCGTGATGACGGCGGGACTGCAGAGTTCATAAATTTTCATAGGGTGCTCAAATTGCTACCAGATCAATACCATTGGATAAATTATTTTAAGAGATTTATTTTGGTATATTTTATGTGGTGTTTCCAATGGCTATTTCCTCTCAAACCCTCAAAGAAATTCTACATATGACTGAAGTATTCAAAGTTTGATTTAATGACACATTGCATGACCTTATAAATGGTATCACATTGCATGACCTTGCAGATGGCCTCATGGATAGTTTTCGTAGTATTCAAGATTCATTAGATAGCATGCCGGAGATATTTCTTATGGCAGACATGAGGGATGGATATAATCAAGAAATATATGCTTGGTATGATTTTGAGGCCGATTGTGACGATTGGTATATGGATAGTTGTCATTTATGGGATGAAAACCACTTTCATATTTTATTTGATGACTCTAATCCACCTTCTGTAGAGAACATAAATGTGACAAATTGGGAGCCAGTGATTATTACCAGTGTCCATCATGCACATTCTACAATGGTATTATTCCTTCCATATTTTGCTACAACCCTTTTCCACTATGTGGATGCATCTTCTTATTTGGATCCACATGACAGGTGTAAGTCTACAGAAAACCGATAAGAAAACCGATCAAGAGGTGCATGGAGGAATACCAGACAAGAAACCGATCAAGAGGTGCATGGAGGACTACCGACACTATGGAAAGAGCTCAGGCTATAGAAACAATCCCATGGCAACCCCGACATAATGCAGAGCAAGATCATGGTGGCAAGGAAGAAAATGGACATTATGTTCAACTTCCATTGGGATGTATGGATGGTCATACTTGGTACCAATTGGATACATTGCTTAGCCGATAATATTGTATGGTTTATTATCATGTTTTGAGGATGAAACATGTGAAGGGGGATGGAATGTAGTATACCTAGGGAGGTAATATGGGGTACCTAGGGAAGTACCCAATGGGAATGTGGTTATGTATTATTAGTGGAAGTCATTTAATATATGAGAATGTGGTCATTCAATGTAAGGTGGACTAGGTCCACTATATTAATAAAGGTCCACTATGGTAGTTAGATGTAATAAATGTGAGAAATCTCTCTAGAAGGTTCCTAAGAGATAGTGAAAGCTATATAAAGAAGTGTAAGCAGTGTAATGAAACATATTGAAGAATATTGTGAATTTATCAAGCATTGCTTGAGGAGTGTCATCCTTCCTTAAGTATTAATATATGGTGTTACCCTACCTCAAGGTTTTTGTCTACATTCTTGTGTTGAGTGTTCTGGTGAATGGTTTGGTGTTTATTGTTAGTTTATTATTGAAGTATATTTAAAAATTATTCAGGTACTTAACAGAGGTTTCTCTACCCATGTATTTTTCAAGGATAATAGCACTAACACTTACCAAGCATGGATTAATAGGCCAATTCGTTGGTATTTGGCCATCCCCCAAGTCCATGGAAATTTGAGTACAAAGAAACTGAGAATTTTTAATCAAGGGAAAGATTACACATTATTTTTGTGAAATGGGATTATATTCTTTTTTCTTTGAAACCAAGGAAGATAAGGAATTGATTTTCAAGAACAACCCTTATTTTTTTGTCACTCATGGAATGTATTTAACTTGTTGGACTCTGGATATAAATCATGAATATGATGTCTCCTCTACAATCCCTATTTGGGTTCGTCTTCCACACCCATCTATTCATTGTTGGAATGACACTACATTAATATGCAACGCAAAAAAAAATGGGTTGATATATACACAAGGATGAATTTAAGGATGACATGTTTCCATATGCAAGGATCTGTGTGGAGGTAGATCTGGAAAAAGGGTTTCTAGATTAAATTCTTCCAACCCTAGACAATTATGAGCATATTCAACCCATGGACTATCAATATGTTCCCTTCAAGTGTAAATCATGCCATGAATATGGCCATTTTGCAAAAAATTGAAAGAAAAATGCCTAGGTAGCACATTCGTGTGTAGACAAAGAAGACCAATGGAAAATAGTCAGGGAAAAAATGAACCCTAAATAACCAAATTATTATTATCCTACTAAATCAATATTATCAACTTCAGGTCCATCTACACCTTTAGGATCTAAGAAAGCACAATCCCACTCACAACCAATAGAGACCCTCACCATTCAAAATAGCAAGAAAGTATTGAAATATTCAAAGAAGGCAACATGAGCTACTTCATCTCATCATGCAAACATGTTTGTAATTCTATCTCAAGAGGATTTGATTCCATTTTCTAAGATTATAGAATTTTTTGTCCAAGATCCTGCTACAACAACTCCTTCCAGCACAAATGTTCTAAAGAAGAACACATAATCGACTCTCCCAATACGTAATGAGGAAACCCTTTCTATATAGCTTGAAGAAATGGAGAAACCCCTTGATAAATCCTTCATTTCCATAGGTATTCTCACTAGGAATAAATCCTAGAAAATGGAGCAAGAAGAGAAAGAGTAAGAAAATGAGGAAAGGTTACGTGAGAACCTTGGAAGGAATTTCACTAAAGACAAATGCAAATAAGCTACAAATAGAGAAAATATCTTCAGAACCCAAACCACTCTAGACAAATCATTGACCTTTGGATATAGAATACTTAAGCGGATGCACATAGCAGCCACATCTCTTCCCATAGATAGCTACCACCATTCGAGGAAGTGTTTCAGTTTTGCAGTTTTACAGTTTAAGCCCATTTCATTATTCAATAGAAGATATTGTTCATTGGATATATGTGTTATTCTTCATATCTTCGTGTTTATTGTATTCAATCTATTAATCATTTTGTTCCGCTCCTAAATCTATATCAGTGGTATCAGAGTGGTCTTCTCTTCATTTATTTTTCTTCGTACATGTCCCCAACAATATCTGGGTACAAGAAGTTGGGACTCAAACCATTCAAGCCTTTGCAAGATCGGACACACTAAGCCTGACAACAACCCATGGGGGACGAAAATAAAGATGATGGAGTAGGATATCCTATTAAAATGTTGCTCGAGGAATACCTCGCGTGAAAAAGGAACGAAATGATGGACAACTTCGCGCAGATCCTTCGATGGTTTCCCACAGTATAAGCATCTTCATCAAGAGGCCATGCAATCCCCTTCAAGGTACAGGTAAATTTTGATATTCAATTATTTGAAAGACTGAAAGATGCATATGTTGTAGATAAATGGTTGAATCTGCTCGAAGGGTATTTTTCAGTCCACAATTTTTCCGATAGGGAAAATATCACTTTTGCACTCCTCAAGGTTGTTCCCCATGTTAAATACTGGTGGGATACTTACTCTGAGCAAAGGGTCGTAGAGGAATCTACAATTTTTGTGGTGGCCCCTACATGGGATTCCTTCCAGGATGCCATTAAAGAACAATACTACCCTGTTGGAAGATACGAGGCCTAATACACCAGATGGACCACCCTACGTCAAGAAAGGGACCAGACAGTATCGGATTTCACCAATATTCCCCATACCCTGTGCACCAAATTGGGTATCAAAGACTCTGAGCGTCATCTAGTGCTCAAATAATGCAATTGTTTGCATAGATACATTCAAACAGAAATTGATTTTATGGACATCGCCTCATTGGGCACAGATTTGTTGGAGAAATTTCTATTTTTGGCACACTAGTTCAGTGGGAGTAACACCAGTTCAGTGGGAGTTAATTGACTAGTTCTATTTTAGAATTTCTAATTTTAGAACATCACTATTATGCATGCATTCCTAATTATAGGATTTCATTGCCTATATGAGTGAAGATCACTCACTCATTGATAAGATCATAATATGCATTGATTTTCATTATTCGTTGTGTATCTCTCTTCGTTTTCCTGAAAAGCTTTGTTTGTGTATTCTTTAGCTAGATCTCTTGTGCAGGTTTCAATGAAACACTGACATGGTATCAGAGTCGAGCTACTTGGAGCAACCCAGACAATCTAGAGAAGAGAGAAATATTCCTTGAGTAAACCTATTTTTTGCAATTGTCACAGCCTATCCCTATCAAAAGGTGCGATGATTGGAATCATCGCGGACTATTCCCATCGAAGGGTGCGACGATCTCTCTCAAACTATATTATTCATCTAGGGTGCGACGATTCAGTTTTTCACAATCGTCACATTGTTTCCTTCACTAGGGTGTGATGCTTTAGCATCGTCACACTTTACCCTTCTCTAGGGTGCGACGATTCAACAACCCTCCCAAAATTGGTTTTCTGCAGTAAAATTGTGATATCTCGAAATCTGTGATCTGGGTCGGGATGAAATTTTTACCAGAGACATATAACATAGTGATGCTCATTCTCACCAAACATATACAAAACCCACATCATATTTTAGGAGATATAATTGTTTTATCATATCTATAGTTGTCATAGCACCGTCAGTCATATCTTGAAATCCACGATCTGGGTTTTCAGGATCTTTTTAGAATCAATGGCAGGATGGAGGTGATGAAACTTCTTCAATCAATTCTAGTGATAATAATCAGACTGTACAACTATTTTTAATGAAATTCGAAGGCCGCATTCCAACTCAAAAGAAAAGGACTATATAATTTGACGATGACAACAAAAACAGAGCCTACATCAGTGCTTGAGAAGACCAGATGGGCGAACAGTAAGGATGAGGCCACATGACTACTTCTTGAGTTAATATCCATTGATTTATGGTTTCATGTTTCCACATGCAAGACTCCAAATGAGATCTAGACCACCTTGGAAGGACTCTTTAGAAAGAAGGCTGAGATGCACGGTCATATGCTTGAGGTAGAGTTGAATACCTTAGACCCTAAAAGTTTTGATAATATATAGGATTTTTTGACTAAATTTAAATCTTCGTTATTGAGCTTGGGTGAATGTGGTATTGACAAGTATACACAAGAGAAACAAATTATTCTAACAATCTTGGCCAAGATAGGACCAGAATACGTTGTATATGTCTCTAATTTCCATTCTAGCAGATCTATTTTTGGAACAAATTGGAAAATGCCTACGTTGGCTCAGTTCATTGAGTCTCTTACACAAGAGAAGAAAAAACTCATACAAATGGGCCTCATGAAAGATCCCAAAGCACATGCACTCACCATTCATGATGGAAAAGGGTCATCCAAACATAATGGGAAGGAGGGATATTCCAAACCCTTTAATGATTCTTCAGGTTCCAAAGACTCTTCAGATTCCAAGAAGAAGAAGAAGGGAAAGTAGTGCACTTACTAATATAGACTGAATCATGAAGAATCCACATGCATGAACAAACATATCGATCTTATGGCACAGACACTTCAACAGAACAACCTTGGAAACTTCATTCCAGAGGGAGTCAATAAGCACAAGGAAGAATATCATGATCCTACGAAAGGTAATCATCATGCCATGGTTGCAATTAATTCCTCATCTAATTCATGGATTATAGATTCTGGTGCATCCCATCATATGGTAGTGAAAGAGGAAGTTTTCTCTTCTTTGAGTCCATGCTCTAGACCCCCTATTTTCATGGGGGGTGATACTCTAGTAGCAATAACAAGAGAGGGGAGAGTGGATCTCCATAATAAGAGTTTTGAGAATGTTTTACATGTTCCAAATATTTCTATGAATCTTCTCTCAGTTTATCAGATCACTCAGAAAGGTAAAAAGGTTGAATTTACATCAGATTCAGTTTCAGTAATTGACATGCATGACAATTCCATCATTGCAATTGGTGAGGTGGATCACAAGTCAAGGTTGTATAAATTCACTAAGTTTTTTTATGATGACTCCTCTATTCTACTTACACATAAGGAGAGCACTTTTCATGCACCTCAAGTGCAACATTCATATACTCTTTTGCTTCCATCCATTTCAAACATCAAAAATCATTCCATACACTCATATTTTGTACATGGAAATAAGAAGCTAATACAATCAGATAAGAAGCTAATGTCAAAGATTTAGCAGATGCCCAAGAAGGAACAAACCGCACTTCAGGAAGTAGGGAACCTTGCAAGGAATCCATTAGATTCGAGGAGGACTTGATCTTAGCATGAGGATCCTTCTCATGTATTTTAATCTTCAGAACCTGCGATGCTCATGCATTTCTATATGTTTCAATATATTGATCCCCATAACTACAATAGGGTTGTGGGAAATCCATTATGGAAAGCAGCCATGCAGGAGGAGCATGACTCTCTCCTAGAGAATCAAACTTGGCATCTGGTTCCACTTCCACCAGAAAGGAATATTTTCAGGTGCATATGGGTCCACATGATCAAGAGGTACAAGTCTAGATAGGTTACCAAAGGACTTCATCATATCCATAAATATTTCTACATCTCCACAAAGACTTGCAGTGAGTGTTATCACTGAAATTTCGTCCGCACAGGGCGACAAGAACTCTGCATCATCAACACAGAAAAACAGTCAATCATGGCACAAGGATTAACTCCACAGCACAACAAAAGGGTCAAAACTATGCAAAAATGGCAAAAAATTAAAAAGCGCGATACACCCACTAGGCGCACGCGCGCCCGCGCAACATCTTCGTATTTTGAGCGCATATGCGCGGCTGTGGGGTGCAAAACCCGCGCGCCTGCCAAACGACGCATTTATGAAGCTGGTCGGCCTCCCAACCACTAATGGATCGGCTCCCAAGTCGATTTGACATCAAATCC
>ML781376.1:115011-132623 GCA_009831015.1 Picea engelmannii | reverse complement strand
TAGTTTTTGTTTAATTCTTGTTAATAGCTTAGTTGTTTTCTTTCTAACCTTTTACATTACAGCTGTCATGACTAGCAGAGCCCAACTAGGCATGTAAGCACTCACTTTTTGCTCACACATCAACGAAAAGAGTGCAAACAGTGAGCATAAGTTTTAGACTTTGCAGAATCATCTTACAATGAAGAACACAGTTTCCTAGAAACTCTCATTTTCTTCTTTTAATACATTATCTTTTGAGGGGGGGCTTTGTTCCCACGTGGTTTTCCCTCTTTCCTCACTTTTATGCAGTGTTCATTAGTTGCATTGTACATGAGTACCTAAAATGGCCTAGTAGCCGGAACTCATTTTTTACTCCATAGTGATGTTCAGGGGGGTGTTGGAGAAATTTCTATTTTTGGCACACTAGTTTAGTGGGAGTACCACCAGGTCAGTGGGAGTAACACTAGTTCAGTGAGAGTTAACTGACTAGTTCTATTTTAGACTTTGTAATCTTAGACCATCACTAGTATGCATGCATTCCTAATCATAGGATGTCATTGCCTATATGAGTGAAGATTACTCACTCATTGATAAGATCATAATATGCATTGATTCTCATTATTCATTGTGTATCTCTCTTCCTTTTCTTGATAAGATTTGTGTGTGTATTATTTAGCTAGATCTCCTGTGCAGGTTTCCATAAAACATTGACAAGATTATAGATATGCTGTCAAGATCAAGCATAAATTTAAGAAGAAAAGGAAAGAGTTTGGATCTGCAAATCCCTCACAGCCGAAGCAGGGAAAAGGTGTCCCCAACCCACACAACAAGGGACCAATTCGAGATGGTACCCTTAGGACAACCATTCCAATCCAAAACACAAGAAGGGCAATGAGAAGACGAAGAAGGACATGAGAAAATGGTGTGAGTACCATAAAATCCATTGGCACAACACCGAAGAATGTCGCTCCAAGAACACACTCATGGTTGAACTGAAGGATTCCAAGTCAGAGGTCGATTCTGATTCCGAATCAAATCATGAAGGAGGGAATCAGATTATCGATGTTTAACCTAGTGTCAGTATCACTACCACCAAATTCCATCCAAGTGAACCAGAATAACCAAAGGAAGGGGAATGCTTCTTTCACTCGCAGATGTGGGTAAAGGGGGATTTGCTTCACTTCATTGTTGATAGCGATAGTTAGAAGAACCTAATTTTAGCAGAGATCGTCAAGCGGCAGGACCTACCAAAAACACAGCACCCACAACCCTACACCATCGGCTTTCTTCTCCAAGGAAGAGATCTTTGTGTCAGCCAACAGTGTCATCTTCCCTACATCATCAAGCCTTTCAAAGATGAGGTACTGTGTGATATTTCTCCCCTTGAAGTTTTTGATGTTATATTAGGAAAACCATATTTGTGGAAGTGTCATGTTGTGTATGAGTTTAGACCCCGTAGTGTTATTATTACTTTGGGTAGACAAGTGTACAGGATACCAGAGGTAGCGTCGCCTACTGTTATTTCTTTAATCACTGCTAAGAAATGTAGTAAGGTAATTTCACAGACTGAGAAGTTCGTCTTCTTTATGATCCATGCTCACAGTAAGAAGAAAGTCGTCACCACATTTGTGGCCTCTACACAGAGCCTCTCTTTGCAACAAAAGAAAGTGGAGGGGATCATTGAAGAATACAAAGACATCTTCTCCTCACCTACAGGTATCGACACACTGTCAAGTCAAGCATCCAATTGATATGACCCTCAATGCACCTCTACCTAATGGACTAGTCTATCGATGCTCACTGATGGAAAATGATGAAATTAGGCATCAAATCCAAGAGATTCTTCAAAAGGGGCACATCAGACCCATCTCCTCCCCTTGCGAAAGCCCGATTTTACTGGTGCAAAAGAAGGACGTGACTTGGCAACTTTGCATTGATTATAGAGCCTTAAACAAAATCACAGTCAAGAACTGGTACCCCATTACCAGGATTGATGAACTTATTGACCAACTCAAGGGGGAAAATTTCCTTAGCAATATTGACCTAAAGTCTGGCTACCACCAGATTCCCATCAAACTAATTGATGTATGGAAGACAACCTTCAAATCTAAAGAACGTCTCTTCAAATGGCTAGTCATGCCCTTTGGCTTAACAAATGCACCAGCCACTTTCATGAGCTTGATGGATAATGTATTGAGAACCTTCACCAACTCCTTTGTGGTGGTATATTTGGATGAAATCCTCATCTTCAACATAACACGGGAGGAGCAAATGAGGCATATTCAATACGTTTTGAGCACTCTGCGGAAACGCAAGCTATATGCAAACTTGGAAAAATGATCTTTTGGCATGAACAGGGTCCAATACTTGGGCTACATTGTTGATGAGCATGGGGTACGTGTTGATCCAACTACGACCCAAGTCATCCATGACTGGCCAGCCCCAACCACACTGACTGAGCTTCAGAGCTTCTTGGGATTAGACAACTTCTATCGACGGTTTGTGTTGGGATTCTCCCATATTTCATGGGATATTAGCCAAGCGACCAAGGGCGATGGTTGGGCCAAGTTTGTGTGGGGGAATGAAAAACAATGAGCATTCAATTATATGAAGCATCGCTTTTTCTCAGCTCCAGTAATCTCCTTTCCCAATATGTAGCAACCATTTGATATTGAGACTGGTGCATCTGACTATGTTGTGAGCACAGTTCTCACTTAGCACGGTCATCCAGTGGCTTACCATAGTGAGACACTCTCAGATATTGTCAGGAAATACCCCACCTCTGACAAGGAAATGTATTCCATTGTAAAATCCTATTGTCAATGGAAAAATTACATTCTGGGAAAGGAGAAGATCATACACACTGATCACAAGCCTCTGTAGTTCATATAGACACAAGGGAAATTGCAGAACGACCACCATCAGAAGTGGTCCACCTACCTGAAGTAGTTCCATCTCAGCATCAAGTATAAGAAATGTATCTCAAATCATGTCATTAATTGCCTCAGTAGACCTCTTATGGATGCACTCACCACTTTTCCCCATTCCTATGGACATGAAGCATCTAAGAGGCCCCAAATTTATCAGCAAGATCTAGACTTCTCCAAGACCTATCATCTCTTGGGTACAGGAGCGACTGTCACTGATTTTCACATCTAGGACAGACTATTATGCCACCTAGGACATCTATGTGTTCCTACAAGAGAGCGTGCAAAGATGATTTGGGAAGCCCACTATAGTCAGATGGCAGGGCAGTTTAGCGTGGAGAAAATTGTGGTTGTTCTTCAGAAACATTTTTATTGGCCAAAACTTCGATAGGACGTCAATAAATATATTAGATATTGCACTTCATGTTCCATTGCCAAGCCAACCACCAAGAAGAGAGGCTTATACACCTGTCTTCCTACTCCTGAGAAGCCTTGGGAATCCATCTCAATGGATTACATGTCTGGCCTTTTGTCCACCAAGTAAAGAAATGACTGTGTATTTGTGGTCATTGATCAGTTTTCGAAGATGGCCATCCTCACGGCCTGCAAAATGAATATCACAATGGAAGATACTTCCAAGATCTTCTTCGAACAAGTGTGGGTCCACTTTGGGATACCACAGACCATCATCTCTGACTAGGACAACAGGTGCCTCAACACATTTTAGTCGAGTCTCTGAACACTGTTGGACACCAAGTTCACAAAATCTATTGCTTTTGACCCCCAAACAGATAGCCAAACAAAGGTCGTCAATCAGATGATTGTGCACATCCTGCGCATGTACAACTCTAAGAATCCATGTACATGGGATGAGAGTCTCCCCTATGTTCAACACAATTACAACATGGTTCTCCATAGCTCCAATGGCCATAGCCCATTTCAGGAGGGGTTGGGATTCCAACCATTGGGACCCATTAATGTTGCACTTCCTCTTGCCACCACACAGATGGAATCTTCCCATGATCATTCTGTGATAGACAAATCCACCAGATTCATTGAGAGGATTCAGCACATCTGGCAATAGGTCCAAGAGATTTTGTAGAAATCCAATGCTAAGTACAAGCAATGCCATGATCAACATAGGGTACCACACCAGTTTAAGGTTGGCGACAAAGTTTGGTTACATTTGCAGAAGGAGTGTCTCATAGGTCCCCATCAAAAGCTCTGTCCACTTCTCTATGGGCCTTACACTATCACCAAGGCCATGGGTAGCAATGATTTTGAGGTCAACACTCCACCCTTCCTTTGCATGCACCCAGTGTTCAATGTGGACCTCCTTCGACCATATTTTCCACCATTATTGGACACCTCATAGATTGCAGAACCACTGACACCCACATAGCTCAACCCTAACTTCATGGAACAAGAATCCATTGATCAGATAGTGAACACACAAGGCAAGGGCACTCAACAGTAGAGGATCCAACTTTATCGGGTTTTCAAGGCAGGGAAACTCCTACACCAAGGAAAGTGGTCACCCGGGGCTAAATCCAGCAGAATTTTCCTCACCTGATGGGGGAACTCAATGCAATGGAGACCATTGCTTTATAAGGGGGGAGGATTGATCCAGTTGTCTATTGGTGGCCACCCACCTATTCCAACTGGCTCCTCTTGTTCATTTTTAGTTGAACACATTCTTTTGTACTTCTTTGTAATTGTGGGTTCTACACTTATGGGTATTTTTTAAGCCCTACACATCTTCCAGGTGGATATTGGAGGCCTCTCACCTAATCCAACTGGATTATTTTGTATGTTTTCATGTCAACACACGTTGTTGTACTTCCAGGGCCATTTTGGAGGCCTAAACGATGTTTTTTTGGCTCGCCATAGTTAAGTTGTAAATAGAGTTAGAGTTTAATAGTGGAATGTGTAGTTCTCTGAAAGACCTTTACAATGGGCTATCGCACGCCTAAAATGGAGGTCGTATGCAAAAGTTACAACCTCGAGAATTTGAATTACCAACTTACCCATAGGGACCCACATGAATTTTGTTGTTTCACCTCCTAGGGTTAGGTTTTTAGATGTCTAGGGTTTTGGCATTCATGAGTAATATCAAAAAGGCCTATAGAGTCTCATTGTAATTAATTCTACTCAGACGGATGTGGGTATCAGCCACATCTATTCTCTGAGATAACTACCAACATTCGAGCAAGTGTTTCTGTTTTGCAGTTTTATAGTTTCATCCTATTTCATTATTCAATAGAAGATATTGTTCACTGGATATCTATGTTATTCTTCATATCTCCATGTTTATTGTATTCAGTCTATTAATCTGTTCATTATGCTCCTAAATCTGGATCATAAGAGGGGATATCAATGTGATTGTAAACAATAATGAGAAGAGAGGAGGGAACATTGTTAGGGACCCATTCTAGGAAAAGTTGGAATATTTTCTCATCAAATGGGATTTGATTGATATAAAAAAAAAGTAAGGGAAAATTTACCTGGTCGAATAAAATGATTGGGCCAGGCCATATTGTAGCAAGGATTGATATGTTCTTAGTGCATGGTGACTTTCTCATTCAAGAATGTATCATTGTTTCCAAGAGTATTCCATCTACTACTTTTGATCACAAACCCATCATGATGAGCTTGAAGGACTCGTTTTACTTTGGGCCTCTCCAACACCAGTCAAATCCTTTGTGTCTAAAAGATCCAAAGGCTATGTATGTAATTTTAGAGGGTTGTAAAACTTGGATAACAAGATCCCTAGTTTTTATTTATCGCTTTTATTTGGGAGAAAAATCTCAAGGTAGTAAATGCATCTCTTAAAAACTGGATTTTTTTTTTATTTCTCACCACTATTTGTTGAGAAATATCATTTCTAGTCCTATCTTATTTAAGTGCAAGCTAGAATGGAATCTAAAAAACATTCTTATGAGTTGTAGTAATATGAAATTATGACACATCAAAAAATTCATAAGGGGCTCAGGGATAAAGAACGTACAGGATGAATTTGTGAAGATTGTGCAGTTTGTGACAACATTTAGAGTTCGTGTGCTAGTATGGTATATGAAGTTACAAAGAACCACACCTACAGGACATGCCAGGACATTGACAGAGATTAAGAAAGCACTACTAAAGGAGTTCAAGAAACCAAAGTTGGATTCACAATACATCCCAGAATTGAAGGAGATCAAACAAGTACAAACAAAATCATATGGGATTATGACCAGAGATTTAAGGATGTGATGGGTAGATTAAATTTACAGATCCCATATCAACAACACCAAGAATGGTTTTTCATAGGGCTTCTACCACACATTTGCAGGCCATTGATCCAACATAAGGTTGCATCATAACCCGAGGAACTAGAGATTGCAAAGATTGCAATGAAACTGGAGTCATCTCCGATGGGAGATAGTGGAGGAATGGAACAAGTTCAGATCCAATTGGTTGCATTAACAATTCAACTGGTAGAAACGATAAAGGGAAAGGAAAAACGTGAGAAATTCTAGTGTACAAAATGTAGGATTGGAGGCCATCACAAGGATGAATGCCTATCATTTACGAAATATTTGGTGACGGGAGCACCATTGTTGGGAGGAGGATACTTTGATATATGTAAGAAATGGGGCCATCACCTAACTGAGTGTTTTCTACTACAAAAGTACCATAGTACACCAAAGAACTTGTTTTGCAATTTTTGCAAATATATAAGACATGAGGAGAAGGATTGTCGCACGTTCAACTTAATGAGGGAGTGCACATCCGATATGTATAGGATCTAGGAAGAGAATGTCGTAGTAGAATCGGGGGATCCACAATACAACAATCAAATAGGTTTCAATCAAGGGAACGGAGGAAAATTTGGTCAAGGTCGAGGTAGAGGGAATTTCAGAAGAGGTGGAAGAGGATAAATTATATATTACAACTATAATCAACATGGGAATTTGTCCCATGACTTACATAATTCATGTACGATGTCCAGATACTGTAGACCACTGGATCATTCAACAGAAGACTTTCCCCAACTAGTTGTGAAGTGGCAAGCCAGAGGAAACTAGAATCTGAATTTGAATCAGAATGTGCAATTGATATTAGTTGAAAGGCACAATGAAGGACCCAAAGTAGTCGTTTTTATGCATGGAGGAGCTAGAACAAAGACTGATAGGCCATTTGAAGGAAAGAAGATGGAAAAATGGGTAAGAAAGTCAGCAGGGCCCATACCAGCCTTTGATCCTCAACAAGAAAATGAGACATGTCAGAGGGAAAGGAAAGAAGTACTTGGAATGTATTAGGGAGCATCAACATCAATGACACTTCATGAAGACGTTCATGCACTGCCAGAGAAGGCAATGGGGAAGGTAAATACACTAATAGAATTATTAAGAAATTATGTAGAGCTAATTAAAGATGAGGCTTCACTGAGTACATTATATGACATGATTGATCACTACATACAAGGAAGAGAAACTTTTGTCACACAAAGGATAGTAAATTAAGTAGTGTGTAGGAAGCGAACCAATGGAGAACTCAGATTCAGTGCGCATATTGGAGAGTATGAAGTGGATAATATTATTTTGGACTTAGGTTCTAACATGAACGTGTTACCTAAGAAGAAATGGGAGTTGATGGGAAAACCCAAGTTGGTATGGTATCTTGTTCATCTCAGGCTAGTGAATCAACACAAAATAGTTATGATTTGTCAGTTGACAGGAGTACCTGTGAAAATAGATGGGGTGCACAACGTGGAAGACTTTGAAGTTATTGAGATTGTGGATGACAGTCAACCATATCTAGCACTGATGGGAATGGAATGGAATTTTTATAACCAATCGATCATCACCTTGAAGAGGAGGAGGATCATATTTGAAGTTGGATATTTGAAGGTCACTGCACCCTTGGACCCATCAGACGAAAAGCGATACATAGAACCAACAAGAGGGAATGACATTGAGAATTTATATAACATGACTATGCAGATGGAGGATTATGTCAACCCGACAAAAAATGGTGTGTTGAATTGGAGAAGTATCAGTTCATGTGTGTCCTATTTTGAAGAAGGTTTAGAGCATTGGAAACATAGAATGCATGAAGTGTCAACTAGATGATGTGAACGCATTACTCGATCCTTGTGATGGATTGGAACATATCTATGTAACCTACCAAGGTATAATGGATTAACTGATATAAGTATGTTTTTAAAAAAATTTGAGTTGCAGGTACCCGAAAAACAAATGTTGTTAGCACTGGATGTGGTATTAAAAGAGACTCCAGCCAGATGGTTGGTTGCACACAGAAAGGGAATGAAATATTGACTGCAATGTAGCAAACTATTGTGAATAAAGTTAGGCATGGGGGTACAAAATATTGCATAGAAATATCCAGGGGAGAGTGACCCAACAATCCATGTGGAATAGTGCAAGGCTTTGTGGGGTTGAGTACCAGAGATAGAGTGGATGCACAGATTTATACACAAACTAGACACAATTCCAAAGAACTGGTATTTGGACTTGGAAATGAGCAGGGAGACAACAATATGGGAATAAATGATCCAGAGGTTCAAAATCATGTTTACATTTGAACATGAATCTCCATCCACATATACAATGCCACAGACGATTGATACGAGATCTTCTCGAAATAATATATGATGGAGATAATACCACTATGTAGTGAGCACAGAGCCAAGATGATCATTCGTGAGCTATTCGAGTGATGCAATGCATCCAATAAAGTGTATGAGGAAAAGGATCCTAGGAATGTACAGATACTTGAGACAAAAGGAGAACGAGCCATAGAAGGGTCGGAGCTCGAATCCCCCACATATACATAGCCGATAAATATGAGGAAGGTAAACATTGGGATGACAGAGAATCCCAAGTTCGCATAGATAGGGGACTATTGGAGTGAGGAGACAGTTGAGAAGATTGCAGACTTGCTGTGAGAATACCAAGACCTATTTCCCACAAATCTTTTAGATATGAAGGGAATAGCGAGAGAATTAGGTGAGATGAATATCCCATTGAAACTAGGAGCTAATCCAATGTGCCAAAGGCCTTACATGATAAATATGAGGTATAAGGAGAAGGTGAAAGATGAAATAGATAGGATGTTGGATGCATGAATCATTGAACTAATAGAAGAATCTGATTGGATCAATATGATGGTGGTGCATGGTGAGAAGACACGAGGAATCAGGATATGCGTAGATCTAAGGAAGTTAAATGACGCATGCTTACATGACCCATTTCCAACACCATTCACGAATGAGGTACTGGAGAACATAGGAGGAAATGAAACTTACTCTTTTAAATATGGATTCTTTGGGTACCATTAGATAATAATCGTGCAGGAGGATCGACACAAGACCACTTTTGCAATGGAATGGGGAAGCTATCAGTACACGATTTTGCTCTTTGGATTGAAGAATTCCCCTATGGTGTTTTCTAGGGTAGTAGTTGCAGCATTCAAGGAGTTCATCCATAAGTTCCAAGAAGTCTACTCGGATGATTGGATGATGTTTAGTCTACTTGAGGATCATATAGAAGTTCTTATACTTATGTTGGATCGGTGCAGGCAGTGTCAGATTTCGTTGAACTTGAAGAAGTTATTTTTTTAGGGACTGTTTGGAATTCTGTTAGGACATCATGCAGTGTGCAAACAAGGACTATTGGTAGACCCAACTAAGATTGCAGTCATTTTGGAGTACCTACATCAGTCAGAAATTTGAGGGATATGTTGGGTCATACAGGTTATTATAGGAAATTTATCAAGGGATATGCGCAGATCACAGTGTCGATGGAGAAGTTACTAAAGAAGGAAGCGAATTTACCAATGAAGTTGGTGACCATGCCAATTTTAATTTTTCCAGATTGGAACAAGGAGTTTCATGTACATGTGGACACATCGTCCATAGCATTGGGTGCAGTGTTATCCCAGCTAGGATAAGGAGACATAGATCACCCAATTTCGTTGGCAAGCAGGAAGTTGTCTATAGCAGAGAATAAATATACAACCACAGAACGTGAAGGATTAACGATGGTCTATGCACTACAAAATTTCAGCCATTATCTATTGGGGTCTCACTTTAAGATGTAAACAGACCATTCTACGTTAAAATATTTAGTCAACAAGCCAGTGTTGGGGGGGAGAATATGCAGGTGGCTCTAATTGTTTCAGGAATACGACTTTGAAGTCATAGTGAAACCAAGGAAGTTGAATGTAGGAATAGATCATCTATCACACATATTGTGAGGAGAATATGCGGGGAATTTAGATGATATCTTCCCATATGAAAAATTATTTGGAGTAAATATGGTGGATGATTATTTCTGAGACATCATATAGTTTCTAAACACAGGCATGGCTCTATTTGAAATGACTGTAGCACAAAAGAAACAATCGGTAGTGAATGCAACAGACTATCAATTGATTGCAGAGAACTTATACAAAAGGGTGTATATGGAATACTGAGACATTATGTGTTGGAGCATAAAAGGCCAATAATACTTGAAGAAGTGCATGATGGTATTGTTGGAGGCCATTACGCATGGTGAGAAACTACACATAATATTTTGTACGTAGGGGTTGGGTGTCTAAGACTTCACAAGGATGTTAAGGAATACTGTCATTCATGTGATGTATGCCAATGAGTGGGAAAGCCATCTAGGAGGGATGAAATGCCTTTGAATCCACAGGTTACATTGCAAACATTTGAGAAATGGGACATAGAATTTGTGGGTCCAATCAACCCATAAGTAAAAATATCAGGGGCAAGGTATATCATTAATGCGATAGAGTATTTGAAAATATGGGAAGAAGCAACCCCAGTTACAGACTGTACTGTGGAAACTGTTGTGCGGTTTCTATTAAAAAATGTAGTCACAAGGTTTGGATGTTTGTGCATATTACTCAGTGATTAAGGGACACACTTTATAAACAAAACAATTGCAACATTAACTGAGGAGTTCCAAATGCATCACTAAAAGAGTACCCCATATCACCCTCAGGTCAATGAAATTGTGGAAGCGTTTAACAAGATTTTGGAGAATGTATTGACAAATATTTGCAATGTAGCGAGAGACGACTGGGACTTAAGAGTTCCTGCAGTATTATGGTCTTACAGAACTACAAGTAAGAAGTTGACAGGATAGACACCTTTAAGGTTCGTCTATGGATAAGAAGAAGTAATGTCAATGGAGTTTATTATTCCTATCATGCGCATTGCATCAATCATAGAGCTATCAGATACTGGCGCAATAGAGGAGAGGTTGGCACAATTAGTACAGTTTGAGGAGGATCATCTTTTCGCAGGATTCCATTAGCAGGTTCAGAAATCTAGAGAGAAGGCCTGGCATGATAGACACATTAAACATAAGAAGTTTCAAGTCAAATATTTGGTACTACTCTATGAAAACAAGTATACTCAACATCTAGGGAAGTTTCAAATGCATGGGTTAGGACCTTATGTGATTCAGAAACTAACACAGACAAGTGTTGTGCGGTTGAAAACCTTGACTAGAGAAGTCTTGGAAGGAATGGTGAATGGAAGTCAGATAAAACTCTATTGAGACAACTGAAAGGATGCGCAGTAATTCGGGCCATGTCAGAATACCTATATTATATTAGTTGTATCATAGTCGGAAAGAAAAAGAAGGAAAAAGAAATAAAAAGTAGATATAGGGAAAAGAAAAGCGCTCAAAAACCAAGGCATTAGAACATGTGCAGAATGAATTCTCATCACACATCAACTCAGTACTACATCTTAGCACTGTACCAAACTAGGAGATGAGATACATACAAGAGAGAATGTGATGCGTACAAATAAAACATCAATAAACCAGTGCGCAATTTAGAAATGACAAGAATGTTAAGACAATTAAAGTGTGGAAATGATGGTTACACAGTGAGAGTAACAAGTCATAAAAGAATTGTATAATTCTTAAATGGGAAAAGCCAACGGAAATCACGACATATCGACAGTACAAGGGATAAATCATGTAATGGATTTTTTTATCAAGATGCAATTCTGGAACAACTCAGCAACCACAGTGGTGGATTGGAAAAGTTAGTTAAGGAGGATGGGACATGTATGGTCAGCACGAAAGCACCAAAACATAAGAAGATCGTTAAGTGTAAATCATTATTTCATAGAAATAAGAGCGAACAAGAGTGAACTGGACAATAGAATCAAGGTCAAGAACCTATCACCCAAGATGAATGGGGAAATATTCGCTAGCAGTACCATCGGTCCCCTACGGGTTGAGTAGGGAAGGAGATATTCTTGGAAAGGTTTTTAGCCTCAAGTTTGTGGGTCATGAAATTACCAATGAACAACTATTTCTGGAGCTTTCTAGGGGAAAATACTCATGTGTTGAGAATGTATCGAATGTAGGGGCTTGCATTTCTTGCAATGTAAATTTATACGTAGATTTCAACAGACTCGGTAACCGGTTGGGGGGTTACAAATGCTTCATGACAATAAATGAGAAGGAATCATATTAGGATCCCACTGAAAGAGAAGTTTCCCAAAAATTAGCTTTGTATACGATGCCCAAACTAAACTTGAAGGACTTACCAAGGGGCGTAGGCAAAGAGAAGGATGGTATTAGGCTCAAGAAACCTTGACGGGTTATCAAAAGAGAAGACGATTACAAGAACAAGAGGCTTAACATAATTATTTTTCCCAGTAGAAGTGATGTTTTTTCCATGGGAAACATGACCCCTGATACTTCAAAAGCCAATAATGTGTTAAAGGAAAAGGATGAAGCTAGGAGCATGGTGAAGATGACCCAAGAAACAATCCAAAATTTGTACAAAGAAATTCCAGAAGTTCCCCTATTAGTTGAAGCGACTATGGAGGAACAAGTGCATATGATCGGTGAATCCATTAAGGGATTCTGATTAGAGATTGAAGATTTAAAGCCAAGGAGAATGCCATGATTGCCACCATAGGTGCATGAAGGCAGAAAGAGAACGACAACCACAACAATTGCCAACATTAATAAAATTGAGGGCGAATGCACAAAAAATTGTGAGGAGAACGTGAAAGTGTGGATAGAGTTGATGGAAGATATGGAGACGAAGTTCGTAGAGGCCAAGATAAGAGAGGTGCAAGACCAGGCACAACATGCGGAAGAAAGGGAGACTACACTACCATCAGTAGCATGCATGGTAGCCATTCTGACTCAACGTAAGGAACAGGTAGAAGTGGAGAAAATGAGGGAGCAACAAAAGATCATGGAACAGAGACTGGACCCACTGCAAGAATAGGAAGTGAAGGTAATTGGAGAGTTTTCTATGGTGTAGGGTAGGGTCAACCAAGAAACAATGGAGGCAGAGGACAAACTTACAAACTTGATCGCGCAAGGAGAAAAGGAGATAACAACAATAGAGGCTACAATCATCAAAGAGGTAGAAGGGGAAAAGGAGACCTCTCAAAACTTCATTTCAACATGGAATAGAAGGAAAAAATCCTGAGTGGCTCGGGAAAAGCCATAGGTGAGTGTTGGGGGCCTATTGGACAGGCAATATTGAAAGCATATTTTGTAGTTTTGGTAAATTTTTGAGGAAAATCCTAAGTATATGGAAAGAGCATGGAGGAAGAAGGAAAGATAGAGATTGCGTAGATGAGGTGAATTCAATAGAAAAGTGTGTAGAAGGAGGAAAGTGAGCAAAAGCAAGACAACACAGGTCAAAGAATAAATCCAGAAGAATAAAGAAAGGAAATGAAATCATAATAGGAGAATGATAGCCCGACATTCCATAAATAGAAGAACAAAAAAAATTGAAGGATGAAAAGAAGAAGAAAGACATCGAGCAACCAATTAACTAAGCTGGTTGTGCATTATAATGGGATATTTTTGGGATGAATAGATTAGGGATTTTAACCCTAGATTTTGGTATAAACATGTAACGGGTTGGGATATTATGGGTTCGTTTCAGTTAGTTGGTTCAACTAGGTATTATTCTAATGAAGTTTGATTATGATAGATTAGGCTGTGTTACATTCTGATGGATACTAATTCCATAGTTATTGAATGTAATAGTTGAAGGTTGAGAAGGATGAATAAAGGAATGATAAAGATATTTTGTGGAATCCTGTGTTGACTATGTTTCTATGTTTGATGATGAATACTATTTCCATGCGCCGTAGCATAGATTCATATGATAGTTAAGAATGGTGCAATGATTCATGACGACAATAATGAATCTATACAATAAACTGGAATATGATATGTATAGGAATTTGAACCATGAGTAAGTCAATAAAAAAACATAACAGAGTTATGCAAACAACATAATAAGGAAGAATGAATTGAATTTTTTCCTCCCATTCCCTTACTATTTCATAATCCTGGTTCTTGCAGTCCCCATAAATACCTCGGGTGATACTTCATCTGCACAAGTAGGTGATGTCGAAAGGGACGATGTTTGCTTGGTTTTGTTGGTCTTATATAAATCGAGCCTTGGGTCTTACAACCCGCACATAAAAGTAGTGCAACCACATACCCTTTAAATTTCACCCGATTCTAAGTTGAAATGCTCATTTTATTACCAAAACAAGTTTCTAGCTGCAAATATTGTTTTTGTAAACTTGTCTATTGACTCCTTCATTTTCCTCTTCTTTCTTTGCTTCTCTTCTTTTCTCTTTCTCTTATTTTCATCTTTATTCTCTTCTCTCTTTTCTTTATCTATTTTTCTCTTCTCTCTTTTCATTTATCAATGATCAAATATGTTTCTCTCTTGTCAATATATGTCCTTTATTAGCAATAAAAAATATTTCTCTCCTTTCAATACAAGCCCTTTATCAGTGATCAAAGATCTTTTCTCCTCACAAAATTTTCGATGCCCAAAAGGCTTTTCCTCACTAGAATTTTGGCACTAGAAATTATTTTCTTATCCAACCTTTTGATGTCCAAAATTATTTTCCTCACTGATATTTCAAAGCTCAAAATAATTCTCCTCATCAAATTTTTTACATCCAAAAGACTTTTCCTTACTGACGTTTCAACATCCAAAATACTTTTCCTCACCAACATTTCAATGCTCAAAATACTTTTCCTCCTCAATGTTTGAGCATCCAAAATACTTTTCCTCACCGACATTTCAAGACCCAAAAGAATTTTCCTTGTCGACGTTTCGGTGTCCAAAATAATTTATTCATTCACATTTTGGTGTCCAAGAGACTTTCTTCACCGATGTTTTAGCGCCAAAATATCTTTCTTTATCAACAATGAAAGATATTTTCTCCTCCCTGACACACTCTTCTTTATCAACGATGAAATATATTTTCTCCTCATGAATATGTTTCTCAGCAAAATACTTTTCTTCGTCGACACTCTCTGTATCAGCCATAGAATTTTTTTTGACACTTAGTTATTTTTCCCAAAACATGAAATCACAAACTTGTGATTGTCGTGAACCTACACACTTAGCTCCTTGGGAAAAAATCGACCATTCAACGACTGTATTTGACCAGTTAACTACCCAAATAAACCTCTGCACAAAAAATATCAATACAAAAACTGAATTTTAAGGGGTTTTGACCTTGATTTCTCATGACCCCTTGAAATTCAACCTTCATCTCTAATACCATTCAACATGATACAACCTTCATCTCTAATACCACTCTGTAGTTCCCCCACTACTAAACCCAACATAAGTTTTATGATACCATTAAATTAAAATGCATGTAGCAATGCTAAAAACGTTGATGCATCTAACAACATTATTAAAAATGTGAATGCAACCATTTTGTAATAGCCACAGGTTGAACACTAAGTGTATATGTACATATGTTTATACGTTGGTGAGATAGGATATTATAGGACAGAGTGCCTATGTGATTATTAGGCATCAGACCATAGATGCTAAAGGGCTAGTAAGTCTATCATTGTAATATGTAATCATTCATATTATTAATAAAATGCATCACTACTATAGACCAAGTTAGACGAAAGAGTATGGGGGGCTAGGAATCCACGAGAGGGAGGGGGCTAAGGGATTAGAAAAAAGGGGCTAATCCAAGGCGGGTTAATTTAAGGGAATAATATATAATATTATTCATAAATTCCTAAGTATTATAATATTATGTTATCCTAAATTCTCAAGGGAAGGGAGGGGATTACAAGTGAGGAACACGTTAGTTCCTTGTGTGCCAAGTGTCAAGTTACACACATGCATATGTAATATGGGGATTTACTGTAATTCCCGTCATTCTTACCATTCATTCTTTTCATTTACTCTACCTTTATTTCCATGGCTGGAGAGTGGAGCTATGGAGATGGGGAGACCCTATAAATTATTGGTGGTTTGGGTTTGAAGAGGCATGTTGTCAGTCCTGTGATATTTTGGGTTGAATAAACAAGTTGCCAGGCCTGTGAGTATGGGTTGAAGAGGTAGGTTGTCAGGACTATGAGTAGCCTTATGTTGCAAATGTCATAGCACTCAAATAATTATTGTTCAGTCTGTTTCTAAAACCCCAAAAGGGAAGTGGGGCAGTCGAATGACTGTTGAGCAAAGAAGGGGCACACTTCTTGGGGTGGGACAAGTTGTGGGGAATGAGAGGCTATGGGGTGTAACTACTGCTAATATTGATGCCATTGTCATTTCCTAGTTTGTTGAGTGTTGTAGGGCCTTAGTGGAATTGGTGATCGAACCTTTGCCATGGTGGATTCTAAGCCCCATCTCAGGGGTCACCCATTGCTGAGAGTTTATAAGTAATGTGGTCTATGGCTGAGAGGAAAGTCTGAGGTATGCACTTAGTTGGTGTTTTTACAACAATAGATAAGTGTTCTTCTATTTTGTATTATTCAATTGTGTTTAATGTGTATATTTATGTTAATTATATGGTGTTGTAATTATATTTGCATTTTTTTTACTGTGTGTAATGTATTTAATGGTGTTTGTTGCAATTATACATAATTTATGCATAGTTGTATTTATTGTAGAGCTACATATTTGATCATATGTAGGGCATTTTTATGAACTAAATGGTATCAGAGAGTCGAAATTTTATGTGGCATAGCCTAGCTTAGAGTTGGGGATGCTGCAATTTAAAAATATACACAACATCACATAATTGTTTAAAACTTGGAGTAAACACACAACAAATAAATCTCATAAATAAAATAGTGAAAGAGAGATAAAACACTTAATTTTTGAAAATAAATGTGAAACTAGTTGTAGAGGATGGATGTTCTACCCAATAGTATATTTTTTGCTCCAATTCTCAATAGCAAATCAGCCTTGAACTAGGGATAGGAATCTACAAGAAAGTGTGTCTCTATTGTCCAATCACAACCCAATACAACCCATAACAAGCTATTTTTTCTACAATTATCTCAATCCTCCAACTCTTTTCCCCTCAACCTACACAACCCAATGAATGTGCAATCCTTCATGCATTCCCACTTCCCTCCAGGGCTCCAACATGGGTTGGATAACAATCTTTTTTGTTGGGGACTTGAGGAACTTATAGCTGCAACATGAAACTCTTAGCAACAATGTGTTTGTTATATGGTAATTATTACACATAAATCTCTTCTACAAGCCTAACAACCTACTTCTTCATGCAATCACAACTCCAACAAGCTGCCCTAAAACCCCACTATGGTTGTCTCCAAGCTCCAACAATCAACACACTTTTTTTGTCCCAAAAAATGGTTGTAAAACCTGCCTACAATACCATTTGAATTT
>ML781376.1:100015-114911 GCA_009831015.1 Picea engelmannii | reverse complement strand
ATTGCATAGAAATATCCAGGGGAGAGTGACCCAACAATCCATGTGGAATAGTGCAAGGCTTTGTGGGGTTGAGTACCAGAGATAGAGTGGATGCACAGATTTATACACAAACTAGACACAATTCCAAAGAACTGGTATTTGGACTTGGAAATGAGCAGGGAGACAACAATATGGGAATAAATGATCCAGAGGTTCAAAATCATGTTTACATTTGAACATGAATCTCCATCCACATATACAATGCCACAGACGATTGATACGAGATCTTCTCGAAATAATATATGATGGAGATAATACCACTATGTAGTGAGCACAGAGCCAAGATGATCATTCGTGAGCTATTCGAGTGATGCAATGCATCCAATAAAGTGTATGAGGAAAAGGATCCTAGGAATGTACAGATACTTGAGACAAAAGGAGAACGAGCCATAGAAGGGTCGGAGCTCGAATCCCCCACATATACATAGCCGATAAATATGAGGAAGGTAAACATTGGGATGACAGAGAATCCCAAGTTCGCATAGATAGGGGACTATTGGAGTGAGGAGACAGTTGAGAAGATTGCAGACTTGCTGTGAGAATACCAAGACCTATTTCCCACAAATCTTTTAGATATGAAGGGAATAGCGAGAGAATTAGGTGAGATGAATATCCCATTGAAACTAGGAGCTAATCCAATGTGCCAAAGGCCTTACATGATAAATATGAGGTATAAGGAGAAGGTGAAAGATGAAATAGATAGGATGTTGGATGCATGAATCATTGAACTAATAGAAGAATCTGATTGGATCAATATGATGGTGGTGCATGGTGAGAAGACACGAGGAATCAGGATATGCGTAGATCTAAGGAAGTTAAATGACGCATGCTTACATGACCCATTTCCAACACCATTCACGAATGAGGTACTGGAGAACATAGGAGGAAATGAAACTTACTCTTTTAAATATGGATTCTTTGGGTACCATTAGATAATAATCGTGCAGGAGGATCGACACAAGACCACTTTTGCAATGGAATGGGGAAGCTATCAGTACACGATTTTGCTCTTTGGATTGAAGAATTCCCCTATGGTGTTTTCTAGGGTAGTAGTTGCAGCATTCAAGGAGTTCATCCATAAGTTCCAAGAAGTCTACTCGGATGATTGGATGATGTTTAGTCTACTTGAGGATCATATAGAAGTTCTTATACTTATGTTGGATCGGTGCAGGCAGTGTCAGATTTCGTTGAACTTGAAGAAGTTATTTTTTTAGGGACTGTTTGGAATTCTGTTAGGACATCATGCAGTGTGCAAACAAGGACTATTGGTAGACCCAACTAAGATTGCAGTCATTTTGGAGTACCTACATCAGTCAGAAATTTGAGGGATATGTTGGGTCATACAGGTTATTATAGGAAATTTATCAAGGGATATGCGCAGATCACAGTGTCGATGGAGAAGTTACTAAAGAAGGAAGCGAATTTACCAATGAAGTTGGTGACCATGCCAATTTTAATTTTTCCAGATTGGAACAAGGAGTTTCATGTACATGTGGACACATCGTCCATAGCATTGGGTGCAGTGTTATCCCAGCTAGGATAAGGAGACATAGATCACCCAATTTCGTTGGCAAGCAGGAAGTTGTCTATAGCAGAGAATAAATATACAACCACAGAACGTGAAGGATTAACGATGGTCTATGCACTACAAAATTTCAGCCATTATCTATTGGGGTCTCACTTTAAGATGTAAACAGACCATTCTACGTTAAAATATTTAGTCAACAAGCCAGTGTTGGGGGGGAGAATATGCAGGTGGCTCTAATTGTTTCAGGAATACGACTTTGAAGTCATAGTGAAACCAAGGAAGTTGAATGTAGGAATAGATCATCTATCACACATATTGTGAGGAGAATATGCGGGGAATTTAGATGATATCTTCCCATATGAAAAATTATTTGGAGTAAATATGGTGGATGATTATTTCTGAGACATCATATAGTTTCTAAACACAGGCATGGCTCTATTTGAAATGACTGTAGCACAAAAGAAACAATCGGTAGTGAATGCAACAGACTATCAATTGATTGCAGAGAACTTATACAAAAGGGTGTATATGGAATACTGAGACATTATGTGTTGGAGCATAAAAGGCCAATAATACTTGAAGAAGTGCATGATGGTATTGTTGGAGGCCATTACGCATGGTGAGAAACTACACATAATATTTTGTACGTAGGGGTTGGGTGTCTAAGACTTCACAAGGATGTTAAGGAATACTGTCATTCATGTGATGTATGCCAATGAGTGGGAAAGCCATCTAGGAGGGATGAAATGCCTTTGAATCCACAGGTTACATTGCAAACATTTGAGAAATGGGACATAGAATTTGTGGGTCCAATCAACCCATAAGTAAAAATATCAGGGGCAAGGTATATCATTAATGCGATAGAGTATTTGAAAATATGGGAAGAAGCAACCCCAGTTACAGACTGTACTGTGGAAACTGTTGTGCGGTTTCTATTAAAAAATGTAGTCACAAGGTTTGGATGTTTGTGCATATTACTCAGTGATTAAGGGACACACTTTATAAACAAAACAATTGCAACATTAACTGAGGAGTTCCAAATGCATCACTAAAAGAGTACCCCATATCACCCTCAGGTCAATGAAATTGTGGAAGCGTTTAACAAGATTTTGGAGAATGTATTGACAAATATTTGCAATGTAGCGAGAGACGACTGGGACTTAAGAGTTCCTGCAGTATTATGGTCTTACAGAACTACAAGTAAGAAGTTGACAGGATAGACACCTTTAAGGTTCGTCTATGGATAAGAAGAAGTAATGTCAATGGAGTTTATTATTCCTATCATGCGCATTGCATCAATCATAGAGCTATCAGATACTGGCGCAATAGAGGAGAGGTTGGCACAATTAGTACAGTTTGAGGAGGATCATCTTTTCGCAGGATTCCATTAGCAGGTTCAGAAATCTAGAGAGAAGGCCTGGCATGATAGACACATTAAACATAAGAAGTTTCAAGTCAAATATTTGGTACTACTCTATGAAAACAAGTATACTCAACATCTAGGGAAGTTTCAAATGCATGGGTTAGGACCTTATGTGATTCAGAAACTAACACAGACAAGTGTTGTGCGGTTGAAAACCTTGACTAGAGAAGTCTTGGAAGGAATGGTGAATGGAAGTCAGATAAAACTCTATTGAGACAACTGAAAGGATGCGCAGTAATTCGGGCCATGTCAGAATACCTATATTATATTAGTTGTATCATAGTCGGAAAGAAAAAGAAGGAAAAAGAAATAAAAAGTAGATATAGGGAAAAGAAAAGCGCTCAAAAACCAAGGCATTAGAACATGTGCAGAATGAATTCTCATCACACATCAACTCAGTACTACATCTTAGCACTGTACCAAACTAGGAGATGAGATACATACAAGAGAGAATGTGATGCGTACAAATAAAACATCAATAAACCAGTGCGCAATTTAGAAATGACAAGAATGTTAAGACAATTAAAGTGTGGAAATGATGGTTACACAGTGAGAGTAACAAGTCATAAAAGAATTGTATAATTCTTAAATGGGAAAAGCCAACGGAAATCACGACATATCGACAGTACAAGGGATAAATCATGTAATGGATTTTTTTATCAAGATGCAATTCTGGAACAACTCAGCAACCACAGTGGTGGATTGGAAAAGTTAGTTAAGGAGGATGGGACATGTATGGTCAGCACGAAAGCACCAAAACATAAGAAGATCGTTAAGTGTAAATCATTATTTCATAGAAATAAGAGCGAACAAGAGTGAACTGGACAATAGAATCAAGGTCAAGAACCTATCACCCAAGATGAATGGGGAAATATTCGCTAGCAGTACCATCGGTCCCCTACGGGTTGAGTAGGGAAGGAGATATTCTTGGAAAGGTTTTTAGCCTCAAGTTTGTGGGTCATGAAATTACCAATGAACAACTATTTCTGGAGCTTTCTAGGGGAAAATACTCATGTGTTGAGAATGTATCGAATGTAGGGGCTTGCATTTCTTGCAATGTAAATTTATACGTAGATTTCAACAGACTCGGTAACCGGTTGGGGGGTTACAAATGCTTCATGACAATAAATGAGAAGGAATCATATTAGGATCCCACTGAAAGAGAAGTTTCCCAAAAATTAGCTTTGTATACGATGCCCAAACTAAACTTGAAGGACTTACCAAGGGGCGTAGGCAAAGAGAAGGATGGTATTAGGCTCAAGAAACCTTGACGGGTTATCAAAAGAGAAGACGATTACAAGAACAAGAGGCTTAACATAATTATTTTTCCCAGTAGAAGTGATGTTTTTTCCATGGGAAACATGACCCCTGATACTTCAAAAGCCAATAATGTGTTAAAGGAAAAGGATGAAGCTAGGAGCATGGTGAAGATGACCCAAGAAACAATCCAAAATTTGTACAAAGAAATTCCAGAAGTTCCCCTATTAGTTGAAGCGACTATGGAGGAACAAGTGCATATGATCGGTGAATCCATTAAGGGATTCTGATTAGAGATTGAAGATTTAAAGCCAAGGAGAATGCCATGATTGCCACCATAGGTGCATGAAGGCAGAAAGAGAACGACAACCACAACAATTGCCAACATTAATAAAATTGAGGGCGAATGCACAAAAAATTGTGAGGAGAACGTGAAAGTGTGGATAGAGTTGATGGAAGATATGGAGACGAAGTTCGTAGAGGCCAAGATAAGAGAGGTGCAAGACCAGGCACAACATGCGGAAGAAAGGGAGACTACACTACCATCAGTAGCATGCATGGTAGCCATTCTGACTCAACGTAAGGAACAGGTAGAAGTGGAGAAAATGAGGGAGCAACAAAAGATCATGGAACAGAGACTGGACCCACTGCAAGAATAGGAAGTGAAGGTAATTGGAGAGTTTTCTATGGTGTAGGGTAGGGTCAACCAAGAAACAATGGAGGCAGAGGACAAACTTACAAACTTGATCGCGCAAGGAGAAAAGGAGATAACAACAATAGAGGCTACAATCATCAAAGAGGTAGAAGGGGAAAAGGAGACCTCTCAAAACTTCATTTCAACATGGAATAGAAGGAAAAAATCCTGAGTGGCTCGGGAAAAGCCATAGGTGAGTGTTGGGGGCCTATTGGACAGGCAATATTGAAAGCATATTTTGTAGTTTTGGTAAATTTTTGAGGAAAATCCTAAGTATATGGAAAGAGCATGGAGGAAGAAGGAAAGATAGAGATTGCGTAGATGAGGTGAATTCAATAGAAAAGTGTGTAGAAGGAGGAAAGTGAGCAAAAGCAAGACAACACAGGTCAAAGAATAAATCCAGAAGAATAAAGAAAGGAAATGAAATCATAATAGGAGAATGATAGCCCGACATTCCATAAATAGAAGAACAAAAAAAATTGAAGGATGAAAAGAAGAAGAAAGACATCGAGCAACCAATTAACTAAGCTGGTTGTGCATTATAATGGGATATTTTTGGGATGAATAGATTAGGGATTTTAACCCTAGATTTTGGTATAAACATGTAACGGGTTGGGATATTATGGGTTCGTTTCAGTTAGTTGGTTCAACTAGGTATTATTCTAATGAAGTTTGATTATGATAGATTAGGCTGTGTTACATTCTGATGGATACTAATTCCATAGTTATTGAATGTAATAGTTGAAGGTTGAGAAGGATGAATAAAGGAATGATAAAGATATTTTGTGGAATCCTGTGTTGACTATGTTTCTATGTTTGATGATGAATACTATTTCCATGCGCCGTAGCATAGATTCATATGATAGTTAAGAATGGTGCAATGATTCATGACGACAATAATGAATCTATACAATAAACTGGAATATGATATGTATAGGAATTTGAACCATGAGTAAGTCAATAAAAAAACATAACAGAGTTATGCAAACAACATAATAAGGAAGAATGAATTGAATTTTTTCCTCCCATTCCCTTACTATTTCATAATCCTGGTTCTTGCAGTCCCCATAAATACCTCGGGTGATACTTCATCTGCACAAGTAGGTGATGTCGAAAGGGACGATGTTTGCTTGGTTTTGTTGGTCTTATATAAATCGAGCCTTGGGTCTTACAACCCGCACATAAAAGTAGTGCAACCACATACCCTTTAAATTTCACCCGATTCTAAGTTGAAATGCTCATTTTATTACCAAAACAAGTTTCTAGCTGCAAATATTGTTTTTGTAAACTTGTCTATTGACTCCTTCATTTTCCTCTTCTTTCTTTGCTTCTCTTCTTTTCTCTTTCTCTTATTTTCATCTTTATTCTCTTCTCTCTTTTCTTTATCTATTTTTCTCTTCTCTCTTTTCATTTATCAATGATCAAATATGTTTCTCTCTTGTCAATATATGTCCTTTATTAGCAATAAAAAATATTTCTCTCCTTTCAATACAAGCCCTTTATCAGTGATCAAAGATCTTTTCTCCTCACAAAATTTTCGATGCCCAAAAGGCTTTTCCTCACTAGAATTTTGGCACTAGAAATTATTTTCTTATCCAACCTTTTGATGTCCAAAATTATTTTCCTCACTGATATTTCAAAGCTCAAAATAATTCTCCTCATCAAATTTTTTACATCCAAAAGACTTTTCCTTACTGACGTTTCAACATCCAAAATACTTTTCCTCACCAACATTTCAATGCTCAAAATACTTTTCCTCCTCAATGTTTGAGCATCCAAAATACTTTTCCTCACCGACATTTCAAGACCCAAAAGAATTTTCCTTGTCGACGTTTCGGTGTCCAAAATAATTTATTCATTCACATTTTGGTGTCCAAGAGACTTTCTTCACCGATGTTTTAGCGCCAAAATATCTTTCTTTATCAACAATGAAAGATATTTTCTCCTCCCTGACACACTCTTCTTTATCAACGATGAAATATATTTTCTCCTCATGAATATGTTTCTCAGCAAAATACTTTTCTTCGTCGACACTCTCTGTATCAGCCATAGAATTTTTTTTGACACTTAGTTATTTTTCCCAAAACATGAAATCACAAACTTGTGATTGTCGTGAACCTACACACTTAGCTCCTTGGGAAAAAATCGACCATTCAACGACTGTATTTGACCAGTTAACTACCCAAATAAACCTCTGCACAAAAAATATCAATACAAAAACTGAATTTTAAGGGGTTTTGACCTTGATTTCTCATGACCCCTTGAAATTCAACCTTCATCTCTAATACCATTCAACATGATACAACCTTCATCTCTAATACCACTCTGTAGTTCCCCCACTACTAAACCCAACATAAGTTTTATGATACCATTAAATTAAAATGCATGTAGCAATGCTAAAAACGTTGATGCATCTAACAACATTATTAAAAATGTGAATGCAACCATTTTGTAATAGCCACAGGTTGAACACTAAGTGTATATGTACATATGTTTATACGTTGGTGAGATAGGATATTATAGGACAGAGTGCCTATGTGATTATTAGGCATCAGACCATAGATGCTAAAGGGCTAGTAAGTCTATCATTGTAATATGTAATCATTCATATTATTAATAAAATGCATCACTACTATAGACCAAGTTAGACGAAAGAGTATGGGGGGCTAGGAATCCACGAGAGGGAGGGGGCTAAGGGATTAGAAAAAAGGGGCTAATCCAAGGCGGGTTAATTTAAGGGAATAATATATAATATTATTCATAAATTCCTAAGTATTATAATATTATGTTATCCTAAATTCTCAAGGGAAGGGAGGGGATTACAAGTGAGGAACACGTTAGTTCCTTGTGTGCCAAGTGTCAAGTTACACACATGCATATGTAATATGGGGATTTACTGTAATTCCCGTCATTCTTACCATTCATTCTTTTCATTTACTCTACCTTTATTTCCATGGCTGGAGAGTGGAGCTATGGAGATGGGGAGACCCTATAAATTATTGGTGGTTTGGGTTTGAAGAGGCATGTTGTCAGTCCTGTGATATTTTGGGTTGAATAAACAAGTTGCCAGGCCTGTGAGTATGGGTTGAAGAGGTAGGTTGTCAGGACTATGAGTAGCCTTATGTTGCAAATGTCATAGCACTCAAATAATTATTGTTCAGTCTGTTTCTAAAACCCCAAAAGGGAAGTGGGGCAGTCGAATGACTGTTGAGCAAAGAAGGGGCACACTTCTTGGGGTGGGACAAGTTGTGGGGAATGAGAGGCTATGGGGTGTAACTACTGCTAATATTGATGCCATTGTCATTTCCTAGTTTGTTGAGTGTTGTAGGGCCTTAGTGGAATTGGTGATCGAACCTTTGCCATGGTGGATTCTAAGCCCCATCTCAGGGGTCACCCATTGCTGAGAGTTTATAAGTAATGTGGTCTATGGCTGAGAGGAAAGTCTGAGGTATGCACTTAGTTGGTGTTTTTACAACAATAGATAAGTGTTCTTCTATTTTGTATTATTCAATTGTGTTTAATGTGTATATTTATGTTAATTATATGGTGTTGTAATTATATTTGCATTTTTTTTACTGTGTGTAATGTATTTAATGGTGTTTGTTGCAATTATACATAATTTATGCATAGTTGTATTTATTGTAGAGCTACATATTTGATCATATGTAGGGCATTTTTATGAACTAAATGGTATCAGAGAGTCGAAATTTTATGTGGCATAGCCTAGCTTAGAGTTGGGGATGCTGCAATTTAAAAATATACACAACATCACATAATTGTTTAAAACTTGGAGTAAACACACAACAAATAAATCTCATAAATAAAATAGTGAAAGAGAGATAAAACACTTAATTTTTGAAAATAAATGTGAAACTAGTTGTAGAGGATGGATGTTCTACCCAATAGTATATTTTTTGCTCCAATTCTCAATAGCAAATCAGCCTTGAACTAGGGATAGGAATCTACAAGAAAGTGTGTCTCTATTGTCCAATCACAACCCAATACAACCCATAACAAGCTATTTTTTCTACAATTATCTCAATCCTCCAACTCTTTTCCCCTCAACCTACACAACCCAATGAATGTGCAATCCTTCATGCATTCCCACTTCCCTCCAGGGCTCCAACATGGGTTGGATAACAATCTTTTTTGTTGGGGACTTGAGGAACTTATAGCTGCAACATGAAACTCTTAGCAACAATGTGTTTGTTATATGGTAATTATTACACATAAATCTCTTCTACAAGCCTAACAACCTACTTCTTCATGCAATCACAACTCCAACAAGCTGCCCTAAAACCCCACTATGGTTGTCTCCAAGCTCCAACAATCAACACACTTTTTTTGTCCCAAAAAATGGTTGTAAAACCTGCCTACAATACCATTTGAATTTATTTTTACCCATGCATGTTCACTCTCATATTCCTCGATGTTGATTGTACTCAGCCCCATGCTCTCTATAACTATGTGAGATGACTTTTCACACCAACCCTCTTATATGTATTCAATGATTGGGGATTTGATGCACTCAAAAGGAAAATAGAAGGTTCATACAGAATAATAATTTTAGAAAGTGACTTGAGATTAATAGACATGAATAATTCCCCTTTAGAACTTTTTGACCCCCATCTTTTGTGGAAACTTAGCCCCCATGAGTAAGTCTGTGTCTATGTGCACCCAACAATACATTTATTTTATTATTTGTATATACAATGTGTACATATTACATTGTTGGGTTTGCAACCATACATCATATTTACATTAAATACATCACTAAAATGAGGATTAAAAATAGGGATGTTACAAAAATTAAATTGTCTGCATACACTTCTCAAATATATACCAAACTTTTAAAATATCTAACTACATGCACAACATCTTCCAAATCATTCACAAAATTTATACTTATCAATTAAGTACAAAAATTTAGAATAACATCTACACTCACTCAACTTCCACAAATCATGCATCTTCCAAATCATTCACAAATTTATACTTACCAATTAAGTACAAAACTTCAAAATAATATCTACACTCACTCAACTTCCACAAATCATTGATAAAATTTACAGAGTTCCAAAATTTTCAAGAAATTTCCTCTTCAATAATCAAAAACAAAAACATGATAGATGTAAAGTGTGTATTCTTTATTGGCTGGCAGCATGGATATTTTCAATACTTCCATGAAGAATGGAAGAATGATTATTTTCAATACTTCCATGAAAAATGAAATAGATTCCAAGTTCCAGAAGAAAACAATTATATTAAAATATACAAATTAAAATATTTTCTTTAAAAAATCTTAAAGATTCTCAAACTAGAGAATGGTATATTCTTCCATACTTAATACACTAAATCAAAACCAGCTGCCTTTAGCTCAAACAATGACAAGGAAACCTATATCGGATGCTTGAAATCTCCATATAACTTTTATTAATTTGTTCAACACTTCCTCTTTTTAATTCAATCCCTACGACAGCTCGGTCACCCTATCTCATCCAAATATTCATAACAATCTTTGGCTCCTCCTCTTTTTAATTCAATCCCTACAACAGCTCGGTCACCCTCTCTCATCCCAATATTCATAACAATCTTTGGCTTCAACTTTCATCATTTTCTGGAGACTATTGATGTGCTCAGTGCTCTATAGTTTGGTATGATATAATAGGTACAGTTGGTATGGTATATCATCATCTTCTAGAAACTATTAATGTGATCAATGCTCTATAGCTTGGTATGATATAATAGTTACAGTTTGGTATGATATAATAGGTAAAATGACCCTCTCCCCTATTTTATTTAATGTAAGTTGCCAAAAACACCATGATTAATAACTAATGCGAGAGGATCAATAACAATAGTGATCATAGATTTAGTCTCCCCTCCTCGTTTTCTTCATTCTCTTGCTTTTTTTCCTTTATTTATTTTTTGAGTCCTTTCTTTTTATGGTTTCCTTTTTTTCTTCTTTAATTCTTAATTTTTTTTTTAAGTTTTTAATTGTTTATTTCTAATCTTTTAATTTTTTTAATTTAAATTCATTAAATCTTATCCAATTTTCTTCTTCATTTTCTTGCTTTTCATTTTTTTTTTTCTTCTATACTTTTGAAATCCTTTCTTTTTATAGTTCACTTCTTGTTCTTCTCTTATTTTCAAGATTTCTATGTTGTTTCTATCTTCTTTGGATTGTTTGTTACTTAATTTTCATAGTTATTATTTCTCTTCTTGTTGAGTCTCATCTTTAACTTTTTTCTAATCCTTTCTCTTTATTTGACTTCCCTATTGTTTGTTTGGTTTTGCTTATCTTTTTTTAAATATTTTTTTTAATAGATTTTTTGGTTTTTGGGTTTTCTTTTTATTGTAATTATTCATTTATTAATCTCTTTTTGTGTGGTCTTGTTCATCTTTAAATTTTTCTAATCATTTCTGTTTATTACTTCCCTATTGTTTGTTTGGTTCTGCATATCTTTTTTTTTAATTATTTATATTATTTTTTGGTTTTTTGGTTTTTTATTGTATTTTTTCATTTATTAATCTCTTTTTGTGTAGTCTTGTTTTTTATTAGTTTTTATGTTCTGTTTAATTGTTTTAAGTTTTGGTGTTTTAGTGAAAATCTAGTAACATAATTTTAGATGAACTCATAATTTTTTGTTATTTAAATTATATTTTTTAATATATAGATGGATTTAGACTCTTGAAAAATTTCAAAAACACTTAGATTATATAGATTTAACCACTCAAACCTGAAGATTCAACATTTTTTAATAAAATTTCAAAAAACAAAATCTAAAAACAAACAAAACTTAAAATGTTTAAACTACTACTATCTATCTTTTCGATTCCGCAATAAACCAGAAAATCTACATCATGATCAGCCTCTTATCTTTTCGATTCCTTTTGGTCTTGATGATAAACCTTTTTTCACTCCTTTTGGTCTTGACGATAAACCTGACTGAATGTTCGATCCGTGGACTAATACAAATTGATTGAGTATGCTCTGGAAATCTTAAAGGGAGATAATCTCAATATAAAAAAATTGAAATCACGTAAACAATCTTATAACAAGGGTTTGGCATACCAGAACAATGGAGTTGTAAATTTTGTCATTACAAGCGGCGGTCCCTTGGTAATGAGGGGCGTGAATGGTGAAGCTTGTCAGATCTTCCTCTTCTTCTTTATTCTCTCCTTAGAATATACTTACTGCTAGTGGAAGCGTGAGGTACCAGGCTTGCATGCAAACCAACAATGCTTTTCATACTGTGAGATCAACTCGATTGGAAAAGGAACTCGAAATAGAACAAGAGATTATATGAAAAGGGGCATCCTTATCTCGATTGGAGATTCTGGGCATCCAACTGGCATGATCCATGCCAGTTGGATGCCCAGAATCTCCAATCTAGATAAGGATGTCCCTTTCATAGATAAGGATGTCCCTTTCATATAATCTCATATGTACTATTAGGAATTGTGTTCAACTGTCAACCTACTCCATGGGATGGATGCCCAGAGTCAAGAAAAGAATGACCCTTTTCATATAATCTAATGCGCAGGAATTAGGAATTGTGTTCAACAATCTAATGCGCACTATTAAGAAGGAATTAGGAACTGTGTTCAACAGTTGTGTTCCTTGTCCTCCAAGGATCTCATGGATTGATTCCACGGAACCGTTCAATACCTAAACCTTTGATTGTGGTGGGTGGAAGAGAATAGGAGGCAGCCAACCACTTCCACTGTTGTCTGCCTCTTATGAATAGGAGGCAGCCAACCTTATGAATCCTCTTGATATGATATTCGGAACAAATCTGGTTCGACCTGATCACTTATCCTTAAGTTAGTTTTTCAGTCATTCTCATTAGAATTGTTCCCTTTATCTCTGTGTTCCCCATTTTCAGTAAAGATTACTTGAAGTTCACTACTTGTGTTACCCAGTGGATTTAGGTATCATTTCTACTTAAAGAATAGCAAAAAACCAAGAGTAGTAGTTTAAACGTTTTATCTTTTGATAGTTTTTTGGCTATTTTTTCTGTGCTCAAAATTTGGTGAGGAATGGTTGAATCTGCAGATTTGAGTGGTTAAGTTTGTATAATCTAAGTGATTCAAGAGTTTTTCAGCAAGCTAAATCCATTTATGCATTCAAAAATGCAATTCAAACAACAGAAAATAGAAAATAGCTATTTTATCCATAATTATTCTGGCCCAAAAAAACAGAAGGTTTAACCAAGGCCAAACCAAGATGATAATTGATGGTGGTCATTTCTAATTAAAAAAACAAGTGCGGATTTCATTTCTACCCAAAGAATAGCAACGTTGGATGTACGTACCAATGAGGTAGCACGAACTATTGAAACCAAAAAACCAAGAGTAGTAGTCTAAATGTTTTATCTTTTGACAGTTTTTTGGCGATTTTTTCTGTGCTTGAAATTTGGTGAGGAATGGTTGGATCTGCAGATTTGAGTGGTTAAGTTTGTATAATCCAAGTGATTTAAGAGTTTTTCAGCATGCTAAATCTATTTATGCATTCAAAAATGCAATTCAAACAACAAAAAATAAAAAAGAGCTATTTTATCCCAAATTATTTTAACCCAAAAAAACAGAAGGTTTTGTTAGAATAAAGCTTACTTTAGTAAGAGATAACTGTTGTAATTGTGAGTTTCAACCATTACTATTGTAACTGTGAGTTTCTAGGTTTACTATTATTAGCTAATCAGATCCACTTAAGTCATTGATCTGCATGCTATATATGTAACCTCCATTTGTTTGTTAAGCAATGAAAACGTTTTGTGTTGTGTGAATTAATTCTTCCAATTTTAACTTGGTATCAGAGCCTAGGTGGCCTGCACATTTGAGTGAGAGCTATTGAAATGCTATTAGCGGTGAGATGAGGGGGATCGGTTAAGGACTGGTTGAAGAACATAATTGCTGGTTGATGTGAGAGTGACGCTGTCCAAAGAGTGCGTTAACGTGAGAGGGAAATTTGCAAACTATCCAACCAACGTGAAGGTGATTGTTCGCTATTGATTGCTGCCGGGAGAGTCACAATCTGGAGGAAGTCGCTTGTACGCTGATCTGTTCACTTTGTGATGCGTGAAAGTATTTGTTGCCACTGCTGAAAGTATTTGTTGTTGCTGCTAGTGCGTCAGAGTGAATATTTGCGTGCCTAAGGAGGAACCGCCATGAGGAATAGAAGAATAATCCCGCATGGAGGAAGTATTTTGTAAGCGAAAGAGGCGGATCGTTGTGGTCTGTGGTTTGCGTGATCTGCTGAAGAGACTGCTGCATGAAGGCTGAAGTGATTTGGTGCATGTAAAACATAAATTTTGTTTTCCGTTGGAGCGTTGAAGTTTTGTTTTTTACGAGCGTAAGTTTTTCATTTTTACTGTGTGGGTGAGTATTCTTGCATGCATGGAGTTTGGAGCATAAGTTTGCATGCCGTGAGCAAATCATGGATTTTTTATATAAAAGTCTTTATATGAGATTTAATTTTTAAGAGGGAGTTATAAGTTATTATTAAAAGTGGTTAAAGTGAATGCATGTGGATAAAGTAAATGCATGTGTATACGTGAAGTTATAAATCATTTTATTAAAGTGGGTAAGAGATTTAAGGATGAAGGAAGGTGAAGTGGAAGTTAGTTCACATTTTGTAGTTACACGATACTCCAAAAGACAATGCATCAAGCGTGCAATAGATCTCTCCATGACATACGATTATCTCACTAAAGAGCTGCCGCATTCAAAGCAAATGGTCATCAAAAATATTTCAGCGTTTGGTATCTCAGTGTGGATAGATATGAAGGAAGAACCACCATAAACAGTCGCTGCCCTGCATTTCTACTTATATATGTATGTGTGGTGTGTTTAAATTTTGTTTATGTATGTTAGATATATTATATGTGTGTGAGAGAGTGTGATTTTATTTGTAATCAAATGATGAAGAACCAAATATGTAACAGAGTGACAT
>ML781376.1:85304-99181 GCA_009831015.1 Picea engelmannii | reverse complement strand
GCATTAAGGGAGGGTGTTAGAATAAAGCTTACTTTAGTAAGAGATAACTGTTGTAACTGTGAGTTTCAACCATTACTATTGTAACTGTGAGTTTCTAGGTTTACTATTATTAGCTAATCAGATCCACTTAAGTCAATGATCTGAATGCTATATATGTAACCTCCATTTGTTTGTTAAGCAATGAAAACGTTTTGTGTTGTGTGAATTAATTCTTCCAATTTTAAGGTTTAACCAAGTCCAAACCAAAATGATAATCGATGGTGCACCCAAAAAAAACAGAAGGTTTAACCAAGTCCAAACCAAAATGATAATCGATGGTGCTGGCCATTTCTAATTAAACGAACAAGTGCGGATTTGGATCGATAAAAAACTAATTGGACTTAAGGAATAGAGGCATTTTTTTTAAAATATTGAAAATTTATGGCTTGATTGCAAGGTTCGAAACTCGCAAACATCCACCGGCCTCCTCCCCTCCCAACAACACGACGAGATGAAAATTAGTGAAGATCAATATGAGAAGTAGAACCTCGCTCTTCCTCCTGAACATTTTGATTCTGTGTTTTCAATTTGTTCTTAGTGATTTTGTTGTTACATAAGAATGTCAGGCAAATACCATTTATAGTATTACATATTTAAAGTTTTGGAAAGCATTCATAGTATAAGATTATACACAAATAATAATTTTTATCAATAATATCATAAGTAAATATAGTTGGAATTAGATTTAAGTATCTTCAAATATAAAGATAGTTTTTTCTCTAAAATTTCTCACTAAATCTCAAACTTATTCTAATCAAATCCAAACCAATTCTATTGTAAACTAAATCTCAAACTTATTCCGATCAAATCCAAACCAATTCTATTTCAATTCTATTGTAAGCATTATTTCAATATACATTTTATATGTACCCATCATATTCACATACATTTTGTAATATGATAGATTCATTTTTCTCAAAATTTTATGCACCATGTCATAAATAAATTAATGATTAAATGTTTTCTGTTCATGTGATATTGCACTATTCTTATCCAATAAACAAAATAAATAAGTTAATGATTAAATGTTCTCTTACATTTGATATTACACCATTCATTATCCAACAAACAGTATAAAAAAACACTTTGTCAATCATTCACTTATTACATGCATATGCATTACCATGCTATTGAAAACATAAATGACCAGGTATCATAAATAACGGGAAGGCAAACTGATAACTTATATGTTGTCAATACCATACCACCCATTGGACAATGAAAGAGAACATATCACCCTGTTTATAATATTCGAAACTATTTTAAATCGACAAATCAATTCATGGACTATAAGTTTTTTAAATTGACAAATCAATTCATTTATAATGTAGTGTAAGTTTTTGTTGAGTAATAGAAATATATTTGTTTATGTTCTCAATTATGATGGTATATTATGTTTTGGATACGACCTTCCAACACCCACCGACATGTACTTGCAAGGTAGCATGTTACAGCTAATAACATGTCCCTTACGGATTTGGCACGGCCTCCATTGGTGCACTATCACATCAATCTCCCCAGATCTGTATTATGGTTCTGGACGCATTTTTTTTTTTTAATTCTGTTGTGGCCCATCATTCCTTTGCACATAAAAACAGGGATGGAATTTGACAGTCAAGCAATTTCTATGTCGAATAGATTTAAAAAAAAATTCCAAACAGTTAACAATCTTAGTTGAAAGTTGAAACTAGGAAAATGATCATCAGAATTGTGAACCCTTTGTTAAGGGGTAATTTAGTTTTGAAATTCTAACCCTGCATAAAACCTAATTGTCTCCTTGCTACAAAGTGATCCAGCCATTATTTCAATGTTTTGAGCTTATTCTTATTTTTAATTTGCACATATTCATGGAAGAATATCTAACCAATTTGGCTTTATCTCTTAGTAATGTCTTAATGAATAGCAATGTAATTATCTTTTGAATGTAATTATCTTTTGAGTATATTCATATGAAATTAATATAATGGCTATGCATTGAATTCCAATCTGATTTATTTTTTCCATAGTTTAATGAGAACATTATACTTGTCTTTTTAGATTTATACTAAATTTGTATGGAATTTGAAACATATAATGTCAGATTTATAAATTGATGATTGTGGTGGTTGGTATTCAATGAATCTTCCTCTTTTGAAGTGTTTTGCTTGTCCTTAGTGGTCGCTTTTTTGTCAGCTTCGAAGACGTAACTTCATGAGTGCGTTGGGATTGACCAGAGTGAGAGATTTCTTATGGACTTTCAGAAGAGGTTCATCTTGAGAAGGACTTGGGGGCATAACCCAAGGATCGCCCTCGTCTATCGAACCACTCAATTTTGTAGCTCCACCCAGAAGAGGTGTGACTACTGTCTTGTGGGTGTGTCGAACTGTGTGATGAAGATCTAGACCTTTTTTCTATTACTGTGCGAAATTAAGTTTCCTATGACTGATGAAAGAATCCTGCCAACTGGAACATATTCTCCTCTACCCCTCTTTGAGCGACCAAGTTTCCTCGGCATGATGAGTTCAGAGATGAAGAGCTTCTATATACAAATGGCATTGATTCAATGTTCTCCCTTTCCATTGTAATGCATCGGGAGGAAGAGCCATACATAATGTCTATTCCCCCCAACGATGAGTGGCCTTAATTACCCTCATATAATCAAATTCATGGTTGTTAATGGCGTAGTAAATGGATTGTACCTGGATTTAATGATGCCAAGCATCCTCGTACTAACCAACAACATTCCCCTGTGACGAGAGCTAACTGAGTAATGTGGGATTTGAATGCCCTGAACTGGAAAACACCTGAAGACATCATCCACAAGACAGTTGTGTGAAACGATGTGCCAAGTGGAGAGCGATCTACATGCATGGTGAAATTACATGAGCATTATGCTTTGGGTGACACCCCATCTGGGGAGGAATCAGTGAATCACGCCAAGGCGATGCATTCCACGAGAGTTGATCCGGATTATTTTCAGGATGAATGAGAGTGGAGATATAATAAAGAAATGTACATAGATATCTCGGATATCCAATAATATAACAAAAATGTATTAGAGATGCAACCATAAACACAGAGATACAGTAATACACAATTTTTTATTAATGAGCGAAAATGTACAAAGACTATAAAAATGCAGAGTGAAAGACTCACTAGAAAGGTGGCATCTTATCTCTAAGAAGAGATGTGACGGCTACTCACATTCACAATAAGATGGTTTACAATGAGGTTCTAAAGGCCTTTTTAACATAAAGAAAATCCAAAACCCTAACCCTAGAAGATGAAAAGCCAATAGTTTTGTGGACCCCGTTTTGGGTAGTTTGGTGTATCAATTTCCCGGGGACATAACTTTGGCATACGATCTTTGTTTGGGGTGCACGATAGCTCGTTGGAAAGATTTATCCGATTACTACACATTTTTCCATCAAACTATGACTTATTCTACAGTCTGGCTGTGGAGAGCTCTAGAAACGTTGTTTGGGGCCTCAAAATGGCCCCAAAAGTTTGGAACTCGAAAAACTAGAAATAAAACTGCCAAAATGAGCCAGTTGGAATAGGTGGGTGGCCACCGATATCCACCTAGATTAATCCTCCCTCCTTAGGAAGCAATGGTCTCCATTGCGTTGAGTTCCCAGGGAGAGGGGAAAGCGATTGAATCTTGGTGTGTTTCTTGCCTTGCTGGAGACGTTGTGTTGTGGAAGGCTATCATGAACCTATTGTTGGCGTGGTTGAATCTGTTCAACCAGTCGAGCTACATGAGATGTATAGGTGTAGAAGGAATCTTTTCACTTTGTTTCATTCTTGTCAACCTGCTTCTGTTGGATAGAAGGTGCTTGGGCCGAGGCTGTAATGGTTTTAGTATCCTTTTGTTCACCTTTTGAACAGATTGTGAAGAACGTGAATTTTGTAGTATGATATAATACCTTGCAGCATTGTTTAGATGGGATAGTAGTTGAAACTACCTCTGGTATCCTATAGAGATGACGCCCAAGAGTAATAATGACACTACGGGGTCGAGACTCATAGATAGCATGGCGCTTCCACATATATGGCTGGACCAAGAGAACATCACAGATATCCAGCCGGGAAACATCACATAATACCTCATCCTTGAAGGGACGGATGTCGTATGACAATCGACAGTGCTGGCTAACACTAAGATCTCGTCCCTAGTGAAGCCACCAGAGGTTGTATGGTTGTGGATGTGGTGTTGTTGACAATCCCAATTGTTTGACAACCTCTGCTAAGATGAGGTTCTTCTGACTTCCACTATCAACAATAAAATGCAGTGGGCTCCCCTTCACCCACATTTGTGAATGAAAAAGGTGCCCCCCTTCTTCAGGATCTGTGGGTTCTTCTGGTTGAATTGTTGCGGTCGCGAAAATAGTAGTGGCGTCTGCGTCGATGATCTCTCTTCTATCAATATTCTCTTAATCAAATTATGAATCAGGGTTTGGCTCCTTTTCTTTGATCTCAACCACCAATGACTTTTTTGAGTGACATTCATCGGTGTTGTTTCGAGGGATTTTGTGGAAATCACACCATTTTCCAATGTCCTTCGTCTTTTCGTGACCCTTCTTTTCCTGTGGATTGGAATGGTTTTCGGGAGACTGTTTGTTAGGGTCGTATTTATCATACTTTGGTTGTTGTGGATTTGCAGACCCGAACTCTCGTTTGTACTGGTGCTTAAATTTATGCTCGATTTTAACAGCATATTGATCAGCAGCACCAAGTGATAAGATGTCTAGAAAATCCATTTAAGTTTGGATGTATCTGTGTAGAGCCCCATGGTATTTTAGAATCAAATTTCATTCAGACTCTTTGATACTCATCTTGGTGCGCAAGGTATGGAAGGTATTGGCGAAATCCATAATTGCTTGGCCCTTTTCTTGCCACAGTGTGGCCAATCTCATGTACCGGTCCTCATAATTGCCAACAAGGTAATAATGTTCCTTTACCGCATCCACAAAAAAATCTGAAGTGGGCTCATGATCCAGGTGGATATTGGTGGCCACCCGCGTATTCCAATTGGCTCCTCTTGTTAGTTTTTAGTTCAACATGTTCTTATGTACTTCTTTGTAATTGTGGGTTCTACACTTCTGGGGTTGTCTGAAGCCCTAAACATGTTCCAGGTGGATATGGGTGGCCTCCCACCTAATCCAACTGGATTATTTTGTATATTTTCATGTCAGCACATCTTTTTGTACTTCCAAGATCGTTTTGGGGCCCTAAACAGTGTTTTTTTGGTGTTCTACAATCAATCTGTAGACAGAGTTAGAGTTTGACAGCATAATGCGTAGTTCTCAAAAATAACTTTCCAAGGGGCTATCACGTGCCTAAAATAGAAATCGTATGAAAAAATTACGACCACGGGAAGTTAATGTACTAACTAACCCAAATGGGGCCCACATGACTTTTGGCATTTCATCTCCTAGGGTTAGGTGTTTGGATGTCTAGGATTTTGGCATTCATGTTTATCATAAAAATTCCTTCATAGCCTCATTGTGATCATGTTCTTGCGAATGAGTGTAGCCATCACATCACTTCTTAGAGATAAAGTTGCCACCATTCTAGTGAGTCTTGGACTCTGTATTTTTACAGTCTCTTTACAATTCTTTCATTAATAGAAATCAAGTATTGTTGTATTTCTCTATTTCTATAATTTTTCATGAGTATTTCATTGTAATATCTATTCTTTCATTTCGTTCTGAATATAATCTGGATCAGTAGTATCAGAGTAGGCTTCTCTTGATCGTTTTTTAGTGGATGTCCCCGACAAGGTACCAGTATAGACAGTTGGGTCTCAAGCTTGTCTCTCTTGAGGAAAATCACTCTCACACACCCAAGAAACCCTCGATGGAGGAAAAAAAAGAAAAATGGTGAAGCATAAGATTATATTAACCTTTTTCTTGAGCAAGCTCTCTTGTGACAAAGGGATGAAATGATGGAGAATTTTGCATACATCCTTCAACGCCTGTCGACAGCACAGGCACATATTCATCAAGTGGCCATGTTGGAGGAACCTCTCCCTTCAAGGTACAAGTTAATTTTGATATTCCCATATTTGAAGGTCAGATAGATGCAGATGCCCTAGAAAAATGGTTAAATTTATTAGAAGGTTATTTCTCCGTTCAAAAATTTTCCGACAGGAAAAATATCACCTTCACACTCCTCAAGGCTCTCCCCCATGTCAAACATTGTTGGGAAACTTACTGGGATAAAATTTCCACAGAGGAATCTAGAATATATGGGGTCGAGCCCACTTGGGTTTTTTTGTGGATGCGGTCAAGGAACAATACTACCCTGTTAATAACTATGAATACCAGTACATGAGATGGACCACACAACGGCAAGAGAAGAGCCAAATAGTGTTGGAATTGACAAATAATTTCCATACCTTGCACACCAAGCTGGGTATCAAAGACTCCGAGTGACATCTAGTTTTGAAATACCGTCAAAATTGAGCAGAAATTTAGGCACCATAACAAATGGGAATTCGGGTTTGCAAATCTACAACAACCAAAGCATGGTAAAGATGGCCCTAACCAACAACCTCTAGACAACCAGTCCAAGACGCAGGATAATAAGGATAAAGGAAAGATGAAGAATGACACTAGGAAGTGGTGTGAATTCCACAAAATCCCCTAGCGCAACGTCGATGAATGTCGCTCAAAACATTCATTGGTGATCGAGGTCAAAGACACAGAGTTGAACCCTGATTCGAAATCCGATCTAGAAAATGTTGAAAACAGACAGATCATCGACGCATACCCCATTTCTAATGTCGCAGCCACAACAATTCAACGAGAAGAACCAGTAGATTCTGAAGAGAGGGAGCGCCTCTTCCATTCACAAATGTGGGTGAAGGGGACCCTGTTGCATTTCCTTGTTGATAACGATAGCCAAAAAATCATCATCTCAGCTAAGGTCATCAAACAGTTGGGGTTGTCAACAACACCACACTTGTAGCCATACAACATCAGGTGGCTTCACCAGGGATGAGATATTTGTGTCAGCCAGTAGTGTCGCCTGTCCTATGACATCCATCCCTTCAAGGATGAGGTAGTGTCTGATGTTGCCCCTCTTGATGTTTGTGATGTTTTTTTGGGCCAACCATATATGTGGAAACATCAGGTTGTCTATGATTCTAGATCCCCTAGTGTCATTATTACTTTGGGAGTTCAAATCTATAAGATACTAGAGGTAGTTCCGACTATTTTTCCACCAAAACAGTGCCACAATGTAATCTCTCATACTAAAAAATTCATCCTCTTCATAGTTTGTTCAAAGGATGCACAAAAGGCCACTACAACCACTACATCCTCAACACCTTGTATCCAACAGAAGAAGAATGTCGAAGGGAAAGAGGATATTGTTTCTTCACCTACAATGGTGCCTACACAATGCCCAATCAAATCCAGAAACAACATATTGGTGGAACAGATTCCACCCCGCTAGCAACAGGTTCGTGATAGCCTTCCACGGGCCAAGCAACACAACTTCTTCAACTAGGCACACAACTCACTAGGATTCAGCATCAGAAAACACTTTCCTCTATTCCCTAGGAACTCAACGCAATGGAGACCATTGCTTCCTAAGGGGGGAGGACTGATCCAGGTGGATATTGGTGGCCACCCACCTATTCCAACTCGCTCCTCTTGTCAGTTTTTAGTTCAGCACGTTCTTCTGTACTTCTTTGTAACTGTGGGTTCTACACTTATGGGGTTGTCTGAAGCCCTACACATATTCCAGGTGGATACAGGTGGCCTCCCACCTAATCCAACTGGATTATTTTATATGTTTTCATGTCATCACATCTTTTTGTACTTTTAGGGCCGTTTTGGGGCCCTAAACAATGTTTTTTTAGTGTGCCACAGACTAACTATAAACAAAGTCAGATTTTGACAGCATAATGCATAGTTCTCAAAAAGGCCTTTCCAATGGGCTATCACACACCTAAAATAGAGATTGTATGCAAACGTTACGACCTCGGGAAGTTAATGTACTAACTTACTCAAACGGGGCCCACATGAATTTTGGCATTTCATCTCCTAGGGTTAGGTGTTTGGATGTCTAGGGTTTTTTCATTCATATTTATAATAAAAAGGCCTTTAGAGCCTCATTGTTATCATCGTCTTACGAATGAGCATAGTCGTCACATCTCTTCTCAAAGATAAAGCTGCCACCATTCTAGCGAGTCTTGCACTCTGTATTTTTATAGTATCTTTACAATTCTTTCGTTAATAGAAATCAAGTATTGGTGTATTTCTCTTTTTCTCGCAATTTTCATGAGTATTTCATTGTAATATTTATTCTTTCATTTCATTCCAAAAATAATCTGGATTAGCTTGGCCCCATATATTCCAAACTCCTCTATGGAACTTTTCTCCCAGTAAGTTTCCCACCAATGCTTGACATGGGGGAGAGCCTTAAGGAGTGTGAAGGTGATCTTTTCCTTGTCGAAGAAATTATGAACAAAGAAATAACCTTCTAGCAGATTTAACCATTTTTCTAGGGCATCCGCATCTATCTATCCTTCAAATATGGAAATATCAAAATTAACTTTTACCTTGAAAGGCGAGGTGCTTCCAAGGTGGTCTCTTAATGAATATGTGCATGCTTCTATCAACATGTGCTGAAGGATGTGGGAAAAATTCTTCATCATTTTGTCCCTCTGTCGCGTGAGAGCTTGCTCATGCAACATATGAATAGAATCTTCTACTCCGTCATTTTTATTTTCTTCCACCATTGAGGGTTTCTTGGGCGTGCGAGAGTGATTGTCCTCAAGAGAGACAAGCTCAAGGCCTAAATTTTTATACTTGGAACTCATCGAGGAGATGCACTTAAAAACGATCAAGAGCATCCTACTCTAATACCACTGATCAAAATTATTTTCGGCACGAAATGAGAGCAGAGATATAATAAAGAAATGTACAAAGAAATCTCGAATATACAATAATATAACATAAATGTATTAGAGATGCAACCATAAAAAAAGAGATACATTAATACAAAATTTTCTATTAATGAGCGAAAATGTACAAATACTATAAAAATATAGAGTGAAATACTTTCTAGAATGGTGGAAACTTATCTCTGAGAAGATATGTGACGACTACTCACATTCACAAGAAGATGGTTTACAATGAGGCTCTAAAGGAATTTTTGACATAAATAAAATCCAAAACCTTAACCTCGAAAGATGAAAAGCCAACAGTTTTGTGGACCCCATTTTGGGTAGTTTGGTGTATCAACTTCCCGGGGGTGTAACTTTGGCATACGATCTCTGTTTGGGGCACACAATATCTCGTTGGAAATTTCTATCCTAGGACTACGGATTTTGTCGTCAAACTCTAACTTTAACAATAGTTTGACTGCAACAAGCTCTAAAAACGTTGTTTAGGGCCTCAAAATGGCCTCGGAAGTTTGGAACTCGAAAAACTAGAAACAAAACTGCCAAAATGAGTCGATTGGAATAAGTGGGTGGCCACCGATATCCACCTAGATCAAGAGTGGGGTGATATTTTTGTTGAGAGGAATTTCACATTAAATCCCCTTCTAAGCTATAGACTCCTATGTTAGCTAACTTGTTCACCACTTTGTTGGATTCTCAAATGACATGGGAGGGAATTATAACCTGATGCGACTGAATGAGGGATAGAAGGAGTTCTATATTTTTAAAGAGCCTTCAACTAGGATAAATATTATCTGGGATAGAGCCATTGAGAATTATTGACAACATGTTAAGAACTATCTAGGAGTCCCCTTCAATCGCTACTTGGTTGTAGCCATTTTTTTGAGCCAATAGGAGACCTTTAATGAGAGACCAGAGCTCTGCCACATTATTTGAATTATAGCCAAGAATTCCAACTGAAATATGTAAAATTATGTCATTTTCATCTATGAAGACAAAACCAATTCCGGCCGGACCCAAATTTCCTTTTGATTCTCCATCAAAGTTGAGATTGAGGAAGCCTGGAGGTGGACATGTCCATCGATTTGGGCCATGATCATGATTTGGTCACCCATTGATTGGAGGAACTACAAGGGTTATTTGGAGTGCCCGAGCTTGTAGAATATCCCTTCATTCTGATCACAGGAAAGATCCTCTGAGGTCCATGTCTTTATTGAGATGGTCTTTGTGATGTTCTTTTTTATTTAGAGCTAGACTCTATCCCAAGTTTGTTTCTTAGAAAGGAAGACTATATGATTGTTTTCTTTCCATATCTACCAACAAAATAAACCAGGAAGTAGATGCTAGATGTGGTTAAGTATGGGATTTTTGAAAGCATCGAGATGCCAATACACAATTTTTTTTTCTACTCCCTCCCTGTTCTGACTTGTGAAACATTAGAGATTCCTGATCCCAGATGTTGGCACTATATAAGAATTGATTGAGGAGGTGCTCTTGTATTTCCTTTGTGCTTAGGCATAAGTGACAAATGGAGGACCCAACGAATCCTCTTTTAGTTGAGTTATCCCTAGTGAGGATTTTTTTGTGCCCGACAAGACAAAGAAAGATGTTGATATTTGGACACAAATTTGAACTCCATATTTTCTCCCAAATGGTGGCTTTGGGTAGAGTTGAGAAATTTTTCTGCAGACCATATGCTTCTTTGATTGTGAACGTGACTTTGGGGGTGTGCCCCCAGTGTAATATGTCTGGTCCATGTTTGACTCTGATTCTATGCAAATTAGCTTCTACATTCTAGTGGGGAGAACCGAGTTCATTTTCTTTGATTTTCCATCATCTCCAGTTGTCAAAATGGTCCATCGATTGCTAGAAATCCACGACAACCTTCAGACTTGCTCTTTCAGTGGAGGGTTGTATATCTTCGTGTCATTTTTATTGGTTCAAGAGTAGAATTTGTTGCGAGGAGTGCATCCAGAAAAGAGTTGAGGTGTTGTTGCCTATATCCCAAAAAGCATGGTCTTTAATGAGAAACAAAGTTACCAATTTAACGAGAACTATGACCTAAAAATGAGAACTCTGGCCTAAAAAACCCATTTTTTTTTCTTAAAAAACATGAAAATCAACAACCAAATCAAAAAGTGGTGCTACTGGTAGCACCATTTTTTCTAACGGGGTCAAAATTACAACATTTTTCAAGCATGGCCTTCAAAACTCATACAATAGTACAGAAAAACCTTAAGATCAACACCTAAATAAAAAAATGATGTTACATAAAGCAAAATGTTTTTTTCAAAACGTTAAAATTATAGATAATTTGAAATCATATTTTTAGCAGTTGGTACCATTAAAACCAAAACCTCAAAATCAATCATCAAATTTAAAAGTAATGTTATCGGTAGCACCCATTCTAAAATTGAGGTATTAAAATGATACATTTTTTTTAAAGTGGTAAAAGAAATAATCATTATTGTAAACAAAATAATAAAATCAACCCTTAAATGCTTACTTTTTAAAACTTAGGTTATCACTCCAAGCAAAAGATAATACATAATGCCAAGAAATATCACCCTATACTTTAAAAGTTCAACATCACTTTTTAATATGTTTTTACTTTTAATAAAAAAAAAGTAAATACAAGTTACATTGAATGAAACATAAATTATTTCTTAAAAGTATTGTTACATTGTCCATATTCAAAACATATGAGCTAAGAAATTAAATATTCTCCATAATCAAAACATATAATTCATAAAACATAGAAATGATTCACAACTTCATGTAAAATCATATGTAAGTTCAATGCTCATTTCTAGTTACCATACAAACATCGCATGGATCAAAAATACATAAAATGTTTCATACACTTATTCAGATTGAGTCATGAACTCTGAAATACCATTAGAGTCTACATTGTCTTCAAATGAATGATTGGATGAAGATGTAGATGAATGCACCATCTCAGTCTACATGCACACCCAACATTTCAAATGTCAAAATCATTATAGATCTACGACTAGGTTCAACAGACTCCCATCTTGCATTCATTTCTTGTGGCAACAACCTCTTGATAATATTTGTTGTTCTGGAGAGAATAGTTCCTCTCTTTGTCAAATTGAAGTCATAAACAGGTATGTCAACATCCTCTAATTTTAAGAGGTCAATGCGACAACGAGTTGTATTTTGACACTTTCTTTTTCTCTTTCTATTGACATGTTTTTGAACCACCATCTTTGACCTGTAAACACCATTGAATGTGTGTGTACTTGTTGCATACCAATGCACTTCAATTGCAATAACATCTTCATTTTATTTCTCAATCTTTATAACCTTTGCAACCCATAATGGATAACCATGTGGATTTTCAGTCGCTAAGACTGCAATCATGCTACCCTCCTTAATATCATGTATTGAACCCCTGTAAAGGTCTTCCATGGATTCATGTGTGCACGTGACCTTCGAGAACCAATATATACATTCATCTTTCCTCTTCTTGTGTAAACTCAATAGCACATTAAGATTCTTGTTGTTCAAAAATGTTTCTTTCTTCGAATTCATTTGGAATATTTTGTGGCCAATGAAATGGAGTCTTCAAAAATGGATCTTCATTTGTTGATCTTGAAATTGTGTCACTTTGACCATTGAAAAATATTCCCACCAAACATAATCAACAACATCAAAGTACTTATATGTATCCTTGACTGACTTTTTTATTTCTTCCAGGTATTCATACTAATCTACATCTCTATTACGCCTTTGTGCATTATGAATTTCAGCAATTGATTGTAATAACGATAACTTTGATGCAAATATCGGATGATCTAGAATGAAATTAAAAAATGCTAAACCTAATGAAGGCCCCCATTCTATGGTATTTGAATATTGCTTTCCCCATATAAGTGTTTTCCCATCAATTTTTTTGAAACAAAATTGATGTTGGAAGCTAATGTCATTAAGTTGCTCAATATGTTTTTCTTCACGATGTGATCCCTGAATAAATCTTTGCATGTCAATAGCTTCTTCTAATATATGAAAAACAGGCTCTAGAATGCATGTTTTATTAATACATTCAATCAATGATGGTAGGATTCCAACATTTTTCCTCTTCAATGTTACTGAAAAACAACTAAACATTTGATCAATATGATCATGAGTGTGTCCAACAAGAAGGAAACCAACTTTCACATTTTGAAAGATTCCCAGTTCAACAAGCATGCTTAGATGTCCAAACACAATTTGATTTTTATTTTCACGACTAGTGTTGTCCAAATGTAGATAGAGAACTTGAGGAAGATTTCCAGACCGATGATTGAGCACATGATGAATTATGGTGATGATCATATTTGCATCATTATGAATATTTGGAGCTGTGAATTAAACCCTTCGACGCATTTTTTAATTGAAAACCATACAACCAACCAAGTGAAACTGAATAAAATTATCTTCCTATAAATTTTTTGGTGTACAAACAAAATGTGATAGAAGTGTTTTCTTCTGGTCCATGCCATCAATTATCATACATAAATATTTGTTTGGAGCATAATAACACTTTTTTCGATGTTTGTACAACTTTTTCCTTCCAGTGGATTGTTGATTCTGATGTTCTTGAAGTGTTTTGACTATGGAATCTACACATGACATAAAATGAAAATATTGATCACATGTTTTAATAGTTGATAACTATCCAATTAAAAAAAACAAAATAGTAAATATATACCTATTTCTACCCATTTAGATTTATCTCTTCTTGATTTAAGAGTAGCACATATACTACAAATCCCCATCCTTGACTTCTTAGGAATATGGACATTGTTTCTTCCATATTCTTGTAAAATATGCATATGTAATAAAATCACCATTTCCTTCAACACCTTCAACATATCCTTTATACAAGTTGTAGATTTCCCTCCTTGAGAAATTATCTAGAATATGTATTGTGTCTCTA
>ML781376.1:55629-78176 GCA_009831015.1 Picea engelmannii | reverse complement strand
TTTCATTTTATTAATATTTAATTAATTAATTAAATCACTTTAATTAATTAATTAACCTTTTTACCTTTGAAAAGATCCTTATCTCTCCTTGTGGCTTCCCTGGCCACTGAAAGTCACTTCTAGCCATCCCATCCCGTAGTGTTGCTCCTCCCAATTACAATGAGCTATTACACTGAGAGGTTCCTCCAAGTAATGTGCCCAAAATGACCTCTTCAGTGAATTCCATTGACTTATAGCTCAAAATAGTCAAAATCATGAAAATAGTCGGAATGCAACGAAACCAAAGCCAACCTGTGTGGAATGGCTCATAATGATGGAATATGATCATAAATGCAAGATGGACCCCAAAATGCCTCTCAAATACCCCTGTACTCGCTCTAGCACCCATCTGGCTACTCTGGTCATCATAAATCTTTGCCCTATGATGATGTCCCAAAGTGGGGACATTACACTAGGCCTTCCCACTGGACTAGATATCGGTTGTATTGGCCTTTCCGAGTATGAAGGGTCTTCTTATATAAAATATGTGCAATATTTTCCTTTTTCTTGCTTGGAATGGCCTATTTACAATCCACCTGACTCATTGTCATCACCCGGATCATCCCCATGGAAGATATATAAATCATAAACGTTAAACATAGGATAAATATCGATATCATCTGGAAAATCGACCATACAAGCATTATCGTTAAGTTTCTTGAGAATATTGCAAGGATTAATTTTATTATAATTCAATTTGTGATAGGTCCCTCTAGGAACCTGCTCTTTCCGTAAATAAGCCATCACCAAATCACCTTCATTGAATACTTGGTATCGTTGGTGAGCATATTTTATAATTTTGTTTTGTTCATTACTAGCCTGCATTTTTTGTCTCACCTGTTGCTACAATTGTTGAGTGTTTTCTACAAATGCATCCTCATCATCATTGATCGTATCCCCAAGTGGTAGCTGCGCCAAGTCTAGGAAACCCATAGAATTTCTACCGTAAACAACCTGAAATGGAGATTTACCTATAGATGTATTCACAAAACTATTGTAGGAAAATTCATCTTGAATTAAATCCAAATCCCACTGCTTGGGATTCTCTCCAATAATGCTCCATAATAGGTTTCCCAAACTCTGATTTACTACCTCGGTTTTCCCATCTATTTGGGGGTGATAGGCACTATTGAACTGTAATTTAGTCCCCATTTGCTTCCATAATTCCTCCAAAAATTAACCATGAACCAAGTATCTCTATCATAGGTAAGAGTTTTTGAAACCCCATGCAATCTAACAATTTATGAAAAAAACAATTCTACCACCCTCAATGCATCACTAGTTTTCTTACAAACATTGAAATGAGCCATTTTAGAGAACCTATCAACAACCACAAAAATAGAACCATTACCTCAGTGTGTGTTTGGGAGCCCAAACACAAAGTCCATGCTCAGATCTGTCCATGGGTCTGTGGGCACTAGTAATGGCATATACAACCCTATTTTTTGTGAGTGTCCTTAGCCATTTGACAAACCCTACATTGTGCCACATGCCTAGTTATATCCTTTTTCATCTTCGACCAGTAATACTTATCTTCGATTAAGGATAGTGTCGTATCCTTTCCAAAATGTCTTTCCAAACCACTACTATACAGTTCTCTGATAATATTTTCTCTCATAGAACCAATTAGAATGCATAGTTGTTTTCCTTTGAAGAGGTAGTCATCTTACATAAAATATTCTCCATGAGAAAGATACATGTTCCCAGCTACTGGATTATTCAACTATTCCACAATCTCCCAGAAATCATTATTAGACGCATAGAGATCCTTTAATGCAACAAACCCAATTACTTGATTTTCCATGATTGTCAAAAAAACAGTGCGTCAACTCAAAGCATCTGCAACTTGATTTTGTTGTCCTAATTTGTGCTTCAGAACAAAGGTGTAGCCTTGTAAGAAAGAGACCCATTTTTTATGTCTATTGTTCAATTTATTTTGGGTGTTTACATATTTTAATGAAATGTGATATGTAAATAACACAAACTCCTTCGGCACTAAATAATGCCTCCAATCTCACAATTCTTGCACAATTGCATAAAATTCTACATCATATGTGGAGTATTTCTTTCTTACCTCATTCAAATTTTCACTAAAAAATGCAATTTGTCTACTTGCTTGGCTAAGTACAGCTCCAATGTCTACATGTGTAGCATCAAAGTCTACCTCAAACACTTTATCAAAATTTCGTAAGGCTAATATAGGTGCCTCAATTACCTTCTTCTTTAAAAACTTAAAACTTTCCTTAGCTTCATTGGTCCACATGAATGTCTTTCCTTTGGTGCAATCTGTTATGGGTGCTACAATACTGCTAAAATTTAGAATAAATTTTTGGTAAAAGGTGGTCAGTCCATGAAAACTTATTACCTTTGTTATGCTCTAAGGACTAGGCCTCTCCAAAATTTCTCTGACCTTCTCTGAATCCATCTTGACTCCTGTTGAGATGAAAAAACCCATAAATACCAAACTTTCTTGCAATAACCTACATTTCTTCAAGTTTGCATAAAGTTGATGTTTTCTCAACACAGCCAATATATTTTTTAAATGATGCAAGTGATCTTCTTTATTGTTACTGAAAACTAGGTGTTATAGAAATTTTTTCCACACTCGATGCATCTTACTTTGATGGCCTTCCCTTTCCCTCTGCAAACTCAAGTTTTCCCTTTTTGTTCATTCCAGAGTAAAAAATTCAAAGTTTTGTACATATACGTTCGCCACAATTAGACAACTCGCATATACACAAGTTGCTCCATTACAACCCATGTACATCAGGTTTTGTGCTCAAAAATTAAAAAATATGTTGGGTTTTCATGCCATGTCAAGAGATCCATGATCCTTGACCTTACATATATTGGAAACACTTTGAATCGACCCTTCAATTCCATTTGGAGGCTATAAATTGAGCCATATACAAGCCTTGAGGATAATTCTTCATTGGGAGAAAAGACACTTTGGAGAAATTTCACTTCATATTGAGTCTGCATCCTTTTTTCCTTGAAAGTCTAAACTTCTTGTGTTCATCCCCCAAGCTCCTCCTATCTTGAGAAGGAGAAACTCAATTACTCCTACTACTTGTGATCTTTCCTTTGTGAAGGATTGAAGTGGTGAAGGCCCAGTTGGAGGGACTTAGTTTCTCGGTTTCGATATAACTCGTTACAGAATCTTTTCACCTATGTACCTATGTTGATTACATTAATAGAAATACTCTTTCCTCGTCCAATTATATGTCGCAAATATTTGTATTACTTTCCATGTGTGTATTTTTTATACATGTTAATGAATTATGCTATTTTATATGATAATGTTCTATATAATTTCTATATGCTTGTGTATCTTGGATGTTGAGGACAAGTTGCAAGTATCAAGATTTCATTCGTGAGCTCAACCATGGTCTTCTTCAGACGTCCAGACGAGGTAGGATTTTAGCCTTCCCTTGTTAGTGTTGGTTGTGGAGCCTGATTATCTTTCTAATTCAAAGGTATTTTTTTTCAGACATGTTTATACCCCATGAAGACTTTACACCCAAAAAGAATGTACACTCCTCCACGTGGGGGACTACAGAGGGGGTTTACCCCCTTTGTGGGGTCGGCGGGGAAGCGGGCCCCCAAAGGTAAAATTTCCTTGTAAATTTATATTGTAATTTCATTGTAAATCTGGATCGTTTATTATAAGGTCACAGATCTGACAGTAGAAGTTATGTTAGGGTTTTTTTCCCTAGAAGGAAACCCTCTTTTATGAGGGAGATGTATTGCGGCTATGTATCATTGTGAATATTGTATTTTGAGATAGGATACTGTGAGATAAAGAAGAGGAAGTTATATCGGGTGTGTTGTAGGCTGTATCCCTTCATTTTTTGGATAATAATAAATCAAGGACCTGGCAATTTATCTAGTAGATGTAGACCACACTGGGTGAACCACGTATATCTGTGTCTCTATTTTATTGTGTATCTTCTATGTTTTATTTTATTGCTTCGCAATCTTGCTTTTATAACAACTGGTATCATAGCGAAAGGTAACTGGCAAGAAAAGAGGGTTCCTGGTTCGAGTGGGAGAAATGGAGGAAGATGGAAAGTTTAGGGTCGAGAAATTTAATGGCCAAAAGTACCAGTTATGGAAGATGCATATGGAATATTATTTATATCAAAAGGATCTATTCCTACCATTGGGTGGAATAGCAAAGAAGTCAACAACCATGAAGGATGAAGAATGGGAGGTTCTTGACAAAAAGGCACTAGGAACGATACGACTGAGCCTGGTAGCATCGATGGCTTTCAATATTTCAAAAGAAAAGACAATGAAGGAGCTAATGGATGCATTGGCTAAACTGTATGAAAAACCCTTGGTGTCCAATGAGGTATTTCTAATGAAGATATTATTGAATATGAAGATGTCAGAAGGTGGGTTTGTTGCAGATCATTTAAATGAATTTAATACAGCTACTAATCAACTAAGTTCTATAAAAGTTGACTTTGATGATGAGGTCAGCGATCTTCTAATCTTGTGCTCATTGCCAGAAAGATGGAACGGCTTGGTCATGGCTGTAAGTAAATCTGTCTCTGGTTCAAACACGTTAAAATTTGAAAATGTTGGTGGTGTTATCCTTAGTGAGGAAATGCGACGAAAAAGCACAAGTGAGACATCAGGTAATGCGTTAAACATGGAGAACGGGGGAAGGAAAAAGGATAAAGGAAAGGGCTCAGGGAACCGTGGGAATTCTAGGAAGGGAAGATCCAAATCTAGATTTGGAAATATAGAGTGTTGGAATTGTGGGAAGAAAGGACATCTAAATAAAGACTGCAGAGCTCCAAAGAAGCAAAGAGCTGGATAGCAGGAGAAAAATTAGGAATCAAATGAAACAGGTGATGTGTTACAAGATTCTTTGATTCCTTTTGTAGATAATATTTCTGAGTCTTGGGTAGTATATTAAGGGGCTTCATTTCATGCCACACCCAATAGGAAATATTTTCTAGATTATGTTCAAGGTGATTTTGGACAGGTTCATTTGGGTGATGATGCACCATGCAAAATTGTTGGAATGGGAAAGGTGAAAATAAAGAAAAGCTATGGAAACCAATGGTTGTTGAAAGAGGTAACACATATTCCAAATCTAAGGAAAAATATGATTTCAATAGGGAAGTTGGCAAGTGAAGGTTGTATATCCATATTTACAGATAAGGTGTAGAAGGTCACCAAAGGATCATTTGTGATAGAAAAAAGAGAGAAGGTAGGTACATTGTATTTATGTACTGGTAATACTAACTCTTATTTCTCTTTAGCTTCTACAAGAGTGGATACAACACTATGGCATCATAGGCTTGGACACATGAGTGAGAAGGGGATGCAGATACTTCACAAAATAATTTTTTTACCATATCTTAAACAAATTGATTTGGATTTCTGTGAGCATTGTGTTTATGGAAAATAAAAGAGAGTCATATTTCTTAGAGTCGGAAAAGAAAAGAAGAGTGAAAGATTAGATCTTGTGCATACAGATGTATGGGGACCAACTCATGTATCATCTCTTGGTGGATCTCATTATTATGTTACTTTTATTGATGATGCAACTATAAAAACTTGGGTTTATTGCATTCAACAAAAGTCTGATGTTTTTGATACTTTTAAGAAATGGAAAGATTTGGTTGAGAATGAGATAATAAAAAGGTTGAAGTGTCTCAGATCAGACAATGGAAGGGAATATTGCAGCAAGGATTTTGATGATTATTGTTCACACCATGGGATTCGTAGAGAGAAGACAGTTCCAAGAACACCACAAGAAAATGGTGTGTCAGAAATGATGAACAAGACAATCATGTAGTGTGCAAGGAGTATGAGACTGCATGATGTTTTTCCCTTATATTTATGGGCAAATGTTATAGATACTGTTGTTTACTTAATAAACAGAGGACCTTCAATCTCTTTGGATGGTAGAATTTCAGAGGAGGCATGGATAGCATGGATAGGTAAAAAGGTAAACCATTCTTATTTGAAGACTTTTGGTTGTGAATCATTTGTCCATATTGATAAAGAAAATAGAACAAAGCTTGAGGAAAAATCCAAGAAGTGTACCTTTATTAGATATGGTGTTAATGATTTTGGTTATCGCTTATGTGATTATGAAAATAACAAAATCATTAGGAATAAATATTTCATATTAAATAAGAAGGTCATGTACAAAGATCAGTTGCAGGGAAAGAAACAGGAAAAAAAAAAAAACTATAATACACAGTGTTTGATGAGATCACTACAAACTAAATTCCAAAGGTACCAAAAAATCATAATGTACAACAACAGGATCATCAGATACCTCAAACTCTTGCAAGTGTTGTTAGAAGATCTACCAGGGTAAGTATACCCCCTCAACGATAGTCTCCTTCATTGTATTATTTATTGTTGACTAATTCTGGTGAACCAGAATGTTATGAAGAGGTAATGCAGGTAGACACCCAAAAGAAGTGGGATCAATGCATGAAAGAGGAAATGGATTTCTTGGTAAATAACCAGACTTGGGACTTGTTTCATTTGCCTATAGGAAAAAGATCTTTGCACAATAAATGGCTTTACAAGTTGAAGGAAGAAGATGGAGGAAAAAAATGGTACAAGGCTAAACTTGTTGCAAAGGAGTTTGCACAAAAGAAAGGTATAGATTTTGATGAAATATTTTCTCATGTTGTTAAAATGACTTCAATTAGGACTATTTTAAGTCTTGTGGTAGTAGAAGATTTGCATCTTGAACAGTTAGATGTAAAAACATCTTTTCTCCATGTGGATTTGGAGGAAGAGATTTATATGCAACAACCATAGGGGTATGAGGTCAAAGGGAAGGAGAATTTGGTATGCAGGTTGAAGAATAGCTTCTATGGCCTAAAGAAATCTCCAAGGCAGTGGTATTTGAAGTTTGACGGGTTTATGATAGAACAAGGTTATAGTAGATGTCATTCTGATCACTGTGTTTATTTTAAAAGGTTAGAAAATGGAAGCTATATTATCTTTCTATTGTATGTAGATGACATGTTTGTTGCAGCGTCTAATATGTGGGATATAAATGTGCTCAAGAAGAAATTAGCTAATTCATTTGCAATGAAGGATTTGGGCGCTGCAAAGAAAATCCTTGGTATGAGAATAACAAGAGACATGAAAAATCGCAAATTGATATTGTCTTAGGGTGAGTACATAGAGAAGGTGTTGGAGAGGTTTAGAATGCATAATGAAAAACCAGTTAGTACACCTTTGGCCAACCATTTCAAATTAACTAAGTAAATGTGTCCCAAGACAGAGGAGAAGAATACATGTCCAGGGTCCCTTATTCATCAGCAGTTGGTAGCTAGATGTATGCATTGGTTTGCACAAGACTAGATATTTCACATGCAGTGGAAGTTGTGAGTAGGTATATGAACAATCCAGGTAAATAACATTGGGAGGCAGTAAAGTGGATTCTTAGGTATTTGAGAGGTACTGCTACTCATGCATTAAGTTTTGGAGGTTCAAACATTGTTCTACATGGATATGTTGATTCAGATATGGCAGGTGATAAAGATAGCAGGAGGAGTACCACAGGGTATGTTTTTACTATAGGTGGAACAACAATAAGTTGGATTTTGAAACTGCAAAAGGTTGTTTCACTTTCAACAACAAAGGCATAGTATGTTGCTACTACATAGGCTAGTAAAGAGATGATTTGGTTACAGAGATTTATGGAGGAATTGGGAAAGAAGTAGGAGAATAGTAGGTTGTATTGTGACAGTGAGAGTGCCATTCATATTGCAAATAAATCGGCCTTCCATTCCAATATTAAGCATATAAAACTCGGGTACCATTTCATACGATCCGTCTTGGAAGATGGACATTTGAAGTTGGAAAAGATACACACTAGCCATAATCCTGCAGACATGTTAATAAAGGGAGTAACCAGGGAGAAACTAAGTTCCTTCTTAGTTTCAGTTGGTATTCAAGAATGAATATGAATATGAGAAATTTTCCAGGTCCAAGAAGGTTCATAGTCCAACATATACAATAGCGATGGAGTTGTTGAGATCAATCTCCAAGTGGGAAATTGTTGGTTGTGGAGCTTGATTATCTTCATGATTCAGAGGTATTTGTTTTCAATCATGTTTATACCCCATGAATACTTTACACCACAAAAGAATGTACACTCCTCCATGCAAGGGAGTGTAGAGGGGGGTTACCCCCTCTGCGGGGTCTGGAGACAAGCGGGCCCCCGAAGGAAAAATTGCCTTGTAAAAGTATATTGTAATTTCATTGTAAATATGGACCGTTCACTATAAGGTCACAGATCTGACGGTAGAAATCATGTTAGGGTTTTTTTTCCCTAGAAGGAAAACCTCTTTTATGAGGGAAATGTATTGTGGCTATGTATCATTGCGAATATTGTATTATGAGATAGGAGATTGTGAGAGAAAGAAGAGGAAGTTACATCAGGTGTGTTGTAAGTTGTATCCCTTTATTTGTTGGATAATAATAAAGCAAGGACCTGGAAATTTCTCAAGTGGACATAGCCCACACTGGGTGAACCACGTATATTTGTGTCTCTATTGTATTGTGTATATTTTGTGTTTTATTTCCGCATTTGTTTTATTTTATTGCTCCGCGCTCTTGTTTTTCTAACAGTTAGCATTTCTATTTAACTAGCATACTTGAGACTAGAGTTTATTTATGGGTGTCGTTTCGTCTGTTGTGGTTTCCCCCTAGCCATAGAGAGATTTTCCTCGTAACAAAATTGGTGACTCCTCTAGGGAGATCTCCTTTTTGGGGTATTGGGTGTTTTTTCTCCTTTATTGCTCTCTGTTTGCTTGAGTTTATATGTCTCTTGTTGCTTGAAAACCTTTATTTTTATTTGTATCTAAGTTTCTTGGCCAAACCCTTGCCCAAATAGTGTCTTCTTTGTCATATACAGGTTTTCCCTTGACACTCGCGTACATACTTGAGTTGTCTATCTTTAGGGCATGCACATATGCCTATGTTCCCTGAACAGTCGTGTACACTATCTTATGAGCCTTTTTGGTTGAGTTTAGTGCTTGTTGGGAGAGTTTTACTAGTTGTTGAGACTTCTTAGGTCCCTGTTCTAACTTTTTATTTCATAAAGAGTGATAGGAAGCTACGCTATTGGTGAATATTTTGGGCGAACTCATTTCTTGTCATTTTTCTCATTTCTTGTCCTTGCATTTTGGTCTAGATAGTCGCTTCTTAGTGTCCTACTTGGCTTGTATCTTTGTTCTTGCAGTAGGGTCTTCCTGAGAAGTTGTTTATTCAATCCTTTCATTCAATCCTTTCATTTTCATTTCATTATATTGAAAATACAAAAAATATTTTTTCTTTTTTGCATTTTATTTAGGGCATTTGCACTTTTGGTTGCATTACATTGGTTTTGGCATGTTAGGAAAGATTGCACTTCATTGAAATTATAGAGATAACATCCCGAGAACACCATTTAGAAGCATACAATCTCTTTGAAAATAAAGACTAGTACTTAGCAGTGTTTTTATACTTGCTTTTTTTTTATATGTTGAGTCATTATACCATCAATTTCACGATTGCACCTGTTGAGTAAGAAGAATCCACAAAAATTAACGATGAACAATTAAAATTGATTAGAAATGATTTTACTTTTTAGAGTACCCAAAAAATCTTAGGATCTAGAGCCTTGGAATAGGATTTGGTGCATAAACTTCTCCAAGGCTATAAAACTCAACATATGTGTCTGACCAGGGAGTGGTGAAACGCGTTGTGTAATTGGTGTTCTCGGGAGGATCCTCTCACACCAGAGTTAAGCACAAGGTCATGTGAAGTTGGTTGCATAGATAGCCATATAATACCTTCCTAGCATCAGATATATTTATGGGGTTCTATTCATATTTGGGGGTTTCACTAGTGCCTTTACATCCTTGAGAAGCAATGATTTTCAATGCATTACGTGATGTCTCACCTGTGTTTTTCTGTCACATTTCCTTGCTAAGGATAACACCAACAACAACATCAAATTTTAGAGTGTTTGAACCAGATACAAAGTTACTTACATCCATGACCAAGCCATTCCAACTTTCTAGCATTGAGCACAGGATTAGAAAGTTCCCTAACCTCATCATCAAATTCTAATTTTATAGAAATTAGCTTAGTAGTAACCGTATTAAATTCATTTAAATGATCTACAACATACCTACCTTCTAACATATTCATATTAAATAATCGCTTCATTAGAAATACCTTATTGGATGACAAGGGTTTTTCATACAGTTTATCCATTGCATCCATCAACTCCTTCATTGTATTTTATTTTGAAATATTGAAAGCCACCAATGTTTCCAGGATCAGTTGTATCGTTCCTAGTTAATTTCTATCAAGAACCTCCCATTCTTCATCCATCATGGTCGTCGAATTCTTTGCTATTCCGCCCAATGGTAGGAATAGATCCTTCTGATATAAATAATCTTCCATGTGCATCTTCCATAACTGGTAGTTTTGGTTGTTAAATTTCTCTACCCTAAACTTTCCATCTTCTGCCATTGCTCCCACTCAAACTAGGAACCCTCTTTTCTTGTGAGTTATCTTTTGCTCTTATACTAGTTGTTAGAAAAATAGGATCGCAGAGAAATAAAATAAAACAAATGTGGAAATAAAACAAAGAAGATACACAATACAATAGAGACACATATATACGTGGTTCACCCAGTGTGGGCTATGTCCACCAGAGAAATTGTCAGGTCCTTCCTTTTTATTATCCAGCAAGATGTAGGGATATAACCTACAACACACCCATTGTAACTCCATCTTCTTTCTCTCACAGTCTCCTCTCTCAGAATACAATATTCACGATAATACATAGCCGCAATAAAATTCCCTCATAAAAGAGGGTTTCCTTTTAGGAAAAAAAATCCCTAAAATAATTTCTATCATCAAATCTACGACCTCATAATGAACGGTCCAGATTGACTATGAAATTACAATATTTTACAAGGCAATTTTTCCTAAAATTTCACTTTCGGGGGCACTGCCCTTGAATCCCCCACTAGGGGAGGCTACAAAAATTGTCTCTTCCCCCCCTGGTGACACTTGTGGGGGGGGAAGGCCCCCCCACACCCATCCGTTAGGGAATGGGGTCCAAGCACAGTTGAAAACAAACATCTAAATCAGGAAGATAATCATGCTCCACAACCAACATCTTATTGGACTGTTATATTTGTTGACATTTATATGATGGAATTGGAACGTTGTCTTCAGATCTTTTGTTGATTTTGAAGTGCTTGATGATCCTATTTATATGCACAACTTGATGTTCTAGTGCATGTCTTGGATGAGGTTGTGGCTGATTATTAGTTGATTGCCTAATCCAAATTATGCATTCTCTTACTAACATGTTATGTTCCATGACTTCATACTTGTGCTCTCGCATATAGATCCTACTCTTCTATTTCGAATTATCATATGTAGTCTTAAGACACTCACCTACATTTATCACACTATTTTTCAATAAACCTAAAACTCTCTCATAAGTTGATTTAAAGTCAGGGATATATTGTTTATTGTCTTGTCTAGTCTTCTTTTGATTGCATGGTTGATCTCATTCTTTTTTTTTGCAAGAGCAGGTGTGTAAGGACACTTTGTTCATATGACCGCTCCAGCCTTGAGAGGTTGGTGGGGGTAATTTGTTGATCATTTTCTAGAACCTTGAATTTGATCCTCACCAACCTTCCCCTTTTCCTGTTTCCCTGAGGTCTTGAGCTTCCAAGGCTATCAGATCAACCTTTCCTACAAACCTATTGCCAAGACTCTTTGGATTGATCCCTATTGGATTCTTCTTTTGGCCTTTCGTCTCTCCTAAAAACTAGGCCCAAGGACTATTGGGTTTTCTCCTTATTTCCCTTTATTATTTCCTTTAACCAAATCTCATAGATGGATTCTGCTCATCAAGAGTTTTCCAATGAACTTAACCAAACTTAAATAAGAGTCCCAGATCAAAATTTATGGCTTCCCAAGGTTTCCTAAGCCAAAACACACATTTTCCATCTCACTGCCAAAATGGTTCACTCTCGCTTTTCCAATTGGACTTGGTACTGAAACATGGTGTTGTTGTGGCATACACCGCCTACCTTAATCATCGTCGAGATTTTTCCTAACTCTTATTCCTTCCGATTGTTGATATTAGGGTAGTTGTGGGAGGTATTAACCTCCACATGTAACCCTGACAAGAATAGAATATTCTGGGAAGCAAGAAGAAACCCTAAACCATTGGACATAACCCTAGAAGACAAGTCGGCTAAAGGACATCTTTAATATTGAGCTTTTATCCTCCAAAATGAGAAGTCGGCCCAGATAGTTAAGGAGGAGCAGTATAAATACATGACACCATAGCTCATTTGACACACACAACTCGCAATTGTAGAAATGTAAGAATGTGCACTGCAGAAACTGAGTAAGTGCATAAGTCTAGAGAGTTGCGGCTGCAGCTATTGCAACCTGTATTCTCGTATTAGGATTGGACTTTCTCTTGGTTATCATTTGGAATTTTTTCTTGGTATGATAACTCTGGAGAGTGATACGCTACCTTGATTGGCTATTAGGCCTAGGGTTTTCTTCTGGAATTATTCTCTATCAAGGTTAAGGTGCTCCGGGGTGGCTTCGGCCTATGGTTGGGAGACAATATTTCTATATTGTCTATGGTTAAACGAGAACACCTATTATTTTCTAACAGTTTATTGGCCCACACTATCTTCGGACACTCTAACCACTCGAAGATAAATTGGGAGGATTTGCTCAGTTACAGTTGCAATTGCAGTCAAATTTTTTTCTACAACAACAAAACCCTAACCCTCTTGTTGAAGCACCTTAAGTGAGGAAATTTTCCTAATTTATGGATATCCTAGTGCACCTTAACCTAGTGCACCTCCTAGTACTCTCAACTAGCTAAGATGTCAAGTTTGAGTTTTTGGTCAAAGTCAAAGCAGTCATAACTTACTCTATGAAGTCATAAAACAAGTTAGAAGGGGTTTCTGACTTCAATTCATGGAAGACAAGGATTGATATCATCCTTTCCAAGAATAAAGTGTTGGATATTGTAAAAGGAAAGATTATGGAACCACAGTTTGAACAAGGAAAAGAGAAGGAACCTCAGAACATTGCAGTTATGGAGAATTTCAAAGACAATGACATCAATGCCATGCATATCATAGTGGACTTTGTAAAAGACCACTTGATACCCTACATCTCTCATCTTGACTCATCTAAGAAGATGTATGATTCCCTAACTAACCTCTTCTCAGTCAGAAACATTGGACAAGTAATGAGTCTGAAGAATCAGCTCCGTGACATGAAAATGAATGATGATGACAACATAACATCATACCTTATGAGAATATCTCAGTTAAGAGATCAACTATAAGCTATTGAAGAAATCATTTCAGAGAAGGAACTGGTAAGTACAGTACTCAATGGTCTTCCCAAAACATGGGATGCATTTGCCACAAGCATGAACACAAGAAAGAAGTATCCCACATTTGAAGAACTTTGGACTTGTTGTGCACAATACGAATCAAGGATTAACGCAAAAGAGAAATTCCAAAAGAAATACGATGATCAAGCTTTCAAAGCAAAGTTTAAGAATTTCAGGAATAAGAAGAAGTTTGGCTCAAGGAAGAAACGAAATCAAGAAAAGGATATGTCAAAGATATAATGCTTCAACTGTCGAAAATATGGTCACTACAGGAACCACTATCCCGAGTTAAAGAAAAGGAAGGAAACAAACAAAGCAACAATTGTTGAAGAAAGGGAACCCTCAAAGAAATTCAAGCGAGATAAAACAAACTTCTTCTTCTAAGACAAGGTAACAATATTCTTCATAGTTCTTGTACATACCATGTTTACATAGTTTCTATAAATATCTTGCATATCTATTTCTTAGAAGATAAGATGTTGAAGTGAAACAATACCTATGGAAGAATAACAAGATAAGGATTTCTATCACGATGACTACAATTCAAGCAATACACATGAAAAGATGAAGTACATCGACAATCCTTGGTAACAATTCCTGTGGAATCTATTACATAAGTAACAACTGCAAGATAAGACGAAATTCGAATCAAACTTGAAGAAACCCAAAAGAAGCAAAAACATAAATAAGTCAGAAATCAAGAGAAAATTAGAAAAAGACTTGTGACACTTTACAGAAGGAAATAAGGATGCAGACGAAAGAGTGGACGCTCTTAGATGGAGGGAATTGATTATATAATTTCAAAAGAAGAGTATGCATTCATGCATGAAGAAAGGATTAGGAGGGTGTTAATCCTAAATGATATGATCCATTGAGGATTATGAAGTATATGTCCACGTTCCAATTGAAAGTAGCAGCCATCATAAACAATACATGTTTAGTTTGACTCTAGAAGAAGTCTCTTCAAAAATAAACCTTAAAGTATCCTTGGTTGTCCATCTACATCCATGATTCTATGATGAAAGGAAGAAGTTGGAATCTTAAGGGCATATAGAAGAACCCATGGAACCAAGAGCTAAAGAGAGACATGAGGAAGAACATGAATATTCCAAGAAAGAAAGAAAATCCAAGAACAACCAGTTATTATACCAAGAATCATAAGACTGCCAACTTGGTTTGAACCCACTAGAAGCAATCAAGCAGAAGAAATGGAAGTTGTGATGAAGAAGAATTTATGAAAGACTGATGAATGGAAGCACTACGAGATTCAGAACTAGAGGTTCTCCCAGAAGGAGAAGACTATGATGATAGATTGTTCCAGTAACCATACATACCTCTACATGAGCCATTATATCTTCTGCAATATCCATGGGTTGGATTTTACGTCAGATGAGTGTAAACAATGTTCTTCTCAATAGAGTAATTGAAGAAGAAACATATGTAGAGCAAACTCAAGGTTTTGAGGTATACCAGAAAGAGACCCTTGTATGCAGATGGAAGAAGACCTTGTATGGATTCAAACAACTTGGTGAAGAGCCTCTCATACACAATATAAGCATGGTAAAAACTTTCTATGACAGAGATAGTGTATTAGAATGGTTACTCAAAATTATGGGATGATGGATTTCTAATCCATGACAAACTCTCATGATGATAGAAGAAGTGTTATGTGGATATGTTTCAGTTTGATATTTTCCATGATGTCATGAGCTAGCAGGAAACAAAAGTATTTATTTCAACCATATTGTAATGATCAGAGCTATGTGAAATACTTTAGAGAAAACCAGTGTTCCATGACAGACCGGAGTACATTGAGATCAAGCATTATATTCTTCGTGATAAGATCCAAAAGAGAAGTGGTTCTCCAGTATATTTCCATTGATGAGCATATAGCAGATATTTTGATAAAGCCTTTGTCCAAGATGAAAAGTTTGCATACTTGAGAAACAAGATGGGGCTCATGGAGACAACTTCCTGATTGAAAAATGAAGAGATTACTCCCAGGTTGGGAGGGAGAACTGATGTGTTATTGATTTATGGACAATCATTTTCAGTTCGAAAAATGGTCCAAGATGAACAGTTCCTTTCCAGTTCGGAAAGTGGTTTGAGATTTCTGACGGATGGGCATTTTCCATTTTGAAAAATGGTCCAGATCGGACAGTCATTTTCGTAATGAAAATGGTTCGATAGATTGTTGATGTACCAGAGACAGTGATTCCCCTTGTGTCCAGTGTGGGGGAATGGTCTAGGAAATTCATTCTTCTTGGTAGTCACTTTGAGTAGTGGTCAAGTAGAATGGTCCGCCTCATCGGGCAATCATTCTTTTGAAGTTCACAGTTGTGAGCAGTTTCAAAGAATGGTTTGTTTTGGAGGTTGGTGCAGGACAGTCATTTCCAATAGGAAATGGTCGAGACAATCATTCCCTCAGGAAGACTCATTCTATCTAGGTTGCACTTTGATAAGTGTTGGAGGAATGGCCTAGTTAGGTGAATGGTCCAGGTTCAATGATCAGGGACATGCATTCCCTAGGGAAGACTCATTCTCTCCAGGTTGCACTATGATTAGTGTTGGAGGAATGGCCCAGTTAAGTGAATGAACCAGGCTCAGAAATCAGGGACAATTATTCTTTTGTGCTTGAGAAGAATAGTCCAGATAGCCCATGGCTGATGTTTTACTTTCTAAGGGAAGATGATTTTCTAGATCTCACAGATGTGAGTGGTAGAATGGCTTAGATGAATCAGTTTATATCATGATATTGTCTCTATGCAGGTTGATATCAGATGATATGATTTCTATGGAGACTGTATGTCTCTGTCCAGTAGATGTATGCTACGGTGGTGGATGCGTTCCACTGGTTGTGACTATGTGTCACTAATTAAGTAGTCATGTGCTACTTGGTGTGGTTGTGTACCACTATATAATAGTTGTGTACTACTATGGATAGACATAGTTGTGTTCTATTGAATGACATTATTTTGATTGCCATGTAGACTATTTGTAGTGTTGAAAATGATTATCATATAGATGGATAGTCAGTGTGCTAGTGGATAGAAATTCTCTAGGCGGAAAATGGTCCAGGACATTTATTATTCTAGGACGTATTTCTGGATTAGAAGAATAGTCCTTGTATCCCATGGCGTGACTTCCAACATATGTTGGAATAGTTATTCTTCTAGGACATATGTTCGGATTATAAGAATGGTTCTTGTATCACTTTATGGAGTGAGTGACTTATTCAATATCATGCATGATTACTCAAACAGAGTATGGATTCGAGAGATGATGTAGTTGATTCTATCAGATGATATTAATAAGGATGATGGTGTTCATGATCTAATCATGGGATAGCTTGTATGGCTATGATAATGCTACCAATTGAATGGTATGTTTGTGCTCAAGACCATTTCTTTCAATACCTCCCTAGTTAGGAGGGAGTGTTGATATTATGGTAGCTGTGGGAGGTATTAACCTCCACGTGTAACCCTGACAAGAATAGAATATTTTGGGAAGCAAGAAGACACCTTAAAGCATTGGACATAACCCTAGAGGACAAGTCAGATAAAGGAAATATTTAATATTGAGTTTTTAGCCTTCAGAATGAGAAGTCGGCCCAGACAGCTAAAAAGGAGCAGTATAAATACAGGATGTCATAGCTCATTTGACACACAGAGATCACAACTACAGATATGCAAGAGTGTACACTGCATAAACTGAGTAAGTGCATAAGTCTGGAGAGTAGATGCAGTTGCAGCTACTGCAACCTATATTCTCGTCTTAGGCTTGAACTTTCTCTTGGTTATGGTTTGGACTTTCTGCTTGGTATGCTAACTTTGGAGAGTGATGCGCTACCTTGATTGGCTATTAGGACTAGGGTTTTCTTCCATAATTATTCTCTGTCAAGGTTAAGGTACTTAGGGGTGGCTTCGGCCTATGGTTGGGAGACAATATTTCTATATTGTCTATGGTTAAACGAGCACACCTATTATTTTCTAACACTGATCACATACTCCGACAACGATGTTGGAGCTTCATCATCCCTAGCATTCACACTCTTCATTATTGAAGTCCTTCTCCATCAGAGTACATCTACTCCTAATATCACAACTCACTCCGACGACCCTCCACCGATGAATGGTTGGAATTGCATTCCACTCGCTATTCAATTGAAGACCTTCATTCATTCTCAGAATTGATGGACTTACGACTACAGTACCCATAGTACAGATATTCATTTCAGTTCCTCAGTTAGCGAATTTTCCTTCGTTTCCTCAGATCAAATCCTTATCTTCTTCTTTCACATAGCAATGTTGTTTACAACTGAATTTTTTGGTGAATTAAGTAGGATCTTTTGAAGCTAAGCCCCTTTTCCTTCCAAGTAACCAACATCGGGACCATGGGATTATTACTTTGCAAAGTTCCACAAGATTAAACCTTGAGCATATTTCCAAAGAGAAACTCTCCAGAGCTATTGATTTATTCCCTGAGTAAACAGTCAATTTTTTTTCGTACAAAAATATTTGGGTTACAACCTGGATGGTCGGAGTTAACACTCCAAATGGTCTCCTTTAGACTTAGAATAAATTTTAATCGTCACTGAAAGGACGAACCATATCTTTGGCATGCAAAACAGAGCTATGAGGGAATATTCATCGATGCCTCTTTGTCGATACCTTGAAACTTCACAAATTTTTTGGATGTCTAATAATTAGCTTTGACTACACATCATCACTTTTTTCGGGATTTAACCTTCAACACGCAAATCGAAGAAGGAATATTCTTCAATTATTTTCTTCGATACCTTTGCACTGGCGTGTTGGAACAAGCCACGAAATGGCTCTTCCGATGGACAATGGGGATTGGTTCTAGATCTATTAAATGATTAGATATCACTCTTAGAATCGATGAATCAGGATGGGAATGGGATAGGAGTTAGAAAGACTCCATTGTGAAGTTATGAACACACACACTCTTTTGTTTTTGATGTTCAATGGACAACTGATCAGAACCATTGATCTGGTGGGTTTTCTCTTTTGTAGGTTCAAGAATTAATGGTCTAGATTAACCCACGGGCTTGGTCAATGGCTATTTAGTGAGAAATTTTAAACAACCATAACTTTTGCTACAAATGTCAGAATAAGGTCCGTGATACCTTGTTGGAAAGGTATCAAATAGAGGAACGCAACGACATGGTTCTCTAAGACAAAAAAAAAAAATGATAGAAGATGTCAAAAAATATAGAATACCGACAACCATGAATTTGGGGGGAAAATGGCCATGCCAACTTCAAGCAATCATATCCGGGGCTACGAGTAACAAAATCAAGCCCACGATAGCTCAATAGAAATCTGAAGAAGAGAAGAATAAGATGGCATAGCAAATGTGAGAAGATTGAGAGTGTAAATTTCTCGAAAATGAAAAACACAGACAGAACCTGAATTCAAGTGAAGAACCAACTATGCAGACTTCAAACTGCTATATCTCAAGCTACATGCAGCAAAATCTAGCCAACAATAGCCTAATGGAAAGATGAGACAGAGGAGAAGAAGCCAAAATGATTTCGATCAACATGAAGAATCCAGAAACACCTAGAAACGTTCGAGGAATAAAACATAACGCCAATGAGTGGATTCAATGATTTGTTTTTGAATAAATATCATTTGTAAACTTCCATAGGGAGAATGTAACCTCCCAGGAGTCTCTTCATTTTCCATTTTCAACTCCCACATCCATATTTTCGAAATGTAAAAAGGAAATTGGGGGAAAAATGAAATGAACAGGGAGGATAACTCAAGGGTCTCTCCTACCTTATAAAAAGAAAACTCATAGGATAGAACATGGGACTTTTTCCCTTTGTAAAAAAAGATGGTACTTTTGATTCTAGGGAATCAAGAGAAGGAGGCATTTCGAAAATTTGTGGCTTTGATGGATGTAGTAGAGACTAATCTTGATGCATTTGTCTTTTGCTTGAGTAGATAGGATCTTGTTGTATGAATTTTTTCTGCACTCTATGTTGTTTACTCAAGTTTTCACATGTTTCTTCATGGGTACATAAATGATGTTATAAATGGATTGTTCAACTATTTGTCTATGCATCTGTTGCATTATTGCTTTCATTTACCATTAGAATACATGAATTATTTCTAGTTCTTATGGTTATCTTTCTCTGTACTGATTCTATTAATTTTTCTCCCGGGATAGGTTCAGATTAGTTAGATTTGATTAATTTCCTTTAGTTAGATTAGTCTTAGAATTAGTTAGAACTCTTTTGGGGGTAGTCTATTGTCTTTCCCCTTTTATTTCTTATAATTCTGAGCGATAGCGAGGCGCATAAACTCGCGGGAAATGCTACCCCAAACAAGAGTAGGTCCGATTGGGACCTACCATCGGGTGTTTTCCCCTATCTATTTGAATGGGTCATTCTGGGCATCTCATTCTATTGGTGACTTACTTGTGGTCCTCGCTATGAAATAGTGTGATGGCAATGGCCAACAAAACTCTAAATCTCGATTGTATGTATAATTATTTACAGATATATCTAAATCCTAATCGGATTTTGTTAATACATTGTTTCGTGTGTGTGCATGCAATATATAACGATCACAACAATGCGTGCTCACAAGGATGATATCTACAAAAACACAATCCATGCATTTTAGACTGGGAAATGCTATTCAATGTGAGCATAAGAACATTTATGTAAACAACTACATTTGCTACCAGATTTCATCTAGCATATAGATACTTATTTATCATATAGATGCTTGCGTCCAGGGTATATTATGGTAGGTTTATGTAAACAACTATATACACGAGATCACACTTACACTAGAAATTGGTTTGGATTTGTTAGATCTAGTTAGTTGTGAGAGATCTTCTCCAACTATCAGTTCCTATATATGTATGTGTGGTCTTATGTATAAATATGTACTTGATTGAATAATAAAAATATATAGACTTTTATGTGTGCAATTTGGTTTGCTAAGTTGGTAAGAGATGGTTGCTATGGATGTAACTCCCTCATGGGAGATCCCAGGAGATGTTTTGTTGGAACAACTACTTAGGAAAATTTCTTTGACAAAGTTGCCTGGATCATATTCCTGTGTTAGCGTGTTTGCTAAAGGACTTGCTGGTGTGGAGAACCATCGACAAAGAGACCGTTGAAGGAGTTGTTCAATGTAAGAGAGTTTTCCACAGTCAAAGAATCATGAGTGTGTCTGCTATGAGAGTGTGAATCAATGAAGAATGTTAGCTGAGTCAATATCCATGTGTAGTCGGAGAAATGATTAAACAAAGACACGACTTGTTGGAAAATAAAGAGTCAGGGGATAGATTTGTGATTTTTGATAGAAAAAAATTTGAAATTGCCCAAATCGTGTCCATATTGTAGGAAGTTTACAACAAAGATTTGGTTGTGTGATCTCGTGGTTGATTGTTGATTGTTTGTTGGAGAAGTGTGACTTGCATGTGGATATATGCATAGAGCATATGCATGGGAGATATCTTTACTCGAGGGTTTTCTATACACCCCATACCTAACCATGCACTTACAGGACTCAACTCATTGTGGGAAATCACATGTGGCATGAATGCTTGCAACGATTTCAATGGAATGTTAGAGATTGTGGCTAAGAAGCGCTATGACAGATCCAAGGTCGACCAAGAATTGAAATCCAAACTTGCATGTGTATTATTCGAGGTGTTCGAAGGACGATTCTCTTGGTTGTGCTATGGCTATATTGTTTTTTTTAGTATAATAGATTTTGTTAATTTTTGTTTGTAAAATTATATAACATCATTCATAGAACAAAGTAACATAATTTAAGCCGGTGTGTGCAGAAGCTATGCCTCGCCACAAGAACATGGTCACTGGTTTGGTTATGACTACAACCTATTATAGTTTGTGGTTTTTGGAGGATGCAATGACCCAAGAACAATGACTATTGGTTATAGTTGTGATCCGGTGTGATTGTATGCTTATGTGAAATACTTCACTTTGTAAGATTGATTTCTAGATATATTTTGTATCTATACCACTTTCCTAGAAAACTGACAAATGCAAGGACAGACCATGTACTTCAATAGATGGAAGTAATATAGAATAGATTGTTTTCCTAGATAACTAGTGAATACAATAGTAGACCATTTATTTCAATAGATGGAAGTATGTCAATAGAATGACTCAGTCCAGTCATTACAAATATGTCATCGATGATTAGAAGTAATTGTATCTTCAATGGATGAAGTGGTAGCTCAAATGAATGGGAGAGAAAGAGCATAGCCTACGAAATTCAGAAGTGGATAGAGGTGATAATGAAGACCAGACCTGACATGTGTTTATTATTGTTCTTAGTAATGTAAGCATTAAGGGAGAGTGTTAGAATAATATTACATTAGAGATTGGTTTGGATTTGTTAGATCTAGTTAGTTGTGAGAGATCTTCTCCAAGTATCAAATCTTATTTATGTATGTGTGCTTGAGAGATTCCCTCATGAATTTGTTATGATCTTGAGAGAAAACTTCTGTATCAATATCTATTTAATTGAATAATAAAAATATATAGAGTTTTATGTGTGCAATTTGGTTTGCTAAGTCCAAGATGCCAAGTAGAAAGTTTTTATAAAATATTTTTTTTTTTCAATAGCAGATTTGGAGCATCCAAATGGCATGGAGAAGTGAAAATCTTTCTTAATAACTAAGTTGGTTAGATGGAGAAAAGTCAACAGCTAACTTTGCTCCATATCCATTGGATACTAAAATGTGCAATTAAAATAAGCTCAGATTTTTGTAACAGTTCAGTGAAACTCTTCCTAAATAAGTTTAAAGATCTAAACCTCCATCTTTTCACAAAATTGTCTTCATGGATTTGCAAATATGACCTTAGCTATGAAACTAAAAATTGAGTTCTTGTATCACCCAAAGAGGAAAGCACTAACATGAATAACAACGCAACACATTGACAAACAATTTGGTTGAGATATCACTAACATGAATAACAGTGCAACACTATATACACAGATTGACCAACAATTTGATGGAGATATCATAGTATTTGAAGTCCCTTCATAGT
>ML781376.1:24611-36359 GCA_009831015.1 Picea engelmannii | reverse complement strand
ATGAGCTTTGTCTGTTGCCTATGAACTGGATCTCTGTAGAACTTCAGAGTGATCTGGTTGTCATACCATATGACGATCGACCGATGAAATTGAATGCCCAACTCAGTGAGAAAATTTTGTAACCACATAGCCTGAATGGTTATGTTAACTACTCCTCTGTACTCTGCCTTGGATGGAGAAAGAGCAATATCATCCTTCTTCTTGCTTGACCAACAGATAGTCCCAGAACCAAGACTGAGTGAGTAACCAAATATGGACTTGCGATCAGTGCTATTGCCAGCCTAGTCAGAAATAGTAAACCTGATGAGATCTAATGTAGAGTCTGTTGCATAATGAATCCAAAAGGTGATGGTTCCCTGTATGTATCAAAGGATACACTTTGTAGCCTTCCAATGTAGCTCATGCACCTACTGCATGAACCTGGAAACTGTGCCAACTACATAGGCGAGGTTTGGTCTGGAGTGTGTGAGATACAACAAGCTCCCCACTAGCTGTCTATACAATGTGTTGTCAACTAGTGCAGATCACATGGAGTCACTAAAGACACCAAATAGGTTGATCAAAAAACTCAAAGACTCGCCTAAAACCCTTTCAAGATTAAACATAAGAAATCTTTAAAAAGACAAGCAAACTAACATCTAACTCAAGATTTGACTGTAAAATCAGAGGCAATGAACTTTGTCAAGAGACCCTAAGAAGTAATGAACTCAATCAGGGAAGAGGTTGACTGCCTCTTCTTAAAAACAATCCCTTGAACCAGGTACGCTACTGATGCTTAAGAAGCCTGCATATGTACGCAGGCTGTCTATAAATCAGGGCGCGTATGTACGCCTGTTGACCCACATCAGGCCACGTAAACCTTTGCACTTCTTGAAAAAGAAATCAAACAGACAGACTGACAGGGTAGAGAGAAATGGTATGACACCAACAGGTGACCAGACCCCTTGAAAGACTCAACAGACTCACAAGAGACTCGAAAAGGTATAAAACCAATCAAACACCCAAAAAAACCCCTGAAACCCTAGAGGCATCCCCAGTATGGTCACCAGTTCTGCTAGAGCGGTAAAACCCCTCTTAAGATTACACTAGGGTTTAGAATGTAGGTAGATCACAACTGTCTAAAAGTATTCTACTTTTCTAACTACCCCAAACATACACCTTACTTATACAAGAAAAGAAAAATGAGAAGGATCGGGTAACTGTACCTTACTCCGCGTCTCGTGATGATCCTCTCACACTTGATAGATTCACTGACTGCAAACCTCCTCTCAAGGCTACCTTGCATTCAAAGACATACAAACAAAAAACTACAAGCCTACAATTCATGTACAAATAAGGTTTAGACGTTAGAATAAAAACATAAATAAAATGCAAACATTCGACACGCCATGATTTGGGACAGGAAAAATACTTCATTTATTGATAATACAATGATTACTTACAACCAAAGCTGACTACTGCTACATGAACCTAGTCCAGGCTCCTCTTCACCAAGATCCAAGTGCATCACCTTATTGGATTCTCCTCCCAACCTTCTCCTTGGGAAATAAAATGGGTTTCTGATGGAGTAAGGAAGGAAAATTGGGGAATTTTGATGAAATTCTCACAAAAGGGTTGCAATTACTGGGGCAAGGAGGGGATGTGAAATGGGCATAGTTTCACTATTCTTATGTCTAGATGTGGAATGAGACCCCAACAACTCCTTTTATATGGGAAAATGATGGTTATTTAGTTGGGTGACGGGCTATAGGCAGTGGATTAGTTGGGAAACTACCCAATAGGCCGTAATCTCAACAAATTCCTTGCAAATTTTGCAAGTATACACTGGATGTAGTGGTGCAACATGCATACGTACATGGGATGTAGTAGTGAAAAAAGCATATGTACACAGTCAATAGTGGAGTAGGGTGCGTACATCTTCAAATATTTGGTTTTTTAGAAGAGTAACTCAGTGATGGCTTAGAAAAAAATGCAAGTAAGAGGGCCAAAGGCCAGGTATGCATGTGTAGAGAAATTTAGGGCTATAACAGGAGGATGACCTTAATGCATCCCCCATCATCTGACACGAGAATACACAAAATTATTTGAAGAGCATGAGGTAAAGTCTTACGATTGAGAGCAACAATTTTTATTCTAGGCTAGCTTACAACAAGTTATTTTTCAGATAGGCCCTTGCCTAAACACGTAAGTAAATTGATTTTCATAGCTAGACTATTTTTTTTCTTTACTTTTTTTCTTAAATTTTTTTTTTTAATTTTCTTATGTACATACATTCAAAAAGATGAAAGGAAAGGATTCAAAAATAGGTGGGAGAGGGAGAAGGAGAACCCCTACCCACTACCTCCATTTTAGACTGCTACAAAATATATTGTACAAAATTTTCCTTGGACATGGTCTTGGGATACAATCTTAGCTGATGACCATTGACCACAAAAGAGATATGTTGATTGTCAATTGTGTTAATCCTAAGTGATCCATGGTTGAAGACGGTCTCAATTTCATAAGGTCTCCGCCATCTTGTAGTAAGTTTTCCTTTGAAGTTTTTAAAACGAGAATAAAAAAGGAAGGCCTAGTCATCGGGCTTGAAAAATTTCTTCCTGATGAATTTATTATGCCATCAAGCTCATTTTTCTTGTACCAGAATAGTGTGTTGAACTGCATCTTACCTAATTTCATCCAGCTCATTGAGTTGGGCTATTCTCTATTTCTGTGCATCTGATAAATCTATTCCTAAGTGGCACTATTCTTGAAAATTTGGTTCTTTTCTCTTGGGGAGAGGTGTTGAGGAAACTTTACTATGGCCAAATAATTGGCTATATCTGCAAACCACATAATGTTGGTGGAAGCAACAAACAAATGCTCGTTAGGAAAATTATCATCTACGGGAGTATTTTCATCATTATTATGTATCTTATAGAGAAAATCTACAAATAAGATTTCTTTACCGGGCCTATCCACAATGGTAATGTTAAATTCCTACATCAATAGTAACCACCTAGTGATCCTACCATTTGTGATGGGTTTATTCATTAAAAATTTGATGGCAGAATGGTCGGTGTGAATAAAAGCTTCATAGCCCATAATAAAATGCTTGAATTTCTTAATAACATGTACGACAACTAAGAATTGTGTTTTCGTGACGGTATAGTTAAGCTAGGTTGGTGATAAATTTTTTCTACTATAATAGATATCATAAGATAGTTGATCCTCTTTTTTCTTAGAGCATCCCCAAGGGAGGTTTCTGAAACATCAATGCAAATATGAAAAGGAAGGGACCAATTTAGTTCCCTCAAGACTAGTGTTGCAGACAACTTCTCCTTCAAAATTTTAAAAGCAATATGGCTTTGAGAATCCCACAAAATTCAGTATCTTTAGATAAAAATTTGTATATAGGTGCAGCTATCTTCATAAAGTTTTCAATAAATCTTCTATAGTAGCCAACATGGCCCAAGAAACTTCTTACCTCCTTTGGTGAATGTGGTGAGGAAAGTCCATGATGACCTTAATCTTAGCTGGGTCCACTTTGATACTTGTAGAAGAAATGTGATTCCCAAGATCAATTCCCTGTTTTGACAACATATTACATTTTTATGACTAAAGGAAATGTTAGATTCCTTATATCTAATCAATACCTTCTCCGAGTTATCAAGTGATTCATTAAAGGAGTCACCATAAATAGAAAACTCATCCATATAAATCTCAATACACTCATGAATCAAATCAGAAAATATTCCCAATACACCGCTTTGAAACATGGCAGGGGCATTGCACAACCCAAAAGGAAAGACTCTAAAAGTGAATCTCCCCCATGGGCATGTAAACATGGTTTTCTCCTAATCTTATGTTGTGATCTGAATCTTATTGTACCCACTAAAACCATCCAAGAAGGAGAAGTACTACTTTCCTACTAAGGTATCCAATACCTGATCGATGAAGGGCAGTGGAAAATAGTATTTTAGTGTTGCTTTATTAAGCTCATGATAATGAACACATATTCTCCACTTATTTTCCTTTTAGGCACAACTACAAGTGGGGAGACCCACTTGTTGTCATATATCGAATATATAAAAGTAACATCTAGTAAATTATGTAATTACTCTTTCACTATGTCCTTCAAGGCGGGGTTCATATGAGATTGTGGCTGCCTGACAGGTTTGGAATTTTCTTGAAGGTAAATATGGTGCGTACATGTATCTGGGTGGATTCCCAACATGTCTTTATAGTCCCAAGAAAATGCACTGGAGTGATTTTGTAGTATGCAAATCAATTGTTCCTGTTGATCAGATTCAAGGTCAGGACTGATATTTAGATATTTTTTGGGGATGATTTCAACGAGCATGCTATAGGGATCTCTAGTCTCTTTAATGGTTGGTACAAGGAAATATGTAGTCCCTATTGGATCAAAGTTATCCTGGAAATATTTTTGAAAAATATGATTATAGGTACAGGGTACTTTAGGAAACTCAGTATAATCCAAAACAACGATAAATAAATTCAGGAAATCATCTTCAGATTTAATTTTCATTCCCCCATTCTATTTAATGGTCAGAAGGGGATGTAAAATTTATGCATTTTTGTGATTTTAAATTCTACATTTGAGAAGATTCAATTTTTGCATTCTCAAAAGATTCAATTTCTACATTTTCAGGAGATTCAATTTATGCATTTTCACAAGATTCAGGAATCTGGTAAGGATCTCTTAGTGCTGGTTTGGAAGGTGGGTACAAAATGGGTTTTTTCATAGCTAATCCATTTGATATGGTTGTCTCTCTAGACCTACAACCAAGGAAATCATCGGTTGTGGAAAACCATGATATTCCAAGGATCACAGGGTGGCCTTCCATATTGGTCTTAAGTTGGATAACTAGAAAATCTACAGGACACTCCCAAGAGTATAACGTTACCATTATATCATTGAGAACGCCAACAGGCTTGACCATAGATCTATCGACAAGTTCAAGTACCATGGGTGTGGATCAGAGAGTGTCGAATTGCAATGTTTCCATAGTCAAAATGGTCATGATATTTATTGCAACCCCCAAATCAAACAAAGTGTTTTCTATTGGGATATCATTGATGCAAATGGTGACTATGGGGTTCCCAGGGTCTCCATATGTTTTCACCAATGGTTTCCCAGACATTAGCTTGACCATTTGACCTTCTACTTGGATAGTGAGGGGCTCTTTCTGCTTCCTTCAAGGTTTCTTAATGAATAAATCCCTAATGTTTTTTTTGTAAATGGGGATGTCTTTTATGGCTTGCAACAGGGGTATTTTGACACAAACATTTCATAGCTTAGCCTCTAAGTCAAATTCAGAGAGGATAATAGGATTTTCTATGGAAAAACTCTCTGGATAAGGTGGAAGTTTAGGTTCTTGAGGATGCTTTGTATGAGGAGTAGTAGGTGTTTGTGTCAGAATGGAGGGAGTAACTGTTTTTCTTGGTTGGACATCATTGTTTGATTGTTCAGGAGTTTCCTCCCCTTTTGTTTCCTCCTCAATGAAAACCATGGAATCTCTTGGTTTCAAGACTTTCCATGATCTCATATGTATATTTTGCAAGGGTATAGGGGTGACCAGGTAATTCGTAAAAGGATGCATCACAACATTAAAGGTAGGTTGTGTGGCTCTATTTTTTGGATTCGACACCGGTTGTGTAGGCATTTGTGTTGGCCTGGGAGGGTTTTTGTTTGCAGCCAATTGTGGTACTGTTGCTGGGGTAGTAGGATAGAATGGTGGCAATGATGGGGGTATTGTGGATATTGTGAGTAGTTAGGATAAGGAATTGGGAATTGTTGTTGAGGCATATTCTTGTAAGGGTTACCTCTCCAATTTTTCTACCAAGGCAGATTTTGAGTTTGTTGTTGTGGCCAAGTGGATCTCCATGGAATTTGAGTGTTCCACTACTACTGATAAGCATTATAAGGTGTGAAATATTGTGAAAAAGGATCTTGGGACATACGTTGGTCTCTTGGTTGCCACAATTTATTTGGTGCATCTTGAAAAGAAGGTTCCACAACCTCATTACTTCCATTATATATGGCTTTAAGTCCAAGCAGCGAGGGGGAATTCTTTATTTCATGATCCTTCCCACATATTGCACAAACCTGCATATTATTAAATGGGCATTCTTTAAATGGATGCTTCTTTTGACAATGGGGACAAAAAACATACACAACATCCTTTTCCTCTTCTTGTTTTTTCTTAACTTGAAATATATCTAGATGAGAACCAAGAATACCAAGAATTTTTGTTTTAAAATTTTCCAATAAATTTACTAATTCTATTATTGTTACTCCTCCTCCTGTAGTAGATTTTTTTACTTTTGGTAAAACATATCTTATTCCCTTACTAGATTTTTCTCGACTCCTAGAATATCTCCTTCACAAATCACACATTTCAGCGAATGGAAAATGAGAGATATAACCCGCACCCATCAAATTTACATGTCAATATATTATTCTTGTATCCCTTTTAAAAATATAGTTCTTATGGTTTCATTATTTAAAGTAATCTGTTTGGTTTTCTGGAGGTTTTAAAGAAACAAATCCACATAGTCTTCAAGTATCTCTTCCTCTGATTATTGCATCTTGAAGATGTCATTGCAGGAGTCTCTAGTCCTACAGTAGTCTTGATATTTTTTCAAGAAATTAATTTTGATGTCTTCCCAAGATCTAATAGAGTAATATTCAACCCCATGAACCATATTAAATCCGAGTCTTTTAAGGTTGCGGGAAATCATTTTATTTTTTTTCCATCATCGACATAATCATAGATTCTACAGAGAATATCAAACTCAAAGAGAAAAACATCTGGATCCTCTGTAACCATACCTCTAAAATTTGGAAGGACCAAAAGGGGGATATTTTTCATATTCACATTCAGAATCAAGTCAAGAATGGGAAATTGAAAGGTTTCCTCTCCTTAGGGTTCCCCATTCCTCTCCTCTTCGTCGGCCATGTTGCCAAATAGACAAAATTCTCCTGGCATTGGTGAGAATGGTGTCTCAGCCAATGTATTTTGGTGAATGGTGAAGTTGTCTCCCATGTTTAATTCTAGAATTTCTCCCACCACAACAATATATACTTTTGAAATAATCATGTTGTGGGAAGTCCTAAGAATTTTATGTATAAGCTCCATATTAGTAGTCTGATCTAGTGTTGGATCAATGTTTGAAGTTGGCCCACCAACCTCTTGATATTCAACTAGTTGGTCCAAGAATTATCCATATTTTCTATGCACCTTTTCTACAGTTGGTTCAGATTGTGGGGTGAATAACCTTTATGTAGGACCCTCTCTTGTCCATGTACTCCCTGCGTATCTTTTGGCCAGGTTAGTAGGATGGGTTTTATTTCTACCAAAGAAATTTTCTGGAATATCTGTTTTTAAAAATCCACCCTTACTATCCCTAGGCCTAACCATTAGTTAATCACATTCAAAATAGGGTTTGGAAGGACTCACAATAGTGGAAGAATAGGTTCTTACCTTCGATTTTACTGTCTTTCCACCACCAATATGGAAAAGTACTCAAAAAATCCAATCAAAAACTGAAATCGAAGAAACTAACTTCATACCATTTACCATTTAACAGTTCCCCGACAACTGCACCAAAAATGTTGGGAAAATTAATTGTTGTATTCAATTCCCTTATAAGTGTCAACGAGGTTCATAAGCTAATGAACTGCAGACACAATATGTGCATGCAAAAGACAAAAGTATATCCTACTTTATCTTCCAAGGAGAAAGAGAGATAATTAGCCTATCAATCATTCATTGAAACTTCAAGCAACTTGACAAAAAGAAACTCAGACAACTATTACACTCCACACAACTAATCAACAATCAAGAAAAAAGACCATGTCTCTATCTAAAATGTCTAGATCATAATATATGTATGAGAGGAAAGCAACTTACTATTTAATACTCAAAACATAAAACTAATGAGGAACATAGTGGTATTTACCCAAGAAAGTGTATGTATCATTCAACAGTATGAGGCCAATCAAGTCCTAAAGTAATTGTGTTACTGACCTACAATAAGACTGAGCAACCTTGAGAGTAATTCCAAATATCTAACTTATCCTCAACCCTAAACACTTAGTTCATGACACGTGTGACATACTCACTAACACTTCTTCAATCTTACACTTAGACAGTAAGTTGGAGTGTAGAGGAATGACTCCATATGAGCCTTTCCACTAATATTGACACTTCGACTGGTGTGTGAAGCAGTGAGATTAACACTAATTTATCAAAGAAAACTTGTAACTATCAATAAAAGGATTCAAACACATAGTCTTCACATAACTGAACCTATGCTCTTGTTCCTTGAAATAAAGTCGTACTTTTCATTGAAACACCTCTAGAGGTCACACAACACTCAATAAAAGGAAAAATAAAAAAAACAAGGGCATATCTTATTAATGGCTTGAAGATTCATGCCCTCAATACCAAAAAACTTTAACAAAGTATATATGCACCAACTGAACCACTTGTGTGTTAATTTTTCACTATGTAGGGCTCAAGTATGAGGTTTATTTTATTTTAGCATTTACTTGAACCATAAACAAATGCAGCTACACAATTTACAAGTGCTACAATAACCAAGATCACAAGAAGAAGTACCATGCACAAGGACACAATAAATATCCTGGGAAACCCTTCTACTCAAGGGAAGAAAACCCAACAATCCTTTGCTATATTCTCAAGATATGATTCCCCCAACCATAAAACCCTAATGCACACAAGAGGGTGCTTCTAAAAACTTGAAACTTGCACCCAAGAGAGGTGCACACTTCAACCCTATAAATGTACTTGCTGAAATTTCCAAATGAGAAGTGACTTGTGTGTCTCCTCAATGGGGAAATCACCTTTACTTATACTAGACCAAACACAAAAATAGGTCTGTCTATTGGCACAACAAGGACAACCTCAATAAATCAGAAAATAATTAATTATAATAATAAACATTAATTATCTTCCGCATATGGTGGGGCCAACCTGTACCCTTTACATTACAATTAGGGTTATAGGTAAATATTACACTTAGACAATATAGCAAGGGATACACACATCCACTAGTGCTCAACCACTAGGGGAAAATCTACATGTGCTTAGCCACAGGGATGTCATACTCAATAGATTCATTTGGAGTACCACATCGTCTCATTTCTCACACAGAGGAGAATGATACACCCATCACATGGGCATCCTCACCCCACACAGGGGCACACATTGTTTCATCTCAGTCCAAAGAGGAACAACACACCCATCTCATGGGCACACCCAACACATGGTCTCTCTCACAGTTCAAATCAACTCAGTCTCAGAGGAGAACATGTCCTAGAGGATGTATCACAAAGCTGTAATCATCAACACTCCCTGTCAGCTAGGGAGACATTCTCCATTAGGCCAAGTCTCTCACGAAAGTACTTGAACTTCGTCTTGGCAAGCAGTTTGGTGAAGATATCTGCAATATGCTCATGTGTAGGAAGGTACTGCACATGTACTGCCTTCCTCTACACCATGTCTCTGATATAATGATATTTTATCTCAATTGTTTCAATTTATCGTGAAACACAGGATTCTCAGAGAGATTCAAAAAACTCTAGTTATCATAATGAATAATGGTAGGATGCATCTCATGATCAAATAAATATTTCAGGAGCTTGTGAAGCCACACAACTTCATGGACTGCCACACTCAATGATGTATACTCTGCTTCTACGGTACTCAAGGCCACATAGATTTGTTTCTTGTTGCACCAGGAAACCATGGAAGACCCCAACATAAAACAACAACCAGAAGTGCTCTTCTAGTCCACTGCACTCCTTGTCCAATCTGCATCAGCATATCCCTGCAAACTCATTTCTACACTGGAGGCTTATCCCAGGCCATATCCAACTGTGCCTTGTAGATATATGAATACATGTTTTTTCTTCTATCCAGTGAGTCTGTCTCGGCTGACTTATGAATTGACTAAGTGCATTCACTGCATATCATATATCAGGTCTAGTGCTAACTAGATACATCAATGGTCCAATCAGTTATCAGTAAAAATGTGGATCAATCTCGCCTGAATTAGTAGAAGCATCGTTCATTTTATTCAAATCCATCACCATCGGTGTAGGCATGGATTTGCAGTCTGTCATACCAAAATTATTCAATATCTCCATTGTATATTTTCCTTGGCTCAAGAAAACCTCATTAGTCCTCTTCCATACTTCTAGTCCCAAGAAGTAGTGCATCATACCTAGGTCCTTCATCTTGAATAATTCATCCACATATAGGACCAAGATCAAGCACTCGTCACCAACAATGTGATAATATAGGTTTGGATAAACAACACTTTTTTTGAAGCCCAAACTCATCAAGCATCCATCCATCTTCTCGTACCAAGCATGAGGTGCTTGCTTTAGTCCATACATGGCTTTATTCAACTTGCACACATGAGATTTCTCACCATGTATCACGAATCCTTCTGGTTCGATGTAAACTTATTCCTTGAATATCACCATTGAGAAATGTTGTCTTTACATCCATCTGATGTAGTTTCCAGCCCATGGATGCAGCTAGTGCAATGAAAATACAGATGGAGGTGTATCAGACTACTGGAGAAAATGTATCCTCATAATCTATTCCCTCCACCTGCGAGAATCCTCTGGCTACAAATATCTCTTTGTATTTCTTGACACTTCCATCAACTGCATGCTTGATTTTATAGATCCACTTGGAAGTTACTATAGACTTCCCTTATGGTCTTGAAACAATATACCACACATCATTCTTCAATATGGATTGATATTCTTCTTCCATGGCATATTCCCACACCTGTTGACTTGCTGCTTCTCCATGACAAGAAGGCTCGGTATCAATGATGTGGCTCACGACTGAAACATAGCTCGAAAATCTCTATGGTCTCTTTCTCTTTCAGAATGTGCCTCGAGGAGATGCATGTCCGGCCTCTACCTCCTGCAGAGTTTTTCAAGCCCATGAAGGTATTTTATGGCCTACTGCAATGTCTCTGGGGATATCAAATGGAGCAACTGGATCAACTGGAACAATTGGATCAACTGAAACAATGGTTGTCTCCCTCTGAACTGCTAAAGGAGGAGAGGGTATCACATCTTCCTTCTTCTAAAATATTTTGACTCCCTATGATTCAAGTGACTGCCTTTGAAGTTTGAAGGATAAACATCTTCCCTTTTCTGTGTTGCTAACCTGGAGACATCTCATGTCTTGTCAGGTCCTCTATTGATTCTACAGTACTTTGTTGGCCTCTCGTACTAGGATAATAATCAACCAAGAAAATTTGGACTCTCACAACAAGGATAATGGTCCAAGTCAAGAGGGCTCCCACACCAGGGATAATACCCTTTATTATCAGAATGAAAGCAACTACATGCTAATGATTAAATCAAATAAGGAATGTAGTAAAAAACTTTCCCTAGTCTATAGTCATGCTCAATCTTTTATTTCGTCTTCCTGATAAAGGTCATAGGAAGAAATACTCATTTCTCATGTCTTCATCTCTATGAGGTGGGTCTAGATCCATGTCAATAGTGGAAGCATATTGTCTTCCTCTCTTCCTGGTAAGACAATTTCTCGCAATGTCTCCTTACTTCTCACATCTGAAGCACTGTATATTTGACATCTATTTGTTGGATCATGTTGTCATTCATGCCAATGGTTTGATTTATTAATGTCATTCATTGATGTCAAGTGATTGATTGATGTCAAAGGATTGATT
>ML781376.1:0-17313 GCA_009831015.1 Picea engelmannii | reverse complement strand
GCATTCTTGGTATATACTTGGTACACGGTTGGATGCACTTGTTTATGGTACAGGTTGATTACAGGTTGTTTGACACAGGTTGGTGCATGGTTGATGCACTTGTTTATGTTGACAGATTGATATCTACTGAGGATTGTTGCCTCATCTCAGTTGGTGCTGAAAATGTAATATAAGTATTGCATATAGAGCTGGTGCTCTTGTAGAGTTGTACTCTATTCAATTGTTGCTGAAAAACCCCCGGATTGAAGTCCATAATAAAAAGAAAAATTGTACATACATCTTGTGTTCTTTGTGTTCCTTGTGGAGAGGATTTGTTGATGACATGTTGCTGATATGTATTCACATATAATTGATTATAAATGACAACAATGAGTAATGAGCAAATGTTGAATGTTAACTAAGGAGTTTTTGTGTAAGAGGGAAGTTTTGGGAAAAAAATCTCCACACTCATTCACCCCCCCCCCCCTCTAAGTGTGGTAGGTGTGTCCAACACTATTTTCTCTGATTGTAACCTAAAGATGATGAAGTCTTCTCATCTTTGAATGTTTGATTGAATTTTTTATTTCTTCCTCCTTTCTTTGTATGAAGTGAAAGAGAATGATTTTCATCATGAGGGGAATCTTCCACTCATCTAGCTATAAGTCTGATTTCTTCCTGGATACAGTCTATCCATAGACGATCAAAAGTAGGTAGTTTTTCTCTACCACTGATACTTTGAAGATATGGTTCCCAATGTTTTGGAATATTTTTGAGAGTGGTCAAAACAATTTCTCTGTCTGATATGATTTCTCCAATGACACCTAGATGATCTATGATCTCTAACATCATCATGAATAAGATAGCAACGATGTCACCTTTTTTCATCTTGATATTTTGAAGCTGGACCTTCAATGTAAGAGCTCTGAGGGTGTTGTTACTCTCAAACATATTCTTCAATGGTTCATACATTTCATAAGATGTATTCAGTTTGGAAATACGAGGTAGGATATGATCTCTTACTGAGTAGATGATTATCTTCCTTGCCTTGACATCATCTTCCTTCCTTTCTTCCTTCTCTTCATCGATATTTGTCTCTGGTAAATCCTTTTGTATCACCCTCAATAATTCATCCACTTCAAGGGTGATCTGAAGTCTTGAATTCTAGGAATTGAATTTTCTTGATCCATCAAGCCTATCTTCCACCAATGTTATGTTCATCATATTTTTCATATTCTTCACAAACCCTTACCAACTAGGCTAGGAAACCTAACAGCTAGGTTAGGCTAGAAATATTAGGTTTCGTTGGGCTTATGACTGCCAAAACTAATCCTTGAAAGTCAGAATAACACTAGTGAGATGAAAATCTCCTTCAATGAGCTACAAAAACCCTAAATCTAAATTTTCTATAGAAAATTGCAAAGCCCTAGAAACCCTAGGGCCAAAAGTCCAAAAATATCAGAATTGCAATCTGAGAGTTGTTGGAGGTGTGTTGAGGGAGGACATACATCCCTATGTAATATTTAGCCCCAACATTTCGTATTAAGTGCTGGAACACCCAAAAAGGAGAGGGACATACAGATTTTTGGAAACCCTAGGATGGTCGTACGATTCTACAGAAAAGAGGATGCCTTTCTTTGAAGGATTGTGAAATGGATTCTTCAAGACCTATGCTCTAATACCATGTTAAATTTTCACAATGCTAGTCTCAAGTATGAGGTTTATTTCATTTTATCATTTACTTGAACCATAAACAAATGCAGCTACACAATTTACAAGTGCTGCAATAACCAAGATCACAAGAAGAAGTACCATGCACAAGAACATAAGATATACCTTGGGAAACCCTTCTACTCAAGGGAAGAAAACAATACAATCCTTTTCTATATTCTCAAGAGAATATCCCCCAACCATAAAACCCTAATCCACACAAAAGGGTGCTTCTACAACCTTGAAACTTGCGCCCAAGAGAGGTGCACACTTCAGCCCTAGAAATGTACTTGCTGAAATTTCCAAATGACAAGTGACTTGTGTGTCTCCTCAATGGGGAGATCACCTTTAATTATTCTAGACCAGGCACAACAATAGGTGTGTTTGTTGGAACAACAGGGCTGACCTCAATAACTTAGAAAATAATCAATTATATCAATAAACATTAATTATCTTTCACATATGGTGGGGCCGACCTATACCCTTTACATTACAATTAGGGTCACAAGTAAATTTTACACTTAGACAATATAACAAGGGATCCACAATTCCACTAGTTCTTATCCACTAGGGACACATCCACTTGTGCTCAGCCACAGGGACATCATACTCAATAGAATCATTTGGAGTACCACATTGTCTCATCTCTCACATAGAGGAGAACGATACACCCATTGCATGGGAATTCTCACCCCACACAGGGGCACACATCATTTCATTTAAGTCCAGAGAGGAACGACACACCCATCTCATGGGCACACCCAACACATGGGCTCTCTCATAGGTCAACTCAACTCAGTCTTAAAGGAGAACATGTCCTGGAGGATGTCTCACGAAGCTCTAATCATCAACATTGTGAACACAATTCAACTCCTGAGAAGTCAAAGAGGTATCTTTCTTGAACTTCTCTAATATGACCTAAGGTCATCACAAATCTTTTATTTCTTCTTAATATTGATCCTTACAATTTAAAATAAAAAAAAAGTTGATATTTTAAGAAGATAAGAGTTGCAGTATGATCATGCCAGTCTTTCAGGGATCTCTAATTCATTCATAAATGAATCCTTATTAGTCCTACAAAATACTCAATTTGATAATCAAAGATAACTCTTTAAGTCATTTTAGCATAATTTCAAGTCAACAAAATAGATAATACACATGTTTGATTTAGTTCATATGTTCGACCATATGTCATCAAATTGTAATTTTCCGATTTAAATGATGAGGGTACAATATAATCAGATCATACATTTATGGTTGTTTGATTGATCACTTGAACCTGAAAATGTTTGAATACTTATCTCATACAAGAAGGAGTTAACACTTTGAACTTCTTAAAAATACACAAACACTAGCACTCGTTCACGCAACTAACTTTCTGTAAAAATATATTCCATAGGATTAAGGGTAGTTTAGTGTATTGCATATGAAAAACCAACAGTGGAAAAAAAATATGCAGGAACTTAAACGAAATCTCTAGTTCATAAATCACTCAACACAAATCCATATATGTAACATAATCGCAACAAATGAATAACATATATTATACAAGAAACTCAACTTACTAGGGGAGGTGGTCCCTCACCTTCATAAATAGTGAGTGAGAACGGATTCCGTAACTCACAGATACACAAACAAAATGAACCAAAATAAAAACTTGTATTAATAAGGAATCTATGTCAAACTCACAAGATTTTAATTACAATGTGATATGTTCAAAGATATATCTTCATAGCACTACACAAATCCAATATTACATTAAGTAGAGTAATGCCAACCAACTATGTACAAGGTATGTCCACCTATATATTGAGATCTAGATTTTACAAGATTACATTGACCTCCCCTATTCTCGTAGAGCCAGGGGTTAAAAATGGTTATGAAACTAAATTATCCAACTATACTGTATTTCCCCTATCCTCTAATACAATCTTAGGAAATCGATTCAAAAAAACTAGATACTGTTACTATTCCTAAGTCCCGAGCCTGATATGGTGTTGCATTGAACATACACCTGAATGTTATTTTGAGGCTTCATGCTGAGAAAAAGGAGGCTAGGCACAAATCAGGAAGTCAACATCCATCCCAATGGTCATATCAATAATACCCATATAACCAAGTCCAAACTGGGCACGTGCAAATAGGAGGAGCCACAACCACGGGTACTGGAATGCATGCGTTGGTACAATAATTCCTTAAATGGTGCAAGAACAACTGGTATAGTCAAAAGAGGTGAGCATAACGTTTTTCATTGATAAAACATAGCTTAATAATCCTAATGAATTCACCAAGAACTCAGAAAATACCAAAATAAGACAACTTTTAACTCATGCACTATTCAAGACCTTAATCTTGTAAAAGAGTGGAAGTGGGTGACAATAAGTTGGTTTTAGATTCCTAGATAGGGGGAATTAGTGGCCAAAAAGTGTGTCTAGTGAGTGACAAAATGGGAGCTCAACACCTACATAAATCAAGAAACCACACTAACATCAAAGAAAATGCCAGGTCAACTATAAGTAAATAAATAACAATGTCAACCAGTTGTTGATAAAGTGTAGCATCGATTGAGGGAGTTTGAAAAGTTTTGGTGAGATTTACTCCAAATTGAAAAGGAGTAGCATAGAGCTTACAATCAGCCATATTAAAATGTGTCAAAATATCCATGTCATATTTAGATTGAAAAATAAAAAACCATCACACAATGGTAATACTTTAAGACCCAGAAAAATAATGCAGAGTACCAAGATATGTCATGTCAAAGGATTCAGAAAGTTGTTTCTTCAATCTAAGAATGAGATCGATGTTATTTCCAGTAATGACAAGGTCATCAACATATACATCAACATTAAAAGTGTCTCCATTGGAATGGAGGACATACAACATGTGATCATATTCACAATCTTTGAAACCAAGTCGAAGAAAGAACTGTCAATCTTAACATACCAAGCTCATGGAGCTTGATTCAATCCATAAATAAACTTCTTGAATTGAAAAACCAGGTTATAATCTATCACAAAACAAGGAGGATGTTCTATGAAAATTTCTTCAGATAGGTCTCCATGAAGAAAATCACTCTTCACATCCATCTGATGGATTTTCCATCCAAAATGAGTAGCAAGGGAAATAATCAACTAAATAGAGTTCATCTTTGCAACAGGAGAAAAGGTCTCAATGAAGTTGATACCTTCATGTTGAGAAAATCCCCTTGCAACTATGAAAGCTTTATGTCACTTAACAATACCTTCAAAGGTAAATTTGGTCCTCTAGACCCATCGACACTTCACAACATTATTTCCTTGTAGTCAAGGAACTAAGTCCCAACTATGATTCTTTGACAAATAATCAATTTCTATCTTCATATCCTATTCCCATTTAGGTCATCCTTGAGCATCCAAGTAGGCAACATGATACGAAGTGTCAAGTACATGAGTTAGCAATGAAACATTGGAGCATGACATGTTTCTTTTGACTTCAAGTTTGTTGTTAGGAGGAAATATCACCAACATCAGGTCCAAGAGATTCAATTGTCTTAGGAGCCCATCGAGGCAGACAAAAAACAAGTGAAATGTTGTTCACTATAGAAGGTCGAGCATAAGTCAGAGTAATTTTAGTCAAATGAGATTGGGAACCAATTGAAACAAACATAAATAGACTAATCGAATCGAAGGTCAACGATTTAGTCGAAATAGGAACAAAGTTCGACTATCCAATTGAATGACTAAAAAATGGAGCATGATAAATAGAGTAAAAAACAACATTAAGGGGATCATTATGTAGCAATACAAAGGAGGCATTCAACAAATTTATGCCAAAAGAATTCTCATAAAACCATACATTTCATCTGATAATGATTTGTCGTTTGACAAGGTCAAATAATCAATAGTCCTTAGACTCGTCATATTATCCCATCATGATGCAACCATGACTCTTTGCATCCAAATTATTTTTTCAGTCATAAAAAATATGAGCCTAGGTGACACATCCAAGCACATGGAGGTGACCGACTGAAGGCTTCTTTCCACACCATCATTTGACTAGAGTCACCAAAGGAACAACGCGAGTTCAAATGCAATTGGAAATATATTTTTCATAGTATATATCATCATCCTAGAAGCGAGGAGGTAGATCTTTGTCCTATAAAAGACATCTAGCCATTTTGACTATTGTTCTATTTTTGTGTTCTATGATGCCATTTTTTTAAGGTGTGTGAGGAACTAACTACTACCAATCAATACTAGATAAAACTGAGTAATCTTCAAAAGATCGATTTACATACTCACTACCATTATTTGTTATTAGGCATTTGATGGGTCGACCACATTTATTTCCAACAAAGGCCCTAAATTCTTTGAAATTTTCAACGACAAGATTCTTATTATTCAGAAAATAGACCCAAGCGAAATGAGAGAGATCATCAATGAAAATTAATATATACCTTGCACCTACTAGGGGAGGTAGATTGATGGAACATACTTCACCATTGTGAACCAAATATAGTATATTCTATACTGTTCATGATTTTCCAAAGTCAAAGGGTGCATGATGATGATTTCCAAGCATGCAACCTTTACAGACTCCTTTAGGAGGAAACACTTTAGGTAGACAAAAAACCATGTTCTAAGTTTCAATCGACTGCAAACTTAAAAAATTCAAGTGTTTGAGTCATTCATGCCAAGTTCTACTTCACTCATCAGTGTGAGCAACAAGCATAGTTAGTTCAATGTCGGGTCGAGTCGTGTCACAAAATTTATATAAACTGTCCTTTGGGTCAAGAAACCCTCTAGTGATAATGTAACATACCCCTGACCACCAGTAGCCCGGGGATTGTCACTACTCAGACACTTAACTTAGTTCTGACAACATATTGTAACACCCCAATATTAAACTAAGCTATGTCACATAACTTTTTCTCTTCAAATACATATATATACATAGATGCATACATACATATTGAACTGCATGCAATTAAACATATACATACAATGCTCTAGTGGAAGCTTCACATATAAAGCATAAAAAAACAATTGCATTCTGTAAATATACAATTTTCAGGCTGAATTAACAGTAAATAGAGACATGCAACGTACACAGGGGTATACCCTTAAACATATGGACAGTTATGATCACACATGCAATGAAACCCACAAAATAACACATAAATGACAATGCAGCATGTAAATTCATCACATAACTAGTACTTATCTTGGTAGGAATGTCACCATCTGTGTGCAGACCGTCCACGAACCTCCCAACCTTAGACTACACTATTCATCACTCTCAACAGTGAGTCACCCCCGAGATGGGACTAGACTCCACCCGGGTAAGGGATTCCTAACTAGGCTAAAGGTACATGGTCAACTAGAAGGAATCCCTCTCAGGTGTTCACACAACCACAACCTACAACCTCTCCTTCCCCACATGCATGTCCCACCCAAGGAAGTGTGCCCTTCTCTACTCAATAGTCCTTCGGCTGCCCCACTTCCCTTCCATGGCTTCAGCAATAGGATGGACCAGAAGTCTTAGAGTTTTGTAGCCGTAGTTTAACACCTTTAGGAAATCGATCCCCAACAATTCTCTCACTCAGAAAATTTCTCACGGGCTTGACAACCCATCTCTTCAATCCCGCTCCCAAGATGAAAGGTACACCAACATGAAAGGTTATCAATTTGGTTTGGGTACGATGGTAGGAAGATACGAGGATAGCTCAAGGACTAACAGAATGTATCACGGATATTGGTTCTCTGGTCGAAGGAAAAATGGTAAGATTCTCAGCAATTCTTCAACCCCTCTCTCCCCCCCCACAATGGACGATCCCCCCAAAGGAACTAAGTCTCAGAAATAAGTATGCATGTCTCTAACTTGACACTTGTCATTTTGGAAGCTACTCTGATACATTTGTCCCCTACTTTAGGACTTAGGATAAATTAATTATCCGTACTTTATGTTTTTAAGAAATATTAATATAATATTTCTTTTTGGCTTTAATCTCTCTAGCTTATCCATGTTCTTAACTTTAGGCCCTCCCTATCCCTATTTGGTGGAATATATTCCCCCTTCTCTTTTATCATGGTCAGTCTATGCGCAATGATGTATTTTATATTAATCATGAGACATATACAAAATAGGTGCACTGGCCTTTAACATCTAGGCGCTCTGGCCTAATTCCAAAACATAAGCATTCCGGCTTATAATACCGGCTCACAGCCTATAGTGCATATCATATACATAAAGGTTCGTTGACCTTAATATTCCGCGCACTTTATTTACTGTGCGTGGTATCCGCTGACCTCAAGGTTGTCTGCTCTTTAGTTACTACGCACGGTATCCATAAATGTGCACACTACATCACTTTACTGCGCAATATATGTGCGCACCATGCCATGAAAGGTGTATTACAAAAATGATGTCTAAACAAATCACTAGCTTAAATATACTTGGATTACATTTGCATTTGGGTTCGACCAAGGGATATTTCAATCCCCTCCCCTTATTTATGCACTGTCCTTAGTGCATCATGTACCCATATACAACAAAATTTTCATTTTTTTTCTTCAAAAAGATGTAGGTATTCTTCCCGCATTGCATCCTCATGCTCCCAAGTAGCGTCTTCAGGTCCGTACCAGGTCCATTGGACCTTTACAATCCCTATGGATCGATTCCGGATTTGTTTGATTTTCCGGTCCAAAATACGCACCGGATGCACTTGGAAAGAGCCTTCTTGCTCCACCTGAATAACATTTCAATCAATAACATGATTAGCATCAGGTATGTAGTTATTTGGCAGTGATACATGGAATACATTATGAATAGACATAGATGTAGGCAATGCAATCATATAAGAAACTGGACCAATCCTCTCTAGGATTTCAAATGGTCCACAAAATCTGGCTGCCAAATTGGCGCAGCTTCCCAGCTTCAGGGAACTCTTGTTAGCTTTCAATTTCTGGAAAACATGATCACCCACTTTGAATTCTCTGTGGATTCTGTTTTTAACAGCATAAATTTTCTATTTGTCTTGGGCAACTTCCAAATTCTGCTTAATTTTTAACATTTGGTCCTCCATCTCCTTGAGCAACTCTGGCCCGACTACTGTTGTATCAGTTGAGTTATCCCAGCTTACTGGAGTATTGCACCTTCTGCCATAAAGTGATTCAAATGGGCTCATCTTCAATGATGCATGATACCCATTGTTGTAAGCGAATTCTACTAAATGTAGGTAGTCTTCCCATTTTGATGATTTATCCATCACATACATTCTCAACATATCTTATATCACTCTATTCACCCTCTATGTCTGTCCATTAGACTCAAGATGGTAAGATGTACTAAAGTTCATATTCATTCTGAATCCTTTGAACAATCCTTTACAAAAATTCAAGGTGAATTTCGGGTCTCTGTCAGACACAATTGTTTTAGGAATTTCATGCAATCGTGCCACTTCCTTCATGAAAATATCAACGACATCTGCTACTTTGTGAGTAGTTTTTAGTGGAATAAAATGGGCAGATTTTGTAAGCTTTTCCACCACCACCATAATCGAATCATGTAGCTTGCCTGTTTTGGGAAATCCTATAATAAAATCTATTGTCACCACTTCCCACTTCCATTCAGGAATAGGCAAAGGTTGCAGCAATCCTGCTGGGTGACTATGTTCTACTTTAACTTTCTGGCATTCCATACATCTTGCGATGGATTCTACTATCTCTCTCTTCATACCTGGCCAAAAGTATTGGATCTTGACCGCTGCTACGGTTTTCTGATATCCAGGGTGCCTTGCATAAGGAACATTATGCATCTCATGCAAAATTATACGTTTCAAGTCCTAGACATTTGGTACAAAAATTATGTTCTTGTGCAACAGTATTCCATCTACTCCCAACTTATAAATATCCATCTTCTGTGGTGTCTTACCTTGCTGTAATTTTTCTATCAATTCTTTGTATTGTAGGTTTGCATTTGCAGTCTCCATAATTTTTCTTTTAACGTTAGTCTGGTACATGCTGATGGCTGTAGCAAGTAGTTCACGCACCCTCCTGCTGAGTGCATCAACCACTTTATTTTCTTTCCCCTTGATATGCTTTATATCAATGTCATATTCTCTTAGAAATTATAACCATTTGATTTCCCTAGCATTTAGATTTGGCTGATCAAATAAATATTTCAAACCATTGTGGTCTATTCTTAGCTCAAACCTTTTCCCCATGAGGTAGTGTCTCCATTTCCTTAGGGCATGCACTATGGCTGCCAAATCCAAATCATGAGTGACATAGTTTCTTTCATGCTCCTTCAAATTCCTTGATTCATAACATATCACAAATCCATTTTGACTGAGGACTCCACCAAGTCCTTCATTACATGCATATGTGCACACAATGAAATCTTCATTTGAGTCTTCAATCCTTAGTATTGGAGAACTTGTCAATAATTGTTTCAAATGTTGGAAACTCCTTTCACAGTTCGATGTCCACTGAAACTTCATACCCTTTCTTTGCAAGGAAGTGATTGGGTGTGCTATCTTTGAGAATCCTCCAATGAATCTCCCGTAGTAGCCTGCAACTCCCATGAATGATCTGACCTCTGTCACATTCTTTGGTGCTGACCATTCTCTAATGGATTCTATCTTCTCAGGATCCACTTCTATCCCATCCTTTGAGATGATATGCCCCAAATAATGAATTTGTTTCTGATAAATTGAGCACTTGCTCAATTTGGCATACATTTGATGCTCCCTTAATACTTGCAACACCATCCTCAAATGATGTTCATGCTCTTCCTCTAACTTAGAGTATATAAGAATTTCATCCAAAAAGACAATGACAAACTTGTCTAAATATTCTCGGAAAACACCATTCATTAAGGACATAAAAACAACTGGTGCATTTGACAACCCAAATGGCACCACTGTGAACTCAAAATGACCATACCTTGTCCTGAAGGTGGTCTTGTTGATATCTTCCTCCTTAATTATTACCTGATGGTATCCTGATCTGAGATCTATATTTGAAAAGATCTTTGCATCCTTCAATTGATAAAAATGATCATCGATCCTTGGCAGAGGATACTTGTTCTTTACAGACACTTTATTCAACTGTCTGAAATCAATGCACAATCTTAACGTTCTATCTTTATTTTTCACAAACAAGACTGGGGCACCCCAAGGTGATACACTTGGGCGCATATACACCTTTTTCAGTAGTTCTTCAATCTTCATTTGCAACTCCTTCAATTCTGGTGTACTCATTCTATAAGGAGTCTTTGACATGGCTGCTGCTCCTGGTGTCAGATTTATAGAAAAATCAATGTCTTTCTTTCTAGGTAGTCCTTGTACTTCCTTGAATACATCTTTAAACTCTTTTAGGACTGCATAATCCTCCAAATTTGGCACCTTGTCTTTAGGTGTCTCCTCCATATGAGCTGCAAATATTTGACATCCTCTTCTATAACATTTCTTCAGTTGCAATGCTGAAATTTCTCTAATGGCTACTGCCCTAGGAATTCCCTGCACTTTCCTTTGGTTCCCTTTTTCATCGAAGCAAGCAAATTCTTTTTTATGACAACCCAATAGAGCATGATGTGGGTCCAACCAATCCATCCCAATTAAACAGTCATAGGAACCTAAAGGTAAGATGTTCAAATCTGCCTTGGTGTTCAGTCTGTTCATGTTCATGAGACATGACTTAACCATCTCATTATCCTTTCTTTTGGTTCCTATAGCCAACTGTACCAACCAAGATTTTCCATGCTTGCTTCTTGGCAATTGTAAACTTTATACCATCTTAGTATGTATATAACTATGACTAGTTCCTAAATCAATTTAACTAGCAATGGTTTGGTTGCTAATCATATCTTCCACTTCTATCATGTGTGACTGATATTATGCTTGCTTGTTATCTCGGGCTGCATAGATCCTTGGCACATTTCTTCCCATGTCCTCCACTAATTCAACTTGCTGTACATTATAAATAGTCCTTCCTTTTTCATCTCTGTAAGGACAATCTCTGAATCTATGATCTCCTTTACAACCCCAACATTGAATAGGTGGTTGCCTTGGCCTTTGGCCTTCTGCCTCTATCGTTTTTGGATCTTTAGGAGCTTGTGGTCCCTGTGGACTATTTCTAAAGAATGGTGATTTAAATCCTTTCTTCCTCTGATCCACCTTGAACTTCTTTTTGTCTTCCCAAGATTTTTGGAAAGTTGGCCTTGCTTTCTGCTAATCATATAGACATTTAGCTCACCTTATGGTCTCTTCCAATGTCTTGGGATCATCATACTATATTTTATCACTGATGAATGCTGGCAATTCACTCAAATACCTTTGAATTTTAATTGTCTCACCCTTGATGAAAGAGACGTACTTCAACAGTTCTAGGAATCTTCTTTCATATTCATCTATGGTCATGCTTCCGATCTTGAGTTCAAAGAACTCTTTCATTTTCTTGTCATAATATATCTTAGTCAAGTATTTCTTCTCAAAATACTTCTTAAATTCCCTCCAAGTAACACTCTTCTCTTTAATCTGTTGTACCTACATAAGATGATCCCACCACATGGATTCCCTTCCTTTGAGTTGATAGATGGCAATTATACCCTCTGCATGAGAAGAATAATTGTGTAATTGAAAATAATTTCTCATGCCCAAAAACCATGTTTCTGCATCTTCATCCTTCTTATGCTCACCATCAAATGTAGGAGGTTTGATTTTGTTCATTTCTCCTTGTAGCTCATCCACCCCAGACCTCTTATGTTGTTTGACAGAGGATGGAATTGTGTTGCTACCTACTCTTTTATTGGAATGCTTCGGGGAGTGATGGTGGTGTCTGTTAACACTTCCTGATTTTTTTTTCTCATCCGAAGGTTTGTGACTTCCAAATTTGCTTGAGTCACTTTCTTTTTCCAATTTCTTTTCTATTATGTTCAGACTTTGCAATAACTTCATGTTGAAGTCATCTTTCTGCTCTTTGGCTCTCATAAGCCTTTCATTATCATCTTTATGGCTTTGGACATTCTTCTGCAAATTTTTAATGGTCTCTACCATATTCATGTTTTCATCCCTTTCCTCTCCATGTCCATTGGAGTTTGTTCCTTCAATGTCCAAATGGACATTCATCCCTCTACTCTCATATTGTTGACTATAATTTCCCTGTGTCTCTTCCATTCCTATGGATTCAGTATTGATATGATCTAATCTAGTTGTTGTTAATTCTGCAAAAGTATTTCGGTGCCCACACAGCTAAGGTATATGGACCCAGTTAAATCCAATGAGACTGGTTATTCGGGCAACATGCTAAATTTTCCTGTGAGTATGAAGGGAAAGGTAGTCGCGCAGATACTGGTGACTAAATTTCACACAGTACCTGTTACTGATTCGAGATTGGAAATCAGGCTAAATCCAATCATGAGAGATTTGGTTATCAACAGACCAACTGCTAAGAAGAAACGAAGCAAGAGACAGAAGAAAGAACCCGTCGCTGAAGCGGATGAAAGTGTTGGAGATAATCAATCGGTCTGGTTAGATTCTTTAAAGGAGGAGTTAGCTAAGCTAAAATGAGCCCTCAAATAAAATTGAGTATATTTTAGCGATTTTTGGACAGATGGTAGAAGAGGTAAGGAACTCTGGAGATGATAGAATTGTTCTTGTACGGTCTCTTTAAATAGGGAAACTGCTATTTTGAATCATCACCTTATGTAATTTCATATTTTAAATGAATATATAAGTGCATAAGAGGATTTTGTACTACTAATGACAAGATTCTAACTGATGGTGATATGAATCTTGTTTCCTTTAATATTACATGTCTTCTTGTAACTTATATTTCAATTTCGACTGTCTGAATAAAACTCAGAATTCATCTCACTCGTTTGACTCAATTTAAATAATACTTCAATGTAGTTGTGTATTCCTCCTTATTTGAATACTATGTAAATTTTCTATTAAAATCAGGCTCGTCGTCTTAATTAGCCTTTCAGACGAATTTTTTTTTTGCGTGCATAAAATTCAACCTGTGTACCTTTATTTATCATGCAAAGTGACTTTATAAGGTAAATCATGCTTCTACGCACATGTATCTGCTATACATTTCCTCTTTGTCACGCCAATAACTTCTGCGCACTACTTCTGCTTTGCACGCCAATATCCACTTCGCATTGTTTCTGTATCGCACTCAGATATTCCATATGAATTTCACTCTATGCATTCCACCATGATAAATTTCAATATGCCTTACCGCGTACAATAATCTGTATGCCCCATCGAATACTCTGTTGCTACTATGCACAACCACTTGCGCGCACCCTTGCCTGCACTGTAGCGATACAACTCATACTCATACTGTGCGTGCACCAACCAAACTTCACTGTGCCTTACCATACTGTGCACACCACGTGCACCCTTACTATGTGTATGCACTCCGCGCAATGCTAAATATAGCATGCACATCCCTACATATTATTCTTCCGTGCGGTGGCTCAATTTTCCATGAACGCAAATATACTGTATACCATACTGTAATCTCATCTCCATTCGACGTGTTTGTCCAATTCAGGCTCACTGTCAAAAAATGACGCTCTGACACCATACTGTAACATACCCCTGACCACCAATAGGTTGGGGAATGTTACTACTCAGACAATTAACTTAGTCCTGACAACATATTGTAACACCCTAGTATTCAACTGAGCTATGTCACATAACTTTTTCTCTTCAAATACATATATATACACACATACATACATACATATTGAACTTCATGCAATTAAACATATACATACAACTCTCTAGTGGAAGCTTCTCATATAAATCATAAACAAATAGTTGCATTCTGTAAATATACGATTTTAAGGCTGAATTAACAATAAACATAGACTTGCAGCGTACACAGGGGTATACCCTTAAACATACAGATAGTTATGATCACACATGCAATAAAACCCATAAAATAACACATAAATGACAACGCAGCATGTAAATTCATCACATAATCGATACTTATCTTGGTAGAAATGTCACCAACTGCGTGTAGACCGTCAACGAACCTCCCAGACTTAGACTACATTGTTCATTACTCTCAATAGTGAGTCACCCCCGAGATGGGACTAGACTCCACTCGGGTAAGGGATTCCTAACCAGGCTAAAGGTACACGGTCAACCAGAAGGACTCCCTCTCAGGTGTTCACTCAACCACAACCTACAACCTCTCCTTCCCCACATGCCTGTCCCACCCAAGGAAGTGTTTCCCTTCTCTGCTCAACAGTCCTTTGGCTACCCCACTTGCCTTCCAGGGCTTCAGCAACAGGCCAGACCTGAAGTCTCAGAGTGTTGTAGCCGCAGTTTAGCACCTTCAAGAAATCGATCCCCAACAATTCTCTCACTCAGAGAATTGCTCACGGGCCTGACAACCCATCTCTTCAATCCCGCTCCCAAGCTGACAAGTACACCAACATGAATGGTTATCAATCTGGTATAGGTACAGTGGTAGGAAGATACGAGGATAGCTCAAGGACTGATGGAATGTATCATGGATATTGGTTCTCTGGTGGAAGGAAAAATGGTAAGATTCTCAACAATTCTTCCACCCCTCTCTTCCTCCCCACAATGGCCAATCCTCCCAAAGGAACTAAGTCTCGGCAATAAGTATGCATGTATCCAACTTGACACTTGTCATGTTGGAAGCTACTCTGATACACTTGTCCCCTACTTTAGGACATAGGATAAATTAATTATCTGTACTTTATGTTTTTAAGAAATATTAATATAATATTTCTTTTCAGCTTTAATCTCTCTAGCCTAGCCCTGTTCTTAACTTTAGGCCCTCCCTATCCCTATTTGGTGGAATCTAGTTGGTGCATACACACTCGGCCCTCAGGTCAAGGATCCGCTTACAGGATCATTCTTCTTTTCCCTTTGATCCGGATAGGCTCTTTCAATTCCCTACTTGAATATTCTTTCTTTTCATCCACAAGTTTTTTTGGAAGCTTCTTTGGCGCGAACGACACTAGGTGCAAGCTCCCCCTTCTCTGCGTGACCACCAGCTATGACCAAGGTCTTACCCAAATTCCCTTGTCATAACTTCACAACTTCGCAAGTTCGCGAGTCTAGGCTCTCAACTCTTCCTCCTCAATTCTGCGATACCCGAAGTGCCGATACGGGTATAACTCCCTTGTGTCAGTGCCCTTCACGCATGACCATCATCTAGGCTAGCTCTAGCACTTTTCACTTCTCGCCGCTTCGTGAGGTTCGATGTCGAACTCCCGGCTCTTGTCTCATGAACCCCCGAGACACGAGAGGTCAATGGGGTGTTGACTTCTTTCAAAAAATGATGCATGAATCCTGATACACATGACCGATAGCTGGCCCCACACACACGTCTCTTTGCCCCTTCGGGACTTCGCCTTTCACAATCTAGAGGACCCAACCTTTGGGCTCCCACCTTGCGAACCTCTGAATTCGCGAGATCTCTATATCTCTGCCACCTATCCTTCCTGGATGGATGGCTCTGATCAGCTCACCACTTCGCTACTCGCTTCTCGCGACTTCGTGAGCCTTAATGCAAAACCTTCGACCCTTCAACTCACGAAACCCTGAAATGAGATTTTGTGAGCGATCCAATGGCCCTGGCTGACTTGGATCCTATGGCCTCGATTTCTTCTGAGCTTACACTTGAGGAAAGCTCGTCTTAACATTCCTACTTCTCTGCAATATCTGACAGCTCTTGTGACTTCGCAAATTCTTCTCAAATAATTCTGACCGTCTGTTTCTTCCTGGACAATTCCTACAAATTTTAACCAAGTATTTCTTCTCGGAACTTACCCACCTACAACGCAAACTTGCTGCGCCTCCTTAAAACGCTTCAAGGCACCAAACTTCTGTGCTTTTCTTCAACAACTGTGAAGACCCTATCCTTCCTGAGATTTCTCCAACTCCGAGTCTTAAAGAAGACTCTCGCATGCACTCCTTGCGACGAATCCTTCAATTACTTCAAATAATTTAAGTCCTTCGACTCTGTGCACTCCCTGTAGTAGTAGTCCTTCAACAATTTCTCAAGTTCACAAACTCTGGACTTTACTCAGCCTGCACACTCCTTGCACGGCTCCTGTGATCAATTTTCACTTCTACGAGAATGAGAACAATGTTAACCCTCCTGAGATTTCAGAGATAAAAATCTGAACTCTTGTCAATGCACTGCTTGTGGACAACTTCAATGCACTCCTTGTAGGAATTTTACTCACTCAGGCAGAGAAACAATTGAAACTCATTCCTTACTCTCTCTCAGACTTCAAACACAAAGCATGAAATCATATACACAGCATATAAAACAAATGTATAACAGAAAGTAAACATCCATGAGCATAACATTCAACATGCATACATAGAGAACAAATACGAAACCATGAATTTGAATTGAAGCTCTTTCTATTAATTCAAATCTCTGTACATGGGTGTTTTCAACTACAACTCTCTGCTCTCTTCTCTATGCTCTATGCTTTATCTTGACAATCATCTTACAACTGTACAATGAGGGTGTTTATATCCCATTTCCCTCTTGCGCTCTAAAACTGTCTAATCTAGAATTAAATTCTATCTACCTACATTCATTACACATAAAGGCTCCTATCTACTATGGACGAGAG
>ML781375.1:450275-464475 GCA_009831015.1 Picea engelmannii | reverse complement strand
AACAAGTCCAAAGTTCTTCAAATGTTGGATACTCCTTCCTTGTGTTCATGCTTGCGGCAAATGCATCCCATGTCCTTGGAAGACCATTGAGTACTATGTTCACCAATTCCTTTTCTGAAGTGATCTCTTCAATAGCTTGTAGTTGATCTCTTAACAGGGAGATCCTTACAAAGTATGATGTTATGATGTCGTCATCATTCATCTTCATGTTACAGAGCTCATTCTTTAGACTCATAACTTGTCCAATGTTTTTGACTGAGAAGAGATTTGTTAGGGCATCGTACATCTTCTTCAATGAGTCAAGATGGGAGATGTAGGGTATCAAGTGGTATTTTTATAGAATCCACTATGATACTCATGGCATTGATGTCAACATCTTTGAACTTCTCCATAGCTGCAACGCTTTGCGGTTCCTTCTCTTCTCCTTCTTCAAACTCTGGCTTCACGATCTTTCCTTTCACAATATCCAGTACTTTATTCTTAGCAAGGATCAGGTCAATCCTTGTCTTCCATGCTCTGAAGTTAGAGGCTCCATATAAATTGTTCTCAGACTTCATAGAGTTCGTCATGGCTGCTTGACTTGGTCAAACCCTAGATTTGACCAGAAATCCAAACTTCACGTCTTGGGCTTCTGAGAGTACCAGGAGATGCGTTGGGCTAGGGCGCACTGTTCTATCTAGAGATTAGGTCAATATCGTCACTTAAGGTGCCTTGAAAAGAGGTTTAGGGTTTCTGCAACTGCTTCTGCTAGTAACCCTAGCTGCAGTGCTTTTGGAAACTACTCCTGCTAATAACCCTAGCGACAGTTCCTCAACGAGCTCAATGTCTAGCGGCTATGTTTCCTTCCAGCGTTTTAGGCTGACTGAAGGGGTGTGGGCCCATAACCTCTTAGAATATAGAAGATGGTGTGCTTGTTTTACCATTGATGATACCCTCATCACCCAACCATAGGTCGAAGCCTCCCTCCGAGCACCTTAACCTTGACTGAGAATTCCTCCAGAAGCAAACCCTAGGCTAGATATCCAAACAAAGAGTAGCACACCTTTCCCCAAGGATAGTGCATCACAAAAAGATGATCAGATAGTCCAAACCCTAGCCAAGAGATAGTCAAACCAACACCCAAATTGCTAGCTGTAGTTGCTTCTCTTGCATCTCTCCTCCACACATGTGCACCAAATTGGGAATTGTTGTGCGTAGAACTAGCTCTGTCTGCAACTGTTGAGATGTGACAAATGAGAACTGACGCCCTGTATTTATAGTGATTATGCTAGTTTTTTTGGGGCCGACTTCTCCTTCTGGATAAGTGTTTGTTCAGTATATTATTATTATTTATGGCCGACTTCTTCTCTTGGAGGCTAATAACCTAATATAAATTATCTTCTTGAGCTGACAAGGCTTCTAGGGTTATTAGCCAACTCATTAGGGTTTCTCTTGCTTCTCGGAGTCTTCTATTCTCGTTAGGTTCACATGTGGAGGTAAATACCTCCCGCAGCTACCATAATATTAACAGTATCAGACTTGAAGTTGAGAGAATTTGTGTGACGTGGCCTGACCTAGGAGGCTGTGGACGTTACAAAAAAAAAGACTCTGGGTCCTAACCACACCCTTATTTGGGACTTATCACAGTAGACTCCTTGTGTGACATTGATCATTGTGGTATCACTGTCAAGTAAGCCTTTTTTTTCAAGTGGACCCACTTGCCCCATTACCTTTTTTATATCTCAATAGCACCATAAAGCCACTATGATCACATTGATACCACTCTCAAGTGAGCCTTTTTTTGTTGACCTACTCACCCCATTACATAGTGTCTATCTCCATACCCCTAAAAAGTAGCATTGATCACATTGGTACCACTCTCCAATAACCTTTTTCTTATGAACCCCCATCCTTATGTCTACCAGAAACCGCGATGTCACCAATTGTATGGATCACTTGGAAACTGTGTGTGGAATTGCCTAGCTAGTTTTCAATATTTTGCAGAGAAAAATTTTGCTTTAGTTAATGTCAATCTCAACAAACTGGACTCAGTCCCCAAATAGCTATTCAAACATATTACTCTATTCAAGGCACAATCATCCCAACCAGAGGAAGTTGAATCATCCAAGCCCATGGGGCCTTACTCTAACCCATTTTTTCATGATCTGGGACCCCCTAAAGTGGTTCTAAACCAATTTAATGACTTTTACCCCACAAGTTGGGCCACTTAGATGGAACACTATTTTTCCCTACATGATCTAGATTTAGGAGCGGAACAAACTGATTAACAGATTGAATGTAATAAACATAGAGATATGAAGAACAACACAAATATCCAATGAACAATATATTCTATTGAATAAATGAAATAGGCTGAAACTATAAAACTGCATAAGTAAAACACTTGCTCAAATGGTGGTATCTATCTCTGAGAAGAGATGTGGTTGCTACATGCATCTGTCTGAGCAGAATGATTACAATGAGGCTCTAGAGGCCTTTTTAACATTAATCATGAATTCCAAAACCCTAGACATCCAAAAACCTAACCCTAGGAGATGAAACGCCAAATGTTATGTGGGCCCCTATGGGTAAGTTGGTACCTCAACTTCCCAGGGTCATAAATTTTTCATATGACCTCCATTTTAGGCGTGTGATAGCATGTTGAAAAGTTCTTTTCGAGAACTACATTACACCGTCAATACAGAAAGATGTGATGACATGAAAACATAAAAAATAATCTAGTTGGATTAGGTGGGAGGCCATCGATATCCACCAGGAAGATGTGTAGGGCTTCAGATAACCCAAAAAGTGTAGAACCCACAATTACAAAGAAGTACAAAAGAACGTGCTAAACTAAAAATTGTCAAGAGGAGCCAGTTAGAATAGGTGGGTGGCCACCAATATCCACCTGGATCAGTCCTCCCCCCTTAGGAAGAAATGGTCTCCATTACATTGAGTTCCCCCATCAGGTGAGGAAACTTATACTAAATTTGGCCCTGGGTGAGCCACTTTCCTTGTTGGAGGAGTTTCCCTTCCTTGACAACCCGATAAAGATGGATCCTCTATTGGCAAGTTCCCTTGACCTGTGTGTCCACTATCTGATCAGTCGATGCATGTTTCATGCAATCAGGGTTGAGCTTTGTTGGTGTCATCTGTTCTGCGATCTCTGAGGTGTCCAATAATGGTGGAAAATATGGCCAAAGGAGGTCCACATTGAACACTGGGTGCAAGCCAAGGAAGGGAGGAGTGTTAAGCTCAAATTCATTGCTACCAAAAACCTTGGTGATAGTGTAAGGCCCATAGAGAAGTGTGCAGAGCTTCCGATGGGGCCCTGTAATACACTCTTTATGCAAATGTAACTAGACCTTATCTCCAACCTGAAATTGATGCGGTACCCTGTGTTGATAATGGCATTGCTTTTACTTAACATTGTCTTTCTGCAAAATCTCATGGACGTGTTGGCGGATGTGCTCAATCCGCTCAATGAATCTGGTGGCTTTGTTGGCCTCAGAATGAACATGTGAAGAGTCTGTCTGTGTGGTTGCAAGAGGTAGTGCACCATCAATGTGACCAAAGGGTTGGAATCCCAGCCCCACCTGTTGTAACTTTGCTGCACATAAGGGAGACTCTCATCCCATGTACACAGATGCTTAGAGTTTTACATGCGCAGGATTTGCACAATCATCTGATTGTCGACCTTTGTTTGGCTGTCTATTTGGGGGTGGAAAGCAGTGGATTTAGTGAGCTTGGTGTCCAACAATGACCAGAGACTTGACCAAAATGTGTTGAGGAATCTGATGTCCCAGTTGGAGATGATGGTCTGTGTATCCCAAAATGGAACCACACTCATTTGAAGAAGAGCTTGGTAGTATCGGCCACTGTAATTTTCTTTTTGCAGGCTGTGAGGATGGCCATCTTCGAAAACCGATCAATGACCAAAAATACACAATCATTGCCTTGCTTGGTGGACGAAAGGCTAGACATGTAATCCATCGAGATGGATTCCCAAGGCTTCTCGGGGGTAGGAAGAAGGTTGTATAAGCCTTGCTTATTGATGGCTATATTGGAAATGGCACAGGTAGTGCAAGATATGATATACTTGTTGACATCCTGTCGAAGTTTTCGCCAATAAAAATGTTTTTGTAGAATGACCACAATTTTCTCCATGTCAAAATGTCCTACCATTCGATTGTGGTGGGCTTCCCAAATTAGCTTTGCATGCTCGCTTGCAGGAACACATAGATGGCCTAGATGGCATAACAATCTGTCCTGAATGTGAAAATCAGTGACATTCACGCCTGTACCCAAGAGCTGATGTAACACCCCCACGATGGGCGTGAATAAAAATAAAATTTTAATATTCTCATTTTCGAGAAAAATCAACTCTTCGACTCCCTACCGAGGTCCTGCTAACAAATCCACAGACCTCATTGAAACCGGACTGCGCAAACCCACATAAAACGCGATCCTTCCCCATACGACCACAAGGTATGATCGTGTGCTTATGAGAGATGCTTCACATTTCAGGACTTTCAGGATGCGAAGCCACCCAAACTCTCACTCCCGAACTCCTGACCTCCAATTCCCTCCCAAGAAATCAAATCTACGGTCCTGTGCTATCCCCTTGATCAACGACTGTGATCGTATCAAAATTTCACGTATTGGGATAATGAACGCGAGGCAGCTCTGACTATCCGTTCCCTGAAATCTTGATTCCAGTAACACCTATCTAAACCCTCCACCCATGTGACCGCTCAGCACGACCAGGGGCTAAGTCTTCGAGCTCGTTGGGACTTCGCGTCCCTCGACTTCTCATTTCCTTGAACTCTCAGGTCCTGAAATGCTGATCCCCGAGTTAGACCCTTAACCAACTGCTAGCGCCTACCTCCTCCTTCTACCACATGACCCTGTCCTATGACCCAGGGCCAATCCACAGAGCACATCGAGGTTTGATATACTGGGATTTCACATCTTACGAAACTAAGGGGTCTTGCCCTTTGGTCTCCTGGTCGTCGAAACGTCGAAACTCGTTCACGCTTAAACTGACGACCTAGATCACTCCTGGATCAATGACCACGATCACATCGCAATTTCACGAATCGTGAGTTTGTGCGGTCCCACCCTTTGACCACTCCAAGTTGCGAGTCAACAAAATGCTACCCGACCGCCACGTGTCCTCTGCTGGTGGATGGTTCCAATTTATTCGGGACTTTCAGGACTTTTCCGAGTCCATTCTCCTGCTTATGCCAAGGTTAAGATAGATGGTCAATAAAACTTTGACAGATCCTTGGATCTACGGTCCTGGACCCCATCGCTACTTGCGAAGGCTGAAGGGGTCAAGGCATTAATGCCTACGCTCCTCCTCTAGATCCATTGGTCCTAACATATATGGGGTATTTCCGAAATGATCTCGACCGTTCATCTACTAAATGACAGAATACTCCCTTTCGATAATTGGACTCGCTATCCTTTCTGAGCTTGAATCACGAAATTCAACCTCTCGTAGCTTCAAACTCCCATGACTCCGAGACCTTAGAGAGCTACTCTTTCTTGCATAAGGTTTCCAGACCCGGATCTCATGAACCTTCAGACGGTTCTTGGGCAATTTTACCTGATCTTAGTCGAGTCTCTGGGTAAAGGTTCGGTACAGTGCCAAGGTTTATGGGGTAATTCCCGGGGAAGAGTGCTCTCGAGGAGCCTTCCTAGAATATTACGAGAATCAAGAAAACAAGACGATTCTTGGTGGAGAGAACTCATGCCCCAGACTTAATCATTTGTACAGAAACCAACTATGGCATGTAAGTATACACATGCATCCATTATTTCCAGTCTAAAACACCAGGCAATCATTCCACACAGAAATCATTATGGGCATATAAACATGAGCATGTATTCATGATATTCAATTCAAAATACAAGGCATAAAACACTTATCAAATTGACCAAGCATGATGCAACTGCTGAGAGAGGTGCTCGTTTCCACCCAACCGTAGGCTCAGTGACTCCAAACAGATTTACCACTAGCCACCCCTGAGCTAGACCACGATGCTCTGAGATTCAATATCTTACTTCCAACTCAATGAAAGTCAAGGATGAAGGTTACTCTCCTTCTCATGATACAAAAAAATAATTCAAGACAATGGTTACTCTCCTTCTCCTATGTTCAGAACTCCCTGTGTCTCCAGAGTTTCTCTAGTTCTCTTCCGCGATCCTTGTCGCACGCTCTCTCTCTACCCTTTACCACACTTCCTCTCTTGCCTTTTTCTCTGCAAGATTGTGTGTGGAGCGAATTTACCCATCCGTGGTCAGGTCTGAGAGATTTTACAGATGTGCAATTCACCCCCATCCCCTCATTAACTCTTGAGGAGCCTCCCCACCTACCAATCTGACGGGAAATTCATTCCAGGGTTAGAGAGTTGCTTTGGTATTCAAGAAAGTAAAAACCAGTATGGTACTGGCTCGGTGGAAGTTAACACAACCATTCTAGGTCCCTTCCACCACCTTTCATTAGCCATCGTGGTCTCTTTTAGCACATCCCCCTCTCAGCAGTCATGTAACACATATTCATAACATAATTTACATTTATTGACCTTTTATACAAAGGTCCATCAAAAAAAACATTCACACCTTCAAGTTTGCCAAAGTTCCTGGCCAATATAGTTATATTTACAGACTGGGGGAAACAAGTTGTTACAACTGATAGGTGGTGGTGAAGTATGGATCTTGCTGATAAATTTGGGGCCATTCAAATGCCTCATGTCCATAGGAATGGAGCACAGTGGTGAGTGCAACCATGGGAGGTTGACTGAGGTAGTCAACGACATAATTTGTGCTCCCTATCCTATACTTGATGTTGAGATGGAACTACTGCATGTAGGTGGACCACTTCTAATGGCGGTCATTCTGCAACTTCCCCTGTGTCTGTATGAACTGTAGAGGCTTATGATCAATGTGGATGATTGTCTCCTTTCCCATAATGTAATGTTTCCATTGACAACAGGCTTGTACAATGGAATACATTTCCTTGTCATAGGTGGGGTATTTTCGGACAGTATATGAGAGTGTCTCACTATGGTATGCCACTAGATGACCGTGATGAGTGAGAACTGTGCCTACAACATATTCAGATGCATCAGTCTCAATATCGAACAGTTGTTGCAGATCGGGAAAGGAGATTACTGGAGTTGACCACAAGAGATTCTTTAGCTCATCAAATGCTCATTTTTGTTCCTTCTCCCACACAAAATTTTCCCTACCGCAACCCTTGGTCATTTGGCTGAGGGCCATGCAATATGGGAGAATCCCAACACGAATCATCGGTAGAATTTGGCAAGTCCCAAGAAGATTCGAAGCTCAGTTAGTGTGGTCAGAGATGGCCAGTCATGGATGACTTGGATCTTAGCTGGATCAACATGTACCCCATGCTCATCAACAATGTATCCCAAGTATTGGACCATGTTCATGCCAAAGGAATATTTTTCCAAGTTTGCATATAGCTTGTGTTTCCGCAGAGTGCTCAAAACCTGTTGAATATGCCGCATGTGCTCCTCCCAAATTCTGTTGAAGATGAGGATTTCATCCATATATACCACCACACAAGAGTTGGTGAAGGGTCTCAATACATCATCCATCAGCCTCATGAAAGTGGTTGGTGCATTTGTTAAGCCAAAGGGCATGACCAACCATTCGAAGAGACCTTCTTTAGATTTGAAAGTTGTCTTCCATACATCAGTTGGTTCGATGAGAACCTAGTGGTAGCCAAAATTTAGGTCAATCTCGTGCAAGAAATTTTCCCCCTTGAGTTGGTCAAGAAGCTCATCAATCCTAGAAATTGAGTACCAGTTCCTGATTGTGATTTTGTTTAATGCTTTGTAATCAATGCAAAGTCTCCAGGTCCTGTCCTTCTTCTGCACTAGTACAATCGGGCTTCTGCAAGGGGAGGTGATGGTTCTAATGTGCCCCTTTTGAAGAAGCTCTTTGATTTGACGCTTGATTTCATCATTTTCCATTAGCGAGCGATGATAGACTGGTCCATTAGGCAGAGGTGCACCTGGGGTTATATCAATTGAGTGTTTGACTAGGAAGTGTGTCGGTACCCTGGTGGGTGAGGAGAATATGTCTCTGTACTCTTCCACGATCCCATCCACTTGTTTCTGTTGTAAAGAGAGGCTCTGTGTAGAGGCCACGGATGTGGTGGCGACCTTTTTCTCACTGTGAGCATGGATCACAAAGAAGACGAACTTATTGGTTTGTGAAATGACCTTACTGCATTGCTTAGCAAAGATTAAAGAAATAGCAGTAGGTGGGGCTACCTCTGGTATCATGTACAATTGTCTACCCAAAGTAATAATAACACTATGAGGTCTAGACTCATACACAACATGACGTTTCCACAAATATGGTTGTCCTAAAAGAACATCACAAACCTCAAGGGGAGCAATATCACACAATACCTCATCTTTGAAAGGCTTGATGTTGTAGACTAGACGATATTGTTGGATGACACGAAGATCTCTTCCTTGGTGAAGCCAACCCATCGTGTAGGGTTACGGGTGCGATGTCGTCGACAGGTCTAGCTGCTTGATGACCTCTGCAGAGATCAGGTTCTTCTGACTGCCGCTATTGACAATGAAATGAAGCAGAGCCCCCTTTACTCACACCTGTGAGTGAAAGAGGCGTTCCCCTTCCTCTGTTTCTTTTGGTTCACTTGGATGGACTTTGGTGGTAGCGACAGTGGCACTTGGTTAAAAATCAATAATCCACTTCCCTCCATCTGGATTTAATTCGGATTCGGAATCGACCTCTAACTCAGAAGCCTTCATCTCGGCCACGAGTGACTGGCTCGAGTGGAATTCTTCAGTGTTGTGCCAAGGGATTTTATGGTATTCACACCATTTTCTCGTGTCATTCTTCATATTCTCATTGCCCTTTTTGTGTTGCAGCTTGGATTGGTTGTCTTGAGAGTGGCCATCTTTGATCTGTCTCTTGTTGTGTGAGTTGGGGCTGCCTTTTCCCTGCTTCTCCTGTGAGGAGTTTGTAGATCCAAACTCTCACCTCATCTACTTAAATTTTTGCTCGATCTTGACAACATATCTATAAGCCGTACCCAATGAGGTGATATCCATAACCTCCATTTCTATTTGAATGTATCTATGCAAACAACCGTGATATTTGAGCACCAGATGTCGCTCAGTCTTTGATACCCAATTTTTTGCACAGGGTATGGAAAATATTGGTGAAATCTGGTACTGTCTGGTCCCTTTCCTGACACAGGATGGTCCATCTAGTGTACTAGTCCTCGTAGCCTCCAACAAGGTAGTATTATTCTTTAATGGAATCCCAGAAGGAATCCCATGTAGGGGAAATCGCAAATATTGCAGATTCCTCTATGGCCTTTTGCTTAGAGTAAGTATCCCACATGTCCTTAACATGGGGGATGACCTTGAGGAGTGCAAAAGTAATATTTTCCCTATCGAAAAAATTGTGGACTGAAAAATACCCTTTGAGCAGATTCAACCATTTATCTATAGCATCTGCATCTATCAGTCCTTCAAATAATGGAATATCAAAATTTACATGTACCTTGAATGGGGTTGCATGGCCTCTTGATGCAGATGCTTCTCCTGTGGGAAACCACCGAAGGATCTGCGTAAAGTTGTCCATCATTTTGTTCCTTTGTCGTGTAAAGGCTTCCTCGAGCAACATTTTAAAATGATCTCCTGCTCCATCATCTTTCTTTTTGTTCCCCATGGGTTGTTGTCGAGCTCGGTGTGACCAATCTTGCAACGGATCATTTGGTTCTAGTCCCAACTTCTTGTACCTAGATCTTATCGGGGACATGCATGAAGACAAATAAATGAAGAACAGACCGCTCTGATACCACTGATCCGATTTTAGAAGCGGAATGAACTGATTAACAAACTGAATACAATAAACATAGAGATATCAAGAACAACACAGATATCCAATGAACAATATCTTCTATTGAATAAATGAAATAGGTTGAAACTGTAAAACTGCAGAACTAAAACACTTGCTCGAATGGTGGTAGCTATCTCTGAGAAGAGATGTGGCTGCTAAGCGCATATATTTGATCATAATGATTACAATGAGGCTCCAGAGGCCTTTTTAACATTACTCATGAATTCCAAAACCCTAGACATCCAAAAACCTAACCCTAGGAGATGAAATGCCAAAAGTTATGTGGGCCCCTATGGGTAAGTTGGTACCTCAACTTCTCGGGGTCGTAAATTTTGCATACGACCTCCGTTTTAGGCGCATGATATCCTGTTCGAAAGGTGTTTTCGAGAACTATGCATTACACAGTCAAAATTTGACTCCATCTACAGTTTGACTATGGCGAGCCAAAAAAACATTGTATAGGGTCCCAAAACAACCCTGGAAGTACAGAAAGATGCGCTGACATGAAAACATACAAAATAATCCATTTCAATTAGGTGGGAGGCCACCGGTATCTACCTGGAAGATGTCTATGGCTTCAGTCAACCTTGGAAGTGTAGAACCAACAATTACAAAGAAGTACAGAAGAACGTGTTGAACTAAAAAATGTCAAGAGGAGCCAGTTGGAATAGGTGGGTGGCCACCAATATCCACCTGCATCACTACATGGCATCATCGATGAGTTACTAAGATTTTGTGTGGGTGTCTTATATTTAGATCCTAAGAGCCAAAAATGGTGGAAACGACATAAGAACTCTCACAGGAGTTATATTGCTTGGACTTGGTTTGTAGTAAATCTCTATGAACTTTTTGAGCTAGACACATTTTTTGGGCCACTCTACCAAGATTAAACAATATAGTACAACTGACTGAGTACACCTCTACTTTTGAGAAACTTGATTTCCACACTAAAGGCATGTCAGATACCTTCTTCAGGGAATGCTTTATTAGTGGTCTGAAGCAAGAGATTCTTGTCGAAGTTTAAATGGATTTCCCTATTACTTGGCTCAAATCCTCTTGAAGAGCTAGGGAAGCCCAAAATGTTGTGAATGCAAAAATAAATTAAAAACATCCTTTATTCCTTGTCCCCATCCCACCAATCCCTCTCCTCCCTTTAAGATTCACAAATTAACCTGTGTTGAAATGACGAAGCATCAAATTAAAGGTCTATGCTACAATTCTGATGATAAAAACTCTTTGTGGCCATTTCATAGGATGACATGGATGTTATCCCTCAAAAACCTTTCCCTCTGCTAGTTGATGACATTCTTCCCTTTGATCAACAATATGTGGAACCCCAAATCTCCTTGCTTGTATTTTGTTGTTTGCACCCATGCATGCATTTGAAATCGGTTTGAGCCTCTATGGAAAGCCATCTACATTATGTTATTGTGAATTGGTCTCTCAATGGCCCTGAATTTTAAATGGATTGCAAGTATCTTCTCGTTCCTTGGCTAAGAGTGCATGAAAGGGGAGGTAGTATTCACCCACACCAAATTATGACTCTTATTATCAATTTATTCTTAAATATTTTTAGTAGGAAGTTAAGCATGATCTTGTATTCTACTAACCAAGTGGAAAATTCATCGGATGTAGGTCTCGAGTTTTATAATCATTAACAAGATAAAATATTGTAAACAGTAATAGTTAGGTTAATTATTTTTTGTTTACATCTTTTACTTAGGGGAAGATAGTGATTTATATGTAGATTAGTTATCATTGAGATTCTCGTGCCCATTGGAGGATAATAGTCATTATTTAGACCAATCGTGGTTGGAATTCTATCGGTCAAAGTCTCGTGCATAGGTACCATTGCAAGACAATAGTCATTATTTAGACTAACTATGGTTGGTGTTCTTTGTAGAGATGCACTTTATCATTTTAAAAATATATTTACAATAACTCTTCTTTGTTTTTGGCGAGAGTTGGGATATATTTCCCATTGGGCCTAATTTTGTTTTCTTAAATCTTAAATTGTTGGCAGTAATGAAAACATGTGTAAACTTTGCTCCAATTTTTTTCAAAAAAATAGTCCCTTACTTATCAGTGTATTAAGCGTTTTGATTAAAAATGTTGATATCTTCTAAGCTCCCTTGGAATCTCACCCTCTTCCTCCATTTTTTTGGATGGAGAATGGTAGAAACGGTTAGTTAAAATAGTGATTAACAACCCTAAGAAATTCAATGAGATTTAATCTCGAAACCTACATAAACTTTCACATAAAAACATCGATAAATCAAAACAACCTTCAAAACTTAAACTTTGTCATTTACGCGTATGTAAATAATATTATTAAACATTATTAAATACTTCATATATTCATTAAAATAAAAAATACCTATATAGGTAGTACTTTACAGATTTGAAAATCTTTTTAATGATTTTTAAAAAGACAAAGGTACTATATAAGGCAGCCTTTACAAGTCATTTGGCATAAACCGTAGGATGGAACAAAACGCACAAGACATCCATAACGATAAAAATCAATAAATAGTCACTTGAATAAGAAGTGCATTTTGGAGGGGTCCTCTTTGTCATAGGAAGTGGGTCTCCATTTAAGAGGTGGCCACCGACTCTCCTTAACCTCGTCAACTTTGTTAGGTAGAGATGGCTTCTTCTCTTCTTAGGTAGAGAAGACAAGAACAAGTAAAGTGCGAATGTTAATATATATGAAGATTTTGTATTCAAGAAAAGTTAAAAGGGTTAGTTTGATTAAATTGAGGGTTAAGAAAAATTAAAAGGGTTAGTTTGATTAAATTGAAGATTAAGAAACGTTAAAAGGTTTAGTTTGATTAAAATGAGGGTTAAGAAAAGTTAAAAGGGTTAGTTTGATTAAAGTGTTTGGTGGTAAGTAACATCGTATTTACTTTATTGGTTAGATTTTTTATATATATATTTAGATTTTGAAATTGTATTAATAAAAATAAATTAATATTTTTAAATATTATAATTTAATTTTTTTATATATAAAATATATATTAAAATGTAAATAAATTAATTTTAATTTTATTATTAGTAAAATAAAAAAATTCAAAAACATATACATACTTGTTTATCTATGTCTTGGAAAACTTTGAATTAAAATAGTGAAAATTTATAATATTCTACAAGTTGTGAATGGGCTGTAAAAGAAAAAGGATCCCATCATCTTAAATATTCAATGATGAAAGTTTTTCAATGATATATCCAACTTCTAATACATTTCTCTTTCATAAATAAAGTACCAAGACTATAAACTTAATTTTGGTTTAGTACAATTAAGGTTCTTCTACACCTATAATATTTAATATATAATAGTTTTGAAGAAACATTATGAAAAGTGTTTATACGGGTACATTAATCATCTTTTTAATATTTGAAGTCGTATTATTAGGGATAAATTTATCATTTTAAGTTTATAAGTAAAAGATAAATATTATGTTATTGTAGTTTAATTTTGTATTTGAATAAAGGTTTTTATTATATAATATAAAATTATGTTGGAATGTGAGAAGTTTAATTGGACATGACTTTTGGATCACAAATGAGAATAATAATTTAATAATTTATTGTAGGGTTTGTTTGTGGTGGTTTTATTTCCAAGTACAAAGGTCTTCGAGGTTAAAGAGTGTTTAAGTAGTAAACTTTCTTGATAGGAAGATTAGGAATTGAAACACCATTTCATGACTGTACATCTGTGTCAAGAGGAAGCCATATTTGGAGATCTAGTAAATATCTTCGCCCTACCTACTAGATGGTAGATGTAGACACTAACAGTGAAATGACCAAAAAATCAAATCCACTAATACCAAAGTCCTCACTCCATTGTTCCACTAAAAGGATGAAACAAAGACATGATTCAAACAACTCACATCAATAAAGGAAACCAATCTCCATGAGTGAGCCAAAAAATGCACCAATGCACCACAGGTAGTGTTGTTAGTAAATCCAATAATATCTATTCAAAAGTGAAATAAAGAGGAACTCATCATTAGAAATGATTCCTAGTGAAGTATTAAACTATAGGGTGTTACTCAACAAATAATGTAAAATAGCAAAGCCAACAAATGACATTTGATACCTAGAAGTTATGCATAATTATGTAAAATTGAAGAAAGGGTCAAACAAATAATTTATGATCCAAAATCTAATATTCAAAATGTAGGGATTGAAAATCAAACCCCAACTAATATGAAAAAATTTACAACTTTTAATGATGGAAAAATATTGTAAATTATTTATAATTTTCATAAAAATTAATTAATTGTTTTTAATATATATA
>ML781375.1:433202-444110 GCA_009831015.1 Picea engelmannii | reverse complement strand
CTGATTTTTGGATGGATGTGCTGAAATTAGGGTTTATTCTTGTCAAATCTTGGTTAAGTAAGTAGAATTCTGCAATTTCATTTCATATTAGTGATGTTTATGGTAAATTTTACTTGTTCATATTGAAGAATCTTGCTTGAAAAAACCTTAGAGAGGAGCATAAGTGCTTCCTCCTCTCACAAGGTCAGTCTCATCCATAAATTTGTAAAGGAAATCCTATCTAGAGTTAAGCACCTGAATCCCTAAAGTTCTATCACTTTAGGAGTTTGATTCTAGACTCTTGATTATAATTTAATTCAAGACCTTAAGAAGGGAGAAAAGGTTTATGGAGACCAAAATTGCTTGCACTCTAGCAATACTTCTATTTAAGGCTTCAAATATAAGCCCCTAATGTGTTAGCACCATAGATTTAAAACCCTACCTCTTAGATCTTACTACTATCATCTTGAAAATGAATTGTATTGATGTTGTAAAGGACTCCATAGCTCAAAGACACTAATCTACATGCTCTCTTGTAATGAAAGTGATAAAACAACTCTTTGTTTTCATTCTTTAAAGATTTTCACTAACTGATGCAAACCCCCACCACCTCATGGGGCTCACGCGACCTCCCGGTCTAGGATCGTTCACACTAAGGAGCCAAATTAGCTCTCGGGCACTTGTTGAGCCCTCAAAATGCTTTACCACGGGCCTTTTCCATTTTCCCTGCATGCAAATCTGTGTTCGAGAGAGTCCTTTCACTACAACAGAGTCTTCCACGTGACCTTAGGCTAGAACCATGGGATAAATTTCAACAGGAGGGGAAATTCAGGACTTTGGAGCTTCGAGCTTAGGAATTTCCAATAGAAACACACAAAAATCCTTTCGAACTCGCGAACTAGCGAACAACCGAACAAAGGAAGAGATCAACGGTCTCCAATATCTGCCACAGATCTATGGTACATAGGGATTTCGGGAGTCTTCCCTCCTCCAACACAAATAATTCCAGAGTGTTGAACTCTGACCTAGCATATCGGATGGTTGTTGTCTACCTCAGATCGATGGTTGTTGGCACAAGGGTAGACCTAGGGTTCAACTCCGAGAGTGCACCAACAAGCCCTAACTACTGGCCCTTTCGGCAACACCTGCGAGGCAGATGCAGTCTCACCCGAAGCATTTATTTGGGGGTTGTAGGACAGAGATGTCTACAACCAGAAGGAATGTAAAGTGGGTTCAAAGTGATCGGCACACAACAATCTAGTATTCTTTATCTTCCTAGGATCTACTGCGCAAGATATATCTATCAGATCTAACACAATAATGCAATAACAGTATACCAATAACAAAGAACCGAACACCAATCACACATACAACACAAGATATACATGGTTCACCCTCTCTCTAGGGATACGTCCATAGAACTATGCTTTATAATGTATTAAGATGAAGCATACAGTTCTTATCTGCGCTCTTAGCTAACATATCTTCTCTCTTCTTCTCTCTATCTCTTCCCTTCCTGCGCACCCAGCTGCAGAGTTGATCTTCGCACCCAAATAAAGATCTTACAATACCAGAAGGCTCTCGTACTCAACACTTCTCTCTCACACTCAATATTACTCACTCAATCACATAATGAAAAAACCAACAACAATGATCCTAACATCAACAAACCAACCCAGGTCCTTTAGACCTCTCATTTATGCATTACAATAGCTCACCGACATCCTGAGGTCGAAACTTAGGTGTCACAAACCCTAGATACCAAAACCCTAGGTGTCTAAAACCCTAGGTCATCTTGACCCACGTTTTTAGGGCTTCGCTAGCCTGTCTTTCCTTCCTTCTCACGCGGTGCTCCAAAGAATCCAATGGTGGCTTTTTTTGCTTGTTGAGTTGTACACGATTCTTGTTGATCTGTCATCCTAGATCTCCTTGTTCAACGAATTGATTCCTTTTACTTCGCTTCGTCTTTTTTGCTCTTTTTCTCTCTTCAACCCAGTAATAGTCACTGTGTCTTCCACACAATTCACATTCTGCCTTTTCTTCCTCAATCTTTGCTTACTTTCATAACCAAGGGCCAACAGGCCCCCAACACTCACCTGTGACTCATCCCGAGGCACTTCAGTTCTAACCTTTCTGTTTTACTTCGACTTCAGACTGCACAGTGTATCCTTTGCATTCTTCTCTATGCCTCATCTCCTTCCTTCCTTGTGAAAACTGTCTTTTCTGTGTCTGGTACCCAGTTTCAACTGCACCTGGTACCTAGACCCTTTTCCTTATGCTTTTACTTAGAGCTGCGAGGTAGTTGGTTGTCATTGTACAACTTCAGCCGACTCCCGTTCACTAATCCTTCCTTCCATTCTCCCTTCAAAGTCTTCAATTGCGTAAATCCTCCTTCTATAACATAGGCAATCTCATATGGCCCGAGCCAATGCGTTCGGAACTTCCCAGGATGCTTTATGAACTTACTATCATATATCAGTACTATATCACCTTTCTTGAATGCCTTCTTCTTGATGTGCCTGTCATGATAGGCCTTTTCTCTTTCATTTTGCACCTGCTGATGGAATCCTGCAATAAATCTGTCTTCTTTGAGTTCGATCAACTGTGCAAGCCTCTCTTGAACAACACTAGTGTCATCCATATATGTAAAGGCAACAATTCTTAAGCTTGGTAATAGGTATTCCAATGGGACAACGACTTTGAGACCATACACCAACTTGAAAGGGGTCTGCATTATTAGTTTCTTATAGGCGGTTCTATAGGCTCAAAGTACTATTGGTACTCTTAAATCCTAGTTATCCCTGTTCACACTGCAAATCTTCGTCAGCGCTATGTCCAAGATCTTGTTGAATGCTTCCACTGTCCCATTTGCTTGTGGATGGTAAGGCATGCTTTTCTGATGGTGGAATGCAAATTCCTCAGTCAGGGCTTCAATTGTTTTATTCATGAAATGTGTGCCTTGATCACTCATAAGGATCTTTGGGCATCCAAACCTGGTTATGATGTCATCAAATATGAAGCGTGTAGTTGTAGTTTCACTACAGTCCTTAACTTCTCTTGCTTCAACCCATCTGATCAAGTACTTTGTTTATGTAATTATGTACCTTGCTCCTGTGCGCTTTCCTGGTGGGTTTATAGGTCCCACGAAGTCGATGGCCCATTTCTCAAATTCTTGTAGGGTCAGTTGTGGTGCTAATGGCATTTCATCTCTTATGGATGGTTTCCCAACTCTTTGGCATACATCACAGGCTCTATAATAGTCTTTAGCATCTCGGTGTAAGGTAGGCCACCAAAGGCCAGCTCTAAGAACCTTCTGTGCAATTGATTTCCCTGTGTAATGTCCTCCTGCAATGCCCTTGTGAGCTTTAGCAAGGATCAATGGTCGTTCTGCCTCCATAACACATCTTCTCAATATCTCATCAGGTCCCATCTTGTAGAGTTGTCCAGCTATAAGTGAAAAGTCTGCAACACACACTACTAGCTATTTCTTCTGAGGAATTGTATAATCACTAGGTGCCATTCTTGTTGACAGGAACTGGACTATTTCTGCAAAGTGGTCATCAATCTTTCTAATGGCCAACAACTATGTGTGCGACAGTGTATCCTCCAAACTAGTGGGCTCGTCTCCATGTTCCAACCTCGACAAGTGGTTAGGACCTTTGTTCATTCTTCCTGGCTTTACTATGATCTCAAAGTCATATTCCTGAAATATCATAATCCATTTTCATATTCTCCCCCCCAACACTGTCTTGTTGACTAGGTATTTCAACGCAGAGTGATCAATAAACATTTTAAAGTGTCCTCCCTACAAGTAGTGGAAATATTTTTGCAATCCATACACCATGGCTAACCCCTCTCGCTCGGTAGTGGTGTAATTGATCTCAACAGTTGATAGCTTCCTGCTGGAAAAGGCTAATGGGTGGTCAATATCTCCTTCCCCAGGTTGTGCTAAAACTTCTCCTAAAGCAATAGAAGACGCATCGACATGCACATGAAACTCCTTGCTCCAATCTGGGAAGACCAGAATAGGTGTAGTAACCATTTTTTGTTTTAGTGTGTCGAAGCTCTGCTGGCACTCTTCTATCCAACTAAACTGACAATCTTTCTTCAAAAGCTTCTCCATTGGTGTTGTAATATGGGCATATCCTTTAATGAACTTCCTGTAATATCCTGTGTGTCCCAGCACCGTGCACAGTTATTTGATTGAAGTAGGAGGGGATAGATCAACTATAATGGAAATTTTAGATGGATCGACCATCAATCCCTTCTTGCATACAATATGACCTAACAACACTCAAAATGGTGAGAAGAAGATGCATTTCTTCAGATTCAAGGCAATTTGACACTGCCTGCATTTGTCCAACATTAGCCTTCGACATTCAATATGATTTTTCAATAAGCTAAAAATAGTCCAATCATCAAAATATTCTTATAGAAATTTATGCAGAAACTCCTTGAATGCTTCGACCACCACCCTAGAAAATATAGTTGGGGCATTCTTCAATCCAAATGGCATCATTGTATACTGGTAGGATCCCGATTCTGTTGCAAATGTGGTCTTATGTCGATCTTCCTTGGCAATCTGGATCTGATGGTATCATGAAAATCCATCTGTAAAAGAATATACTTCCTGACCTCCCACATTATCTAACACTTCGTCGGTGAATGGGATAGGGAAGGGGTCATGCGAACAAGAATTGTTCAGCTTTCTGAGATCTACGCAGATCTTGATCTCTCATGTACCACCATAGGGCTAATCCATTCTGATTCTTCGACAGGTTCTATAATCCTTGCTTCCATCATTCTGTCGAGCTCAATTTTCACTTTCTCCTTATATTTAGGGTTCATTCTGTAGGGTCTCTATTTGAATGGTCTTGCATCTGGTTTCAAATGGATCCTCATCTCCCCCATAGGCCCTTTAATGCCCTTCATATCAGTGAAATTGGTTGGAAACAAGTCCTGATATTCATGTAGTAATTTTGTTATCTTGTCGATAGTGGCATCATCCCAATAATCTCCAACATTTGCAAGATTTCGTGTCTGTTCTGTTCCAATATTGACCTTCTTAATATTGATTGGTTGTACAATGAATGGTAACTCAACTCCCGGCCCTTCCACTTCTCTTTGGCCTTCTGTTTCTACGATGTTCACCTTTCTTGGATCATCGTCTTCATCAACATTGATGTTGTAACAACCTTGCAGTTTCTAGAGAGGCGCAATCCATTCGTCCTCTTCTTTTTCCAAAGGGAGGTTATATGCCTCCTCAAATACTTTCTATCTTACAATATGAAATTCTTGATCTACTGAAGGATATTGACTTTCAAATAAGAAGGTGGTTACAAAATTCTGAGTCATACCTTCCCAATCTGTACTGATGAGGCACAACTCTACTTGAAGGTACCAGTTGATAGGTGTCGTGTCCAGTGTGTTAATGAATTTGTGCACCCACTGCTCTTGAGGAATTTTTCTCTAGGCTGCTTCGCAACTTCACACATGGTCCTTTGGGCAGCTTCGACCTGTGTATCGAACTTCATAGCCTTCTACTTATGCTGAGAATCGCGTTGTCATCAAGGTACGACATTGTACCCAGTCTGTAATGTTGGTTTTGTGTGTCCCCCACCATCTTGATGGTGTGGCCTTCAGGGCCTCATCCATTGCCAACAATATTTGTTTCATTGGTACACTTTCTTCAAATTCCAACAAGAAGTTTTCTAAAGGATTCAGACCATCAAAGGTGGGTAAGTTACTTATTGTTGTGCCGATCCAATGAACTTCTCTGGTTAATCTAGCACATCTTCTTGTAGATACTTCATACATTTTATTTTTCCAGTTCTCTAGTGCTTCTTCTGAGTCTGATGAACATGCGTTGTCACTTCTCCAACTTAGGTTTCCATCGGCTGTAGGATTAATGTAATCCTGTTGTCTGGATGTTAATTTGTATATGTTTTCCAGTTCATATGCGCGATATTCTTCTCTGATGGGCTCTGTGTATCACTGAAATTCATCTGGATCTAAAGGCGCAATGACCCTAAGGCCATCTCTTTCAAACGTCATACGTCTTTTCTTTAAATCAACCACAGTTGAATTATTGAAATCCCAATCAATTCCTAATAGCACAGGGTAAGGACAACTATCATCAACTATCTCAATTACCTCAAAATCTGCAAACGTTCTTACTTCGTCGATGTCCATAGGGACATGTTCCAATCGTCTAAAGGGACTGACAACTTGATGATTAGCCATCCTGAGCATGATAGGGGAATAGATCAACTTCGGTTTTCCCATTAGTGCCCAAGTTTTCTTCGTCATGACATTGACCTCCGACCCTAAGTCGAGGACCACATAGTCTATATCATATTCTCCTATTTGAGCATTCAAGTGTAATTCCTTATTTGTCCTTCTCTTTTTAGCGATTTGGTGTACTTCCCTATTTAGTAAGGGATCTATCTTTCCTAGATCATACTGTATGATTAAATTTTGTAGTTCTTGTACAACGCTCTCATCCTGAATCAACTTAATACAAATATATAGAAATTCCATGAGCTTGCTTACCTCTTTTCCTTCTCTTGGTGAAGAAGACTGATCAAATGCCTGAGGCATCCCATATTCCCTTACTTTTGGCTGTGTCTTTGATGAAGAGACTTGGTCTTCTTTGAACTCTTTTCTTTCCTCCTCAAATATATGTCTTTCTTTCTTTGCATCAAAATTTTTGGGTCTTCTCTGTAGCTTTCCTGATTCCCGAGTCTTTTGTAGTCTTTCCATGGGTCAGTCTGTCTTCTCCTGTAACAATGCCTCCTCTAGTTATAAAAGAGACTCTAGGTTCTTCTCCACGAGGTTCAACATATATCAGTTTCACTTGCGGGTTATGTTCAGGTCCTCGTCTTTCCTGAAGCTTAGCCAACAATGCTGGACATTCCTCAATAATGTGTTCGAAAGAGTTGCAATAGATGTGAATAGTGCAAGGGTTATGACAGTCCCTTGCAAGGTGTCTTGGTTGTGCGCAGTTATAATAGATGATCTATCCTCGGCCTTGACCCATACCTCCTCCTCGTCCTCGTCCTCTAAATCCACCGCGAGGATTGAAGTTTCCTCTCCTAGGGGAGTTATACTGCATAGTGTTTCCTTCTTGTTGTACTTCTCCTTGAATTTTGTATATGTCTCTTGAATTTTCATGCATGAGATCGTAAGCCCTACAATTCATATCATCATGTCCTAAGGACTTACAGAACGTGCAATACAAATTTGTGGGTGTCTGAACATACTTTTGCACGTATTAGCACTCACTGGGGCGATGTCTATTTCTGCATACCTCACACCAGGGTAAGGTGACTTGCTTCAAAGGGCTTGGAGCTCCAGAGGCCAAGTATTCATGGAATAGGAGACAATGTTCCTTGTCATGGCCTTCTGATCTGCATCTCACACACCAGATGTCTGCTCTTTTATCTTTTCCCTTGTCTTTTTTTATATCTTCGACATGCAAAGACAAACTAGTTAGCTGACTCAAGATTTGACTCATACCTGAGATGGATTCTCCCATAGGGGCTGATTCTAACTTCATGGTGATCTCCAGTGCCTTAGATTGTGAAGCAATCTTCTATTTCATTAGAGGAACTCTGATGTGTGGTAAAAGGGCAGCAATGAACCACTCTTTGTTCTGCTCATCTGGGTTCTGAAAAGTCAATCGACCTGTTAAGGTCTTGAATCTTTGATCGAATTCCCAAACGGGTTCGGCTACCTTCTGCTTGATCTCTTTCAGCTTTGTAATACATATAACACCAGATATCTCTTTCAGATATGTCTACAACCAGAAGGAATGTAAAGTGGGTTCAAAGTGATCATCACACAACAATCTAGTATTCTTTATCTTCCTAGGATCTACTGCACAAGATATATCTATCAGATATAACACAGTAATGCAATAGCAGTATACCAATAACAAAGAATAAAACACCAATCACACATACAACACAAGATATATGTGGTTCACCCTCTCTCTAGGGATACATCCACAAAACTGTGCTTTATAATGTATTAAGATGAAGCATACAGTTCTTATCTGGGCTCTTAGCTAACATATCTTCTCTCTTATTCTCTATATCTCTTCCCTTCCTGCGCACCCAGCTGCAGGGTTGATCTTTGCACCCAGTTGAAGATCTTACAATACTAGAAGGATCTCGTACTCAACACTTCTCTCTCTCACTCAATATTACTCACTCAATCACACAATGACAAAACCAACAACAATGATCCTAACATCAACAACCCAACCCAGGTCCTTTAGAGATACCAAAACCCTAGGTGTCTAAAACCCTAGGTCATCTTGACCCACGTTTTCAGGGCTTCACCAACCTGTCTTTCCTTCCTTCTCACGCGGTGCTCCAAAGCATCCAACGGTGGATTTTTCTGCTTGCGAAGTTGTCGATGATCCTTATTTATTGTTGATCTTTCGTCCTCGATCTCCTCATTCAATAACTTGCTTCCTTTTACTTCGCTCCATAAGGATCATTTTTTGCTCTTTTGCTCACTTTGACCTAGTAACAGTCACTATTTCTTCTGCACAGTTCACATTCTGCCTTTTATTCCTCAATCTTCGCTTACTTTCATAACCAAGGGGCAACAATGGTCTCTATTTACTCCACGCTCCGAACTTCAGATCTTTTCACAACACAACACCTCAAATCCTCCGGAATGCTGAATTGAAAAACTCGTGAAGGGTCTCAATCAAGGGTCCACAGGTCCACACCAATGGATGGTCGAGATCTAATCCATCCTTCAGGAGTTCTCAAGCCTTATCACTTTACACATATGTTCTCCTGTACTGCCAATTTTTCGAACCACTAGAAATCTGCCGACACATGGCTCTGGTGCCAACGACCAGGGATTTGTGCCGGCCTTCGGGGCTTCGAGAATTTTTGATCCAAAAGCAACACACCCCAGATCTTCTGGAGCACCAAACTCTGAACTACACTCGATCTTTCACCACGTGCACCTAGCGCCAACAAACGAGATTTTCTTCGGCCTTCAGATCTTCGGGAAACTTGCACGCTCTTGCGATTACACTTCAATTTCGCCAGATAACTGGGCTTCCAGATAACCGTTGATCTGTGGACATGTGTCCATATACTACCAATGACCCATTAACTTTGGGCTCTGGGACTTCGGAGAATTCACCTCCTTTACGATGAACACACAAAATCCATTGAACTCGTGAAGTTCGAAGGACTTCTAGGGGTTAACACCTGCACTTCTTTTCCAGATCCAATGGTCATGAAAGAATTTGGCTCCTCCGAATGGATCTCAACCACTCATCCTTTAGACAATGTGAAACCTTCCTCCACAGACTTTTTCCTGCTATTCCTCCTGAGCTTTATCACTCTAAGTGATTCGAACCTCCGACGCACACCTTGCGCTTCTTTCCTTGAAAAACTTAAGGCTTGAATATTTATGGAAAATCCTCATGCGCACTCCTTGTGCTCGTCCTCCTTGAGAATCTTTCAACATTTGACTAAGTGTTGGCCCTGTGCACACCTTGCACGGGACTCCTTGATATTTTATGCTCAAATGAGTATACATGCACTCCTTGCACTCACTCTACACAATTCCCTCTATCTCTCCTGAGCTATTGAGTCTGAGAATGACTCTGCCTTCACACTCCTTGTGTGGTTATTGTGCACTCCTTGCACTAGGATTTCAGAAGAGAAACAATTGAAACTTATAGAAAATCAAAGGTTCATTCATTCAACCATGAAATACACATAGGCATATAAAACACAGAAAAAAATAGATAACATAACATTACCAAAATTAACCCAGAGATAAGAAAAATTAGAGATTTGAAGAAAATCTCCTCTATTATATTACTTTAGCATAACATTTAAAAAATGTTCTTGCGGCTCTCAGCTTCTTCTCTACAACTCTCCAACAAACTTTTTTCAACAACTAACTACTCTCTACGACTCTCTTCAGTAGAAATCACAATAAACTTCAACAACCTCTTTTGGGCATAGATTACATACATTAATACACGAGGGGGCTTCTTGAGCCTTCCCTCCAGACTATTCTAGTGATATCATTTCACAATTAAAGCAACCTACCACTAATTTTATTGCATTAAATGGATAATTACACCCTAGATATGAGTCGATGCTCAAAATATGTACAATCCTATAGGTAATTAAGACGATTACAATAATCTGGAGCACATACAATGGCTCTTGCCTCAAAATATTAAAGGGACTTTAATTAAAAATGTTTTAAAATTTAAGGTGACGCGCCCTCCTTGGAATCCAAACCAGTTCTGAATGCACTGCGCTGGATGTTGATTTGTCCTCCACTACGCCTCATTGAATGATGAGGGTGATGCTCCTGCATCACTAGCTTTGCTAACTCTAACCTAAGCTAACTTACTAATTTACTTGGATATGTGCTATATTCTCCTTGTCAATTAATGCAATTTTGAAATCTATTGTTTGTTGTTGTTACTAATTTGTATTTTTTATTATAAATTGTCATACTGCTGCAATTTCATAATAGTTGTATTGACTCTTGCTATCTAGTGTCCTAAAGAGGTGTTACTTTCTTACTTGTGCTTGGAATTCATCATATATTTTCTATAAGTGTTCTTGTCTTGGGAAGGTACTCAAACCACCTTTTACCTCTTATTTCTCCTTGACCTAGATGTTGACTTAGGTGATCAAGAGAGGGGGAGGTAGGATTGTCTATCAAACTTGCTAATTTGATCCATTAAGGTCACAATTGAAGCCTCCCTTGTGGTGGACCTCATCCATCACTAAAACGAGGGGATTTCTTACTAAGGTGATAGTGGTGGGATTTCCTATAGTTACATGAGATTTGGTGATCTTGTGTTGGTATTTGCACAACTACAAATCCTACGATAACATTTTGGCGCCACTGCTGGGGAGAATCGAG
>ML781375.1:391640-404623 GCA_009831015.1 Picea engelmannii | reverse complement strand
CTTTTCTTTTTCTTCTATTGAACATAAATATCAACCTTTTACTTTTGGTGTTTTAGTTAATGGTAAAGGAATTGTTATACTTATGTTAAAAGGTATAAATTCTTTCACCAAAGTTGAAGTGTATCTTTAGTTCATTTATACTACACTTTACACTTTGGAGTTATGAGTGTATCTTTAGTGCATTTATACTACACTTTATACTTTGAAGTTATGAGTGTATTTTTAGTGCATTTATATTACACTTTATAATTTTATAATTTGACAAAAAAATATTTTAATATTTAAATTATTATATTTAATTGATAATATTATTTTTTTTTAATATTTTTATTTTTTATTTTTATATAATTAATTTTTGAAGAAAAAGCATTTTAGTATTTAAATTGTCATTTTAAAATGTCCATTAGTTAGTTTTTGGATAGAATTTGATTTTTGTGTGGGGAACCTTATATATGATCCTTAATCAATGGTCAAGTAGTTATGGATTAATATGGTTAATGGTCAAATAGTTATAAATTAATATGGTTATTTTAGTTTTTCAATCACTTGAAATAAATTTTTATTTATAATTCTACAAGTTTATGATTGCATGGAAGTGGTCTCATCAATTTTCTTGAAATAAATTTGTATTTATAATTCTACAAGTTTATGATTGCATGGAAGTGGTCTCATCAATTTTATAAAAAGTAATGTATATTAGATATAAATTTAAAAGCATTTATGATGACATAAAAGTGGTTTCATCAATTTTACAAAAAGTAATAAAAATAATATATATTAAATATAAATTTAAAAACATTTAAAAATAAATAATAATGTTATTATTTAAAAAAAAAAAATCACATCACACATTTTATATTAATGAGTAAATGAAGAAAATCAATAACATCATTATCACATCACATTAAGAGAATTCATTGAAATGCATGCCGATCTCTTGAAAATGAATGGGTGTTTACCTTATTTGTAAGGAGAATATTGAATGCATCGATAGTAGTTTTCAGATTTGTATTACCTTTTGCTTTATCTTTTTCGAGTGATAAATGTTTTTATTTACATGTTTTTCTTTTTGATTTTGTTAGTTATTTTAAATAAATTTTGATTTTTTTTAAATTAAATTTTCTAAGTGATATTAATAGATATGAAACTAATTTTTAGTTTTAAATTTTGGTGGATGAGAAAATGGAACCTAATAAACACATAGTTTGAGTTATAAAATTTGTTGGTAGAGAATGTCTAATATATAAATAATTATATTTCAATTATAAACTCCATTCTTGTTGATGAAAATAATTTATTTCAAGGCTATTTCCTCGTTAGTATTTTTATTTTCATATCTTCTTTAGTTAATAAATTATATTTTTATATTAAAAATAATTCAAAATAATACAATTAAGGAAATGATTAATCACAATGTTTATGAGTTAAATGTAGATTATGTAATAGTTGTTGACTTTATATCACAATGAATTTTATATATTAGAAGAATAACTCCCAAATAACTCAAATAAATATATATATCCAAAGTATATACTAATGACTATATTGACTTTTATATATATACATATTCTTATTCATTATACATGTGGGCTCACTACCCATCCAAACCACTATTGTATATACATTTAACTCATACATATCCTCATTAGAATTATAATATACATATCCATAAAATAAACCATTATTGTATATACATTTAACCCATACATACCTTTATTAGAATTATAATATATATATACATATTCATAAAATAAATCTTTTGCACTATTGAAGCTAAGAATCTTAACCAAATTGTAATACCCCTATTTTCATCCTTGGAATGTATGGGATAAGATTATGTTTAAATTGTAAATGCATGGTTATAATAAATATAGTAAAGTTGTATGAAATTAAATAAATGACCCCAATGTATAAATGATATAAATATTCATGTATGAATTCCTAGATTTGTGGAGCTCAAGGCCAAGGCTTGACTAGTGAATGGTTAGGCATGTAGATGAGGTAAATATACTCTATCAACTATGTAGTAGACTTACCATGGACACTCAATGCTATGCAAATGTTAATGCTAAAATATAATATATAATGGTCCGAGATGATCATGCAAAACACGAGAAGGGATATGATTCCACAAGGGGAGAAGATGAAAGGGGGCCTATAAAAATGTTATCCTCTATGCCTAGTGTTAGCCTAGGAACTCATACATTTTCCATCATGTGCCTTGAATGAAGCTCATCCACCTTTTTTTGACTTAAAAGACCAATCATAAATGAATATAGAGGTTGGCGAGGAAGTCTACCTCGTGTAGTTATGAAATCGTGGACATAGTACAATCAATTTAGAGGTTGGTGAGGAATTCTATCTCATGTAGTTATGAAATCATGGGCATAGTACAATCAATTTATGGCAAGATTGAAGAGTCATTCATTATATTTGATGGAAAATCATTCTCATTATCATGGTCATTGTCATTCTCACTATTTGTAGGTGCATTCTCTTCACAAGAGTTCTCCTAGCTACATTATTAATAGTTACTCATTATCAAATTATGAAAATGACTAAAATCAACATTATGAAGGGGTATTTGTAGACCTTGGATGAGAGATAGACATGTTGTAGTAACTTGTAGATGAGCATAGAGGTTGGAAATATATGTACCCTTCACCAATTGTTTATTGTAGCTCATTGGCATCTTGAGTGTTAGGGACCTAACCTCCCTAACCCCTCAAGTGGGTAGAATAATATGTTTCCATGTAATAAAGGTCAATATTAATAAGGCCTAGCAATAAGGAGGAGTAAGTCAAATGTAAGAAGACCTAATAGAAGCTTCCGCTTCTAGAAGGATCTTCCTCTAGATTGTTCTTTTGGATAGATAAATTTAGTATAAATAGGAGTAGAGGGTATGAGAATTTTTGTCTTGAAGAATTATTGTAATAGAGCTCTGTTGTGCTGGAGGTTTCCCCCTCGAAGAGGCAAGTGAACATTGTTTTCTATCAATAAAGGTATAATTTTGGTGTTGTGGTTCCATATAATTTGTTGTTTCCTTGTTATCTCTGCAATATTTCCGTATTTTGTTTCTATGTCGGTGTTATTCTCTGCATTATTTCTCTTTTCTTCTAATATAATAGACTTAGTACCTTACAAGTGGTATCAGAGCACTTTCCTTGGCATAAAATTCTGGGTTAAATTTATTTTTTTTCAGGGTAGAGACGTATTATGGCGTCTTAAAGCTACAAAGATATGTCATTATGCGCATAAACCCACGGTTTGGGAGTAATAAACGCATGAAATACACGTGGTACTTAAGTGCACATCTGTTGGGGACCCTTGTAACCCCTGTTGTTACCCCTTCGAGTGGTAGCAGGTGAGACAAAACCTATATACGGATCGACTTAGATCTCTTGAAGCCCTCTATAGATAAACTGATTGGCCGCCTGACTGCTAGAGTGCCACCAAGAAAAACACTTGGGAAGATACTCTCTAGTACCTGGGTAGTTGGGTAGTACGGCTAAGGGAATAGTCTAGCCTCCTTAGTTGGTGCCATGAGATATTGGGCCGAGTACTACTGTTGGACACCACACGTATATCAGAGAGTTATAGCACAGGGAAAACCCTTGTCTGTAGAACCCTTGAATACCCTAACCCTTGGGAAGGAAACAAAAACAAAACAGACAAGACCTATTGTCGCGCAACCGTGTCTCCTGCATTTTGGTTGCGAAATTTCTACATATTTCTTCCTATTAAGAATTTGGGCATTTCAACACTGTAATATTCTTCAGCTTGGNTATATATAGTGGTCTTGCCAGCAAACTTATTTGGGATATATCCCATTGGATTCCCCTTTTCATCCTGATCGCAGTCATACCTTTCATTTTATTTTTTCTTCAGTGGAACTAACCCCTTCCCGACTTCCCTATTTTTTTGCCTATCCCATTATATTTCCCTTATCTCCCTAATCATCATGGTACTAATCACTTATAAGTCCTTTTCTGTGGTCCCACCCACCCATTTTCCCTTACCTGCACTCCCCCTCTACAAATGGCCAACACTTGCAACCAAGACCTGCAAGCTTCCATAAATGAAGCCAAGGAATCCATCCAACACGTGACATCTGAGATTGACTCTACCAATTCCCACCTTGCACAATTCGAGACCCACGTCTAGCATAAATTTGACACCATCGAGGCCAAATTCATGAACCAATTTAACACCCTCCAGTCTGCTATCAACCAATTGTTGAACCACACTCTGGGTCCTTCCTCCTCGGACCAACCAGATGTTGTTGATTCCTCTAATTCTCTTCATTTTCAATCCAACTCCTTTCATCATGACCCCCGTCTTCCCCGTATTGAGATCAATAAATTTGATGGCTTTGATCCTGTTGGCGTCAGAAGTCACTCCTGTATTGCAGCAGGAGCAGAGCCTGACGCCCATCAGTTTATGTCACGATTTGTTTATAAAAAGGGGTGATCGAATGGAAGTTAACTCAAAACAATAATGTTCTAACTCTGAAACTAGGCCAGGCATGCATGGGCAAGTGAGGTCTTAGATAAACTTCCGACAGTGAGTTGTAGTAAGGGGGAATAGGGGGAAGACTTGTATGAGAGAAATGCAAAGCTCTGTTGTAAACATCAGGTTTCTAACAGACTGTAGGAGAAAACATCTAAACGCAAGATCTTCTTACATTCAAACGCAGAAAACCGGAGAATACAACAATGCAACAATAAATCCTTTATCGTAACATAATTGCAATAATTCATGTGAATCAGTCAATCATGAACTCCCTCAATATGAGATGAAAACTAGATGGGGTAAGAAAATTGTCTGTCATTAAACAATAAATCTTACATACAGATGCATAACCAGAGAACTAGAGTGTCTATTAAAACTTTACAATCGGGAGCTTCGCTCTACCATCGATACTTACAAAAATGGCAAAAATGCCTACATATACTCTTCCACTTTCGCCCAACAGAGGTGTCTCGGGAATTTCAAGGTGTGGCGTCTCCTTAGTCTAATCTGGCCTGAACTCCTTTGTCAAACGCCACCTTAACTCAGCATGGCTCTTGCAGGGGGGACCTACAAGCAAGGGTACCACGGGTTGATTGCTCCAGGTCTCCCATACCTTCCATTTATGGCTCGAGCTGAGGTTTCAACTACCTCCATCCACCTTCATTTATTTTTAGCGAGGACCAAGATCGAGGTCGAGCTGAACTAGTCTCTGGAGGACGCGGTGATCCCTTCTGCAGCTAAACCCGGTGCTTCGGCCCTTTGCATAGTTCTTTCTATCGCCCCCAAGTGACCGCGAGCTGTGACCCTGTGCCTATCTTCAAAGGCGCTTTCGGCATTTCGCGTTTCGCGGCTGGGAGGAGTCTACTCCTGGTGTTTTAAAGTCATGATGGGAGAAAAGGTGAAGAGCCTAATCGCGCACCACGTGTCTCTCCTTGATCATACGACCAAGAACACTTTGTATTTCGCAATATCACGAGTTGGAGGGTAGAGCCTTCGTGCTCCCCTTTTACGAAGTCCCGAGACGCGAGATGGTGATACGGATATAGCTCTTTTTATTGTCGGTGCCCTCCACACGTAACCGTTGGCCAGGGCTTAAGTGCTAGTGCCTCTCACAACTCGCGACCTCACAAGTTGGAGTGTCGAACCTTGGCACTCTCCCTTTGCGAAATCCCGAGAGGCGATGACTCTTTTCCTTTCCACAATTCTCACAACTCGTGATCTTGCGCAACCAAAGGATATGGTCCACCCTCCGAACTCACGAACCTCGAGTTCAAGAAATAAACCCATGCTTAAACTGATCGCGATCAACGACCCTCGTTACTTTGTGAGTTCTCCATGAAGAATTCTGACCGTTCACTTCCTTGAAAACTTATGTGCTATACTTGGCGCGACTCGGTTGACTACAATTACCCACCGATCGTCGATCTGCTTCGTCAATTGATCCTTGCCATTGAAATCAAACTGCTCGCTCGCTTGCATGCATTTTCCACCCGAAATGGATTTTTTTGTCCGCTGCTTATTGCGCTCATGGCTGTGACCTTGGACTAGAACGCATCTGATGGGTTTTCAAACCCCATTTCTTCGCATTTTACATCAAGGGTCTGAAATCGGGGGGAAAAACACCCTACTTGCAAGAATTGGTGCTAACAGATCCCACGGGTTGGGTCACTCAAATGGAGCATTATTTTTCTCTGCATGGTATTACTGATGAGTTGGCCAAAGTTTGCTATGTTGTTCTCTATATAAATCCTGAACGATGGCAATGGCGTAAAAATTCACGTCAGGTATATTGCATGGGCCCAGTTTGTTGTTGAGCTCTATGACTGCTTTGACACTGATACCCACTATCTCGGTCATTAAGTCAAATTGAAACAATCAGGAACAATGGAAGATTTTATAACTACTTTTGAACATTTGGCCTTTCGAACCAATGGAATGTTAGATACATTCTTATGTGAATGCTTTATTAGTGGCCTAAAGGATGAAATACGATCCCAGGTTCTCATGGCTCGCCCTCAGACTTGGCTGGAATCTACTAAACGTGCCAAAGAAGCCTAACAAGTTGTTTTTTCCAAGAACAAAAAACCCTCTTTTGTTCCTCACCCTTGACCCACTAATCCTAACCCCCCTACCACTCCCCTCAAGGTCCATAAATTGACTAGGGATGAAATGGTTGTATGCCAACTAAAGGGTCTTTGCTATAATTGTGATGAAAAATATTTTACAGGGCACAAGTGTAAGGAACAAAAAAAATTTATGGTCATTTCTAAAGATGTTCCTGAAGAAGATGTGATAGTTCCACTTGTTGAAAAGCCTTCCCTTCCCAATGCTACCCAAGATCACGCTGACCCACCTGAAGTTGACCCACTCATTTCCTTGCATGCCCAAACTTGCTTCTCTACTCCACAAACCCTCAAGCTCATTGGCTATATTAAGCATATGAAGGTCATCATCCTTGTTGACAGTGGTAGCACCCACAATTTTGTTCATCATCGCATTGACCAGGAAACCAATTTCTATATTCTTGTTGTCAATAATTTTCGAATCATGATAGCCAATGGTGGGTACATGAAATGTGGTGGGCGTTGTGAAAATGTACATCTTCAAATTGGACATTACCACCTAAAATCTCATATGTTTTCCATTGACATGGGTGGTTGTGACATTGTGTTAGGTGTTGAATGGTTATGCACTTTGGTTCCCATTCTTATGGATTTTAGGGAATTAACCATGCAATTCCTACAAGATGGACAAATGTATCAATTCCAAGGTCTCACAATTGGTTCTCCCGAGATCATCAGTTCTCATCACATGGAAAATCTCCTCAAGAAAGGCCACTCTGTTATTATTGCTCAACTCCATTCCATTCAAGCGGTTGAGACACCATATGTGCATCCTGACCTCCAAGCTATCCTCTCCAAACATCAAGCTATTTTTTCCACTCCTCAGGGACTTTTGCCTTCTCGTGGTGTTCATGATCATTCCATCCCCCTTGTTCATGGCAGTCTTCCTCCCAATGTTCTCCCTTGTCATCATCCATTTTCCCAAAAGAATGAATTGAGAAAATAGTGCAGGAATTGCTCCAAGCGAGTGTTATCTGCCCCAATACCATCCCTTATTATTTTCCTGTGGTCATGGTACTCGATAAATAAGGTACTTGGTGCATGTGTCCTGACTTCCGTGCCCTCAATAAACTCACCATCAAGGACAAATTTCCCATTCATGTCATTGATGATCTCTTAGATGAGATGAATGGTGCTCAATACTTCACTAAAATTGATCTGCATTATGGATACCACCAGATGTGTATGCAAGAAGCTGACATCCCCAAGACTTCCTTTTGAACTCATGAGGGTCACTATGATTTCTTGGTCATGCCCTTTGGCCCGTGTAATGCCCCCTCCACCTTCCAAAGCCTCATGAATCATGTCTTCTGTCCTTTTCTCCATCATTTTGTCTTAGTTTTCTTTGATGATATTCTCACCTATAGTAAAACTTGGCAATCCCATCTTTCCCATGTGGATCAAGTTCTCCATCTACTCTCTCAGCACCAACTTTTCCTCAAGCACTCTAAATTTTCCTTTAGCGCTTTAGAAGTCGAGTACTTGGGTCATAATATTAGCTAGGCTGGTGTTCGGGTGGATCCTAAGAATATTGAAGCAATGAAGTATTGGCCTCGCCCCAAGAATATCAAAATCAAAATAAGTGTTCTCTCTCTATTTATAAATCTGCATTGAATTCTATTTTTTGTTATGAAAATATATGAGTTACACATATTGTGTGTATGAAAGTTCTTGATTCTGAATATGGGCATGTCTGCGATAAATTTTAGGTATCATATATTTAATTATTCCATTTGCATTTTATTATTTGCACCCATGCATGCATTTGAAATTAGTTTCAACCTCTATGGAAAGCCATCTAGGTTATGTTATGGTGAATTGGTCTCTCAATGGCCTTGAATTTTAAATGGGCTGTAAGTAGTTCCCGGTTTCTTGGGTAAGAGTGCATGGGAGGGGATGTGGTATAAACTATGACTCTTATGATCAATTTATCCTAAAACATTTTTTTTAGGAAGTTTAACATGATCTCGTAGTCTACTAACAAAGTGGAAAATTCATTTGATGTAAGTCTTGAGATTTATATGTATTAGCAAGAAAAAATCTAATAAATAGTAAATAGTATATAATTAGATTAATTATTTTTTGTTTACATCTTGTGCTTAGGGGATAATAGTGATTTATTTGTAGATTAGTTATCATTCATCTTGGAGGATAAAAATTATTATTTAGACTAATCTTGTTGGAATTCTATCAATTGAAGTCTCATGCATAGGTACCATTAGAGGAAAATAGTCATTATTTAGAGAAACTATGGTTGGTATTCTTTGAAGAGATGCACTTTATCATTTTTAAAATATATGTATGATAACTCTTCTTGGTTTTTTGGTGAGAGTTGAGGTATATTTCTCATTGGGACTATTTTTTTTTTAATATTAAATGGTTGGCATTAAGGAAAACATTTGTGGACTTTGATCCACATTTTTCCAAAGAAATATAGTCATTCACTTGTTGGTGTATTAAGCGTTCTGATTGAGGATCATGGGGTTTCCACTTAATGAAGTTGTGGCATAGCACGTACAATCATGAGATATTAAATAATATCTCTAATCTCACTAGATATTGATAAATACCTACCAAAATCCTTTTGTTGAACACCCCTCCCAATACATATTTCCAATAATAAAACCCCCTATTTCTACTAGATAATCTTTTTTATACCCCCCATACCTTGTATCCCCCAATACTTATAATATATTGACTTTATTTTTCATAATTTTAAAACTCCTTTTATGAATGAACGTGATAAGATATTGGTTAACAAGGTTGAAGATGTTGATATCTTGCTAGTTTCCTTAGAATCCCTTTTTCCTTGATTTTTTGAATAAAAAATAATAAAAATTATTGATTAATATCCCTAAAAATTTAAATAAAATTTGATTACAAAATCTATATGAATTTTTACATAAAAACATCCATAAATCAAAATAATTTTGAAACTCAAACTTTGTCATTTATATATACAAATAATACTATTAAACATTATTAAATTATATATATTTATACATTTTAAAAACTTTTTAATCATTTTTATAAAGGAAGAAGGTACTATAAGAAAGCCTTTATAAGTCATTTGGCACAAACCCATGAGGATGCAACAAAACGCACAATACATCCATAACCATAAAAAACTATAAAGTAGCCACTTAAATGTGAAGTACGTTTCAAAATCAACATAATATTCGGAAGTGAGTCTCCAATTAATATTCGGTAGCTAGGGATCTAAGATAGTGGCCACCAACCTTCCTCAACTTGTTAGGTAGAGGCGGCTTCTCCTCTTTGAGACCACAAGAAGTACAAGTGTGAATGTTAATATATGTGAAGATTTAGTAATCAAGAAAAGGTAAAGGGGTTTACAAGTTCGAGTTTTTTTTTTTTTAATTGATTAGTTTTTTCTTTTTTTTTAATAATAAACAATTTTTATTTTGAAATTGTATCAATAAAAATTTAAAGATAATATACTATAATATGTATTGTAACTTTTTTTTACTTTAAAAAATCTACATAAATATATAAAAAATATAAATAAATTAATTTTAATTATATATATATATAATGTGTACTACAACTTTGTATTAAAATAATGAAATTGTACAACTTGTGAAGGGGTTGGCTCAAAAAAAAATTATCCTCAACATGTAAAATAATGTGATCCATCATCTTAAGTATTCAATCATGATTTAAAAAAAAAAAAAATGGTCTAATGATTCATACAACTTATAATGGATGTTTCTCTTTTAGAAATAAAGTAACAAGACCCATAAACTTTTATAATGGATGTTTCTCTTTTAGAAATAAAGTAACAAGACCCATAAACTTAATCTTTATTTAGTTCAATTAAGGTTCCTCAAGACATACAATATTTAATGTATAATAGTTTTGATGAATCATTGTGAAATGTGTTCGTGTAATGATGCATACAACTTATAATGGATGTTTTTTTAAAAATAAAGTAGCAAGCCCCATAAACTTAATCTTTACTTAGTACAATTAAGGTTCCTCAAAACCTATAATATTTAATGTATAATAGTTTTGATGAATCATTATGAGATGTGTTCATTTGAGTACATAGTTCATCATTGACCGTATCTTTAAAGTCATTCGTATATCTTTAAAGTCATTTTTAATATTTGGAATAAATTTATTATTTTGAGTTTATTAACTACAAATTTTATATTTAAATATATTTGAATAAAGGTTTTTTTAATTATTATATTAAATTATATTGGAATGTAAAAATTGTAATTGGATATGATTTTTCGATCAAAAAATAATAACAATCCAATATAGGTTTTACTTTGAATATTTGCTTGTGGTGGTTTTATGTCCAAGCACAAAGGTTTCCCAAGTTAAAGAACATTAAGTAGTAAACCTTTTTGATAGGAAGAGTGGGAATTGAAACACTAGTTGATGACTCTACATATGTGTTAAGAGGAAGTCACATTTGGAGATCTAGTAAATATCCTTGTCTTATCTATTGGGTTATAAATGCAGATATTGGCATCGAAATAACCAAGGAATCAAATTCACTGCTATCAAAGTTTTTGCTAGGTTGTTATACTAAAAGGATGAAACAAAAACATGAGTCAAACAATTCACATCAAGAAAGACAATCAATCCCTATGAATGAGCAAGAAAATGCACCAATGCACCATAGTTATTGTTCTTAGTAAATCCAATAATATCTATTCAAAAGTGAAATAAAAAGAAACTCATTATTAAAAATGATTCCTAGTCATGAGAGTCAACTATAAGGTACTTTTCAACCAATCATGAAAAATAACAAATACAGTAAATTACCTTACCTAAAAGTTATAGATAATGATGTAGAATTAAAAAAAGGGTCAAACAAATAATTTATGATCCAAAATATAATGTTAGGGATTGAAAATCAAACCCCAATAAGTATGAGAAAATTTGCAACTTTTTATTATAGAAAAATATTATAAATTATTCACGATTTTCATAAAAATTAATTAATTTTTTTTTTTTTTTAATATATACATATTTTGTTAGAATTAATGATTAATTTAGAGATTGGTTTGGAGTTGGTTTGAGATTTTGTAGGAGCTGTTGAGATATTATCTCAACCTCCATACCTATGTTTGGAATTGGTTGGATCTAACTCCAGCTACATATACCTATTGTATCTTGGGATTTGATATAGGAATGCAATATTATTTTGTGTGTGTAATTTTCGTGTTATGGTTGCTCTCTTAAATTCTGACTCTCTCACCAGAGGGGCTGGAATATGAGAGCAATATGAGATGAATCCGCTGCTGTAGATTGTAGGTTATAGTGTGAACGTAGATTCGTTTTTTTTTTTGTGTTATTCCTGTAAAAGCAGATCGAACCGAAATCATCATAGCCTCATCTGCCTGCGCGCTGCAATTGGAGGAGTCTCCATATCGCTGGAGATCACTAGACACCATTTGCTGCCAGAAAATTGCAAGGGAGCATTTAACCCATACGCCAGCATCTACAAGGAGGAATTTGAGGTCATCTAGGGAGAGTTGTCGCTGAGAAGCCAATCGGAAGGAATAGATCTTGGTTATCTGCATTTCAAGAAATTGAAGCCGCCGTGCAGAACAGTCACCAGAGCCGTGTGTGGATCAAGAGGAGATGTCACCATTTGAGCTGCAAATCTGAAGATCGCTGCAGATCTGGTGGATTGGAAGCATTCAGCATTCCGTTGATTAAGGACTGAGTCGCCATCTAAACTTATCCACAGCTGTGAAGAAGGAAGATACACAATTGCATAATGAAATCCTTAATCCCTCTTTTGTGCAAATCGTTGTGCAAGGAGATTCGTTTGTGTCGATGCTCGTTGCACTTCATTTGATGGATGACTGTGAGTTCAGTTTAATGGACACTGTTATCTGGAAAATGGAATCACAACTACTTTTGATTACTTCTCATGAATCACCCAGGTGGTCGCTGCCAAGAAAGCCATCGTAGACTGTCAATCATGTCTTTCTATTTTTTTATATATTTATATGTATGTGTGGTGTGCTTAAAGTTTTTTATATATTTACGTGCTTATGTAAAAGAAAGTAGGAACTCTTGTATCTTGATATAAGCTGGCAACCCCGGTTTCAAGAACAATTGTTCTTATTGGAAGTCACCTTGTATAATTAAATGTTGAGGACATTTCGTATCCAAACTGCTCTTCTAGACACTGAAGGATAGCCGAAAGAAAAAATCCGACAGATGGAGGCATGTTCATAAAATGCATCAATAATTGACATCTTTTATCACGGAAGCCCCGATGAGCCGAGTTGTCAAATTGTCCATTGTACAAGTTCATGAATGATGGTCTGAAGCATTTATGCTTTAAATGAGTTGAATGGT
>ML781375.1:367571-384543 GCA_009831015.1 Picea engelmannii | reverse complement strand
ATATATATATATGAGGCTGATGAGATGGGACGTAGATAGGCCAGTGCGCCTATCCATGTAAATATAATCATGAATAATAATATAATATTATATTGTTGTGTGCAGACAGACTTAGACGAAAAGAGATGGGGGGCCAAATCTACCAAAAAATGGAAAAGGGGGGAAATATTTTAATAATATTTCTAAAAAGTATAATGTGGATATGTTTTTATCCTAAGTTCCCAAGGGTATGGAATGGGTCACCAAGTGGCTTAAAGTTAATTCTGAAGGTGACAAGTGTCAAGAAGAAGCCATGCAATATATATTGTTGGCCTTAGTGTATTTTGGGGGCATTATTGCATTATTGAGAGGGGGATTCGAGAGGAATTGATGTTGCAGGCTCTCGTGAGTAGAAGGGGGTCAAATTGTATGGAAAATTTGATTATTACCTTATCTTCATAGAGAATCTTGTAAGGATTTGTGGGAATATAATCAGAGTTACTGTCGAAGAGACAGGTTGAGAGATCGTGAGCAATCTCTCTAGGTGAGAGATTGGTTGTTGAGAAGTGGTTGTCAGACCCGTGAGCATACTCTCCAAGTGAGAGTATTGTTGAGAATTATTCCCTGGTGCGCTGAGCATTAGTCGTAGGGCTCAAAGAATTCTTGTCTGGCCTATTGTTGGTAACCATGGGAAGGGAAGTGGGGTAGTTAAAGGACTGTTGAACAAAGGGGGAACACTTCCATGGGTGTGACATGTGCATGGAGAATGAGGGATTGTTGGCTATTTGCAGCAGTGGGCACCTTGAATTGAGAAATTCTGTTGAGTATCATACCTTATCCTATCACTAGGAACCCTTTTTCCTCGGTAGATTTAAGCCCCATCTCAGGGGTGACTTGTTGCTAAAAGATTATGAGCAACAAATTCTATGGCTGGGAGGAACGTCTGAGTCAAGGCCATAGTTGGTGACCTTCATAAAAGATAAGTGTTCTTTATGTGCTTGTCTTTTTTACTGTGTGCATATTTATCTATGTTTGACATGGGTTAGTTCTTGTATGTTATAGCATAAAAGTAAATGTTGTTATTTTGTTTAATAATGCTTGCACCTATAAGTATGGTACTTATAGCCTGTATTTGTAGTTGTACATGATTACGTTAGTTGATGATAGCCTTGTTTGTTAAGTTATATTTTGATATTGGCCATGAGTCTCTGAGGCAAGAATTGAATGCTTTGGTGCACATAAAGTAGCATGTGTGCATCAAGAGGTTGGAATTAGTGTCTGTGTTCAAGGAAATAGACTATGCGCATAGTGAAATCAAAATTGGCGTATGAAGCTAGGGTGGTTGTGCGCACAATTGTACTATGTGTTCAGTATGCTGCTGCACAAAATTATTTAAGTTTCTTCCATTGTTATAAGTTGTGTGGCACAAACACAAGTTTGGGCGAAGCGAATTACTTCAAGTGTTACTGCACAGACTTGTGCTTACAATAGGATCTGCGCAGTGAAATTTTAGAGTAACATTGTTCAGTAATAAGTTGGATGATGTTACATGGTAGTATCAGACCTGAAGTTGGGAGAATTTGTGTGATGTGGCCTGACCTGGGAGGCTGTGGACATTACAAAAAAAAAGACTCTAGGTCCTAACCACACCCTTATTTGGGACTTATCACAATAGACTCCTTGTGTCACATTGATCATTGTGGTATCGTTGTCAAGTAAGCCTTTTTTTCAAGTGGACCCACTTGCCCCATTACCTTTTTCCTATCTCAATAGCACCATAAAGCCACTATGATCACATTGATACCACTCTCAAGTGAGCCTTTTTTTGTTGACCTACTCACCCCATTACATAGTGTCTATCTCCATACCCCTAAAAGGTAGCATTGATCACATTGGTACCACTCTCCAATAACCTTTTTCTTATGAACCCCCATCCCTATGGCTACCAGAAACCACGATGTCACCAATTGTATGGCTCACTTGGAAATGGTGAGTGGAATTGCAACACCAACTAGCTCATTTTCAATATTTTGCAGAGAAAAAATTTGCTTTAGTTAATGTCAATCTCAAAAAACTGGACTCAGTCCCCAAATAGCTATTCAAACACATTACTCTATTCATGGCACAATCATCCCAACCAGAGGAAGTTGAATCATCCAAGCCCATGGAGCCTTACTCTGACCCATTTTTTCATGATCTGGGACCCCCCAAAGTGGTTCTAAACCAATTTAATGACTTTTACCCCACAAGTTGGGTCACTTAGATGGAACTCTATTTTTCCCTACATGATCTAGATTTAGGAGTGGAACAAACTAATTAACAGACTAAATGCAATAAACATAGAGATATGAAGAACAACACAAATATCCAGTGAACAGTATATTCTATTGAATAAATGAAATAGGCTGAAACTATAAAACTGCATAAGTAAAACACTTGCTCGAATGGTGGTATCTATCTCTGAGAAGAGATGTGGCTGCTACATGCATCTGTCTGAGCAGAATGATTACAATGAGGCTCCAGAGGCCTTTTTAATATTACTCATGAAATCCAAAACCCTAGACATCCAAAAACCTAACCCTAGGAGATGAAACGCCAAACGTTATGTGAGCCCCTATGGGTAAGTTGGTACCTCAACTTCCCAGGGTCATAAATTTTTCATATGACCTCCATTTTAGGCGTGTGATAACATGTTGGAAAGTTCTTTTCGAGAACTACGCATTACACCGTCAATACAGAAAGATGTGCTGGCATGAAAACATAAAAAATAATCCAGTTGGATTAGGTGGGAGGCCACCAGTATCCACCTGGAAGATGTGTAGGGCTTCAGATAACCCCAAAAGTGTAGAACCCACAATTACAAAGAAGTACAAAAGAACGTGTTGAACTAAAAAATGTCAAGAGGAGCTAGTTGGAATAGGTGGGTGGCCACCAATATCCACCTAGATCAGTCCTCCCCCCTTAGGAAGAAATGGTCTCCATTATGTTGAGATCCCGCATTAGATGAGGAAAATTCTACTAAATTTGGCCCCGGGTGAGCCATTTTCCTTGTTGGAGGAGTTTCCCTTCCTTGACAACTCTATAAATATGGATTCTCTATTGGTGAGTGCCCTTGACCTGTGTGTCCACTATCTGATCAGTCGATGCATGTTTCATGCAGTCAGGGTTGAGATCTATTGGTGTCATCTGTTCTGTGATCTCTGAGGTGTCCAATAATGGTGGAAAATATGGCCGAAGGAGGTCCACATTGAACACTGGGTGCAAGCCAAGGAAGGGAGGAGTGTTAAGCTCAAATTCATTGCTACAAAAAACCTTGGTGATAGTGTAAGGCCCATAGCGAAGTGTGTAGAGCTTCCGATGGGGCCCTGTAAGACACTCTTTCTGCAAATGTAACTAGACCTTGTCTCCAACCTGAAACTGGTGCGGTACCCTGTGTTGATAATGGCACTGCTTTTACTTAACATTTTCTTTCTGCAAAATATCATGAACGTGTTGACCGATGTGTTGAATCTTCTCAATGAATTTGGTGGCTTTGTCGGCCTCAGAATGAACATGTGAAGAGTCTGTCTGTGTGGTTGGAAGAGGTAGTGAAACATCAATGTGACCCAAGGGTTGGAATCCCAACCCCACCTATTGTAACTTTGTTGCACATAAGGGAGACTCTCATCCCATGTACAAAGATTCTTAGAGTTGTACATGCGTAGGATTTTCACAATCATCTGATTGTCGACCTTTGTTTGGACATCTATTTGGGGGTGGAAACTAGTGGATTTAGTGAGCTTGGTGTCCAACAATGACCAGAGACTTGACCAAAATGTGTTGAGGAATCTGTTGTACCGGTTGGAGATGATGGTCTGTGTATCCCAAAATGGAACCACACTCATTTGAAGAAGAGCTTGGTAGTATCGGCCACTGTAATTTTCTTCTTACAGGCTGTGAGGATGGCCATCTTCGAAAATTGATCAACGACCAAAAATACACAATCATTTCCTTCCTTGGTGGATGAAAGGCTAGACATGTAATCCATCGAGGTGGATTCCAAAGGTTTATCGGGGGTAGGAAGAAGGGTGTATAAGCCTTGATTATTGATGGATGGATTGGAAATGGCATAGGTAGTGCAAGATATGATATACTTGTTGACATCCTGTCAAAGTTTTGGCCAATAAAAATGTTTTTGTAGAACGACCACAATTTTCTCCACATCAAAATGTCCTACCATCCGATTGTAGTGGGCTTACCAAATTAGCATTGCACGCTCTCTTGCAAGAACATATAGATGACCCAGATGGCATAACAGTCTGTCCTGAATGTGAAAATTGGTGACATTCACGCCTATACCCAAGAGCTGATGTAACACCCCCACGATGGGCGTGAATAAAAATAAAATTTTTATATTCTCGTTTTCGAGCAAAATCATCTCTTCAACTCCCTACCGGGGTCCTGTTAACAAATCCGTAGACCTCATTGAACCCTGACTGCACAAACCCACATAACACACAAGCTTTCCCTATACGACCACAAGGTATGACTGCGTGCTTATGAGAGATGCTTCGCATTTCGGGACTTTCAGGATGTGAAGCCACCCAGACTCTCACTCTCGAACTCCTGACCTCTGATTCTCTCCCAAGAAATCGAATCTATGGTCCTGTGCTATCCCCTCGATCAACGACTGTGATCGTATCGCAATTTTGCATATTGGGATAATGAACGCGAGCCAACTCTGACTCTCCGTTCCCCGAAATCCTGATTCCTGTAACACCTATCTAAACCCTCTGCCCATGTGACCGCTCAACACGACCAGGGGCTGAGTCTTCGAGCTCGTTGGGACTTCACGTCCCTCGACTTCTCATTTCCTCGAACTCTCAGGTCCTGAAATGTCGATCCCCAAGTTAGACCCTTAGCCAACTGCTAGCGCCTACCTCCTCCTTCTACCACATGACCCTATCCTATGACCTAGGGCTGATCCACAGAGCATGTCGGGGTTTCGTATACCGGGATTTCACGGCTTATGAAACTAAGGGGTCTTTCCCTTTGGTCTCCCAGTCGCCAAAACACCGAAACTCGTTCACGCTTAAACTGATGGCCCAGATCACTCCTGAATCAACGACCATGATCACGTCGCGATTTCGCAAATCGTGAGTTTGTGCGGTCCTACCCTTTGACTATTCCAAGTTGCGAGTCAACGAAATGCTATCTGATAGCCACATGTCATCTGCTGGTGGATGGTTTCGATTTCTTTGGGACTTTCAAGACTTTTTTGAGTCCATTCTCCTACCTATGCCAAGGTTAAGATCGACAGTCAATAGAACTCTGACAGATCCTTGGATCTACGGTCCTGGACCCCATCGCTACTTGCGAAGGCTGAAGGGGTCGAGGCATTAATACCTGCGCTCCTCATCTAGATCCATTGGTCCTGACATATCTGGGGTATTTTTGAAAGGATCCCGACCATTCGTGTACTAAACGACATAATACTCCCTTTCGATAATTGGAATCGCTATCCTTTCTGATCTTGAATCACGAAATTCAACCTCTCGGAGCTTCAAACTCCCATGACTCCGAGACCTTAGAGAGATACTCTTTCTTGCATAAGGTTTCTAGACCCGGATCACATGAACCTTCATATGGTTCTTGGGAAATTGTCCCTGATCTTAGTTGAGTCTCTGGGTAAAGGTTTGGTACGACTCCAAGGTTTATGGCGTAATTCCCAGGGAAGAGTGCTCTCGAGGAGCCTTCCTAGAATATTACGAGAATCAAACAAACAAGACGATTCTCGGTGGAGCGAACTCATGCCCCAGACTTAATCATTTGTACATAAACCAACTATGGCATGTAAGTATACACATGCATCCATTATTTCTAGTCTAAAACACCAGGAAATCGTTCCACACATAAATCATTATGGGCATATAAACATGAGCGTGTATTCATGATATTCAATTCAAAATACAAGGCATAAAGCACTTAACAGATCCACCAGGCGTGATGCAACTGCTGAGAGGGGTGCTCGTTTCCACCCAACCGTAGGCTCAGTGACTCCAAATGGATTTACCACTAGCCACCCCTAAGCTAGACCACGATGCTCTGAGATTTAATCTCTTACTTTCAGCTCAACGAAAGTCAAGGACGAAGGTTACTCTCCTTCTCCTGATACAGAAAAATAATCCAGGACAAAGGTTACTCTCCTTCTCCTATGTTCAGAACTCCATGTGTCTCCAGAGTTTCTCCAATTCTCTTCCATGATCACTGTCGCACACGCTCTCTCTACCCTTTACCACACTTCCTCTCTCTCCTTTTTCTTTGCAAGATTGTGTGTGGCACGAATTTCCCCGTCCATGGTCAGGTCTGAGAGATTTTACAGATCGACGATTCACCCCCATCCCCTCATTAACTCTTGAGGAGCCTCCCCACCTACCAATCTGACGGGAAATTCATTCCAGGGTTAGAGAGTTGCTTTGGTCTTTGAGCAAGTAAAAACGAGTATGGTACTGGCTCGGTGGAAGTTAACACAACCATTCCAGGCCCCTTCCACCACCTTTCATTAGCCATCGTGGTCTCTTTTAGCACATACCCCTCTCAGTAGTCATGTAACACATATTCATAACATAATTTACATTTATCGACCTTTTATACAAAGGTCCATCAAAACAAACATTCACACCTTCAAGTTTGCCATAGTTCTTGGCCAATATAGTTATATTTACAGACTGGGGGAAACAAGGTGTTACAACTGATAGGTGGTGGCAAAGTACGGATATTTCTGATAAAGTTGGGGCCACTCAGATGCCTCATGTCCACAGGAATGGAGCACAGTGGTGAGTGCAGCCACGGGAGGTCGACTGAGGTAGTCAACGACACAATTTGTGCTCCTTGTCCTATACATGATGTTGAGATGGAACTACTGCAGGTAGGTGGACCACTTCTAATGGTGGTCATTCTGCAACTTCCCCTGTGTCTGCATGAACTAGAGAGGCTTGTGATCAGTGTGGATGATTGTCTCCTTTCCCATAATGTAATGTTTCCATTGACAACAGGCTTGTACAATGGAATACATTTCCTTGTCATAGGTGGGGTATTTCTGGACAGTATCTGAGAGTGTCTCACTATGGTGTGCCACCAGATGACCGTGATGAGTGAGAACTGTGCCTACAACATATTCAGATGCATCAGTCTCAATATCGAACAGTTGTTGCAGATCAAGAAAGGAGATTACTGGAGCTGACCACAAACGATGCTTCAGCTCATCAAATGCTCATTTTTGTTCCTTCCCCCACACAAAATTTTCCCTACCATAGACCTTGGTCATTTGGCTGAGGGCCCATGCAATATGGGAGAATCCCAACACGAATCATTGGTAGAATTTGGCAAGTCCCAAGAAGATCTGAAGCTCGGTTAGTGTGGTCAGAGATGGACAGTATTGGATGACTTAGATCTTATATGGATCAACATGTACCCCATGCTCATCAACAATGTATCCCAAGTATTGGACCCTGTTCATGCCAAAGGAGTATTTTTCCAAGTTGGCATATAGCTTGTGTTGCCGCAGAGTGCTCAAAACCTGTTGAATATGCCACATATGCTCCTCCCAAATTTTGTTGAAGATGAGGATGTCATCCAAATATACCACAACAAAAGAGTTGGTGAAGGGTCTCAATACATCATCCATCAAGGGTCTCAGTGCATTTATTAAGCCAAAGGGCATGACCAACCATTCGAAGAGACCTTCTTTAGATTTGAAAGTTGTCTTCCATACATCAATTGGTTCGATGGGAACCTGGTGGTAGCCATACTTTAGGTCAATCTTGCTCAAGAAATTTTCCTCCTTGAGTTGGTCAAGAAGCTCATCAATCCTGGAAATTGAGTACCGGTTCCTGATTGTGATTTTGTTTAATGCTCTATAATCAATGCAAAGTCTCCAAGTTCCATCCTTCTTCTACACTAGTACAATCAGGCTTCTACAAGAGGAGGAGATAGTTATAATGTGACCCTTTTGAAGAAGCTCTTGGATATGACGCTTGATTTCGTCATTTTCCATTAGTGAGCGACGATAGACTGGTCCATTAGGCAGAGGTGCACCGGGGGTTAGATCAATTGAATGTTTGACTTGGAAGTGCGTCGGTACCCCGGTGGGTGAGGAGAAGATGTCTCTGTACTCTTCCATGGTCCCATCCACTTGCTTCTGTTGTAAAGAGAGGCTCTGTGTATAGGCCACGGATGTGACGACGACCTTTTTCTCACTGTGAGCATGGATCACAAAGAAGACGAACTTATCAGTTTGTGAAATGACCTTACTGCATTGCTTAGCAGAGATTAAAGAAATAGCGGTAGTTGGGGCTACCTCTGGTATCATGTACAATTGTCTACCCAAAGTAATAATAACACTGTGAGGTCTAGACTCATACACAACATGACGTTTCCACAAATATGGTTTTCCTAAAAGAACATCACAAACCTCAAGGGGAGCAATATCACACAATACCTCGTCTTTGAAAGGCTTGATGTTGTAGACCAGACGAGACTGTTGGATGACACGAAGATCTCTTCCTTGGCGAAGCCAACCAATCGTGTAGGGTTACGAGTGCAGTGTCGTCGACAGGTCTAGCTGCTTGATGACCTCTGCTGAGATCAGGTTCTTCTGACTGCCGATATTGACAATGAAATGAAGAGGAGCCCCTTTTACCCACATCTATGAGTGAAAGAAGCGTTCCCCTTCCTCTGGTTCTTTTGGTTCGCTTGGATGGACTTTGGTGGTAGAGACAGTGGCACTTGGTTCAAAATCAATAATCCGCTTCCCTCCTTCTGGATTTGATTTGGATTCAGAATCGACCTTTGACTCAGAAGCCTTCATCTCGGCCACGAGTGACTGCTTGGAGTGGAATTCTTCAGTGTTGTGCTAAGGGATTTTATGGCATTCACACCATTTTCCGGTGTCATTCTTCGTCTTCTCATTGCCCCTTTTGTGTTGCAGCTTGGACTAGTTGTCCTGAGAGAGGCCATCTTTGATTTGTTTCTTGCTGTGTGGGTTGGGGCTGCCTTTTCCCTACTTCTCCTATGGGGAGTTTGCAGATCCAAACTCTCACCTCATCTGCTTAAATTTCTGCTCGATCTTGACAACATATCTATAAGCCGTACCCAATGAGGTGATATCCAGAAACTCCATTTCTGTTTGAATGTATCTATGCAAACAACCACGATATTTGTGCACCAGATGTCGCTCAGTCTTTGATACCCAATTTGTTGTGCAGGGTATGGAAAATATTGGTGAAATCTGGTACTATCTGGTCCCTTTCCTGACGTAGGATGGTTCATCTGGTGTATTGGTCCTCGTAGCCTCCAACAAGGTAGTATTATTCTTTAATGGAATCACAAGGCATCCCATGTAGGGCCAATCACAAATATTGCAGATTCCTCTATGGCCCTTTGCTGAGAGTAAGTATCCCACATGTCCTTAACATGGGAGATGACCTTGAGGAGTGCAAAAGTAATATTTTCCCTATCAAAAAAATTATGGACCGAAAAATACCCTTTGAGTAGATTCAACCATTTATCTATAGCATCTGCATATATCAGTCCTTCAAATAATGGAATATCAAAATTTACATGTACCTTGAATGGGGTTGCATGGCCTTTTGATGAAGATGCTTCTCCTGTGGGCAACTGCCGAAGGATCTGCGCAAAGTTATCCATCATTTCGTTCCTTTGTCATGCAAAGGATTCCTCAAGTAGCATTTTAAAATGATCTCCTGCTCCATCATATTTCTTTTCGTCCCCCATGGGTTGTTCTCGGGCTCGGCGCGACTAGTCTTGCAACGGATCAATTGGTTCTAGTCCCAACTTCTTGTACCTAGATCTTGTCGGAGACATGCACGAAGAAAAATAAATGAAGAGCAGACCGCTCTGATACCACTGATTTGATTTTAGGAGCGGAACGAACTGATTAACAAACTGAATACAATAAACATAGAGATATGAAGAACAACACAGATATCCAGTGAACAATATCTTCTATTGAATAAATGAAATAGGCTAAAACTGTAAAACTGCAGAACTGAAACACTTGCTCGAATGGTGGTAGCTATCTCTGAGAAGAGATGTGGCTGCTAAGCGCATATGTTTGAGAATAATGATTACAATGAGGCTCCAGAGGCCTTTTTAACATTACTCATGAATTCCAAAACCCTAGACATCCAAAAACCTAACCCTAGGAGATGAAATGCCAAAAGTTATGCGGGCCCCTATGGGTAAGTTGGTACCTCAACTTCCCGGGGTTGTAAATTTTGCATACGACCTCCGTTTTAGGCGCATGATATCTCGTTCGAAAGGTGTTTTCGAGAACTACGCATTACGCCATCAAAATTTGACTCCATCTATAGTTTAACTATGGTGAGCCAAAAAAACATTGTTTAGGGCCCCAAAATAGCCCTAGAAGTACAAAAAGATGTATTGACATGAAAACATACAAAATAAGCCAGTTCGATTAGTTGGGAGGCCACCGGTATCCACCTAGAAGATGTCTATGGCTTCAGTCAACCTCAGAAGTGTAGAACCAACAATTACAAAGAAGTATAGAAGAACGTGTTGAACTAAAAAATGTCAAGAGGAGCCAGTTGGAATAGGTGGGTGGCCACCAATATCCACCTTGATCACTACATGGCATCATCGATGAGTTACTAAGAGTTTTGGTGGGTGTCTTATATTTAGATCCTAAGAGCCAAAAATAGTGGAAACGACATAAGAACTCTCACATGAGTTATATTGCTTAGACTTGGTTTGTAGTAAATCTCTATGAACTTTTTGAGCCAGACACATTTTTTGGGCCACTCTACCAAGATTAAATAATATAGTACAACTGACTGAGTACATCTCTACTTTTGAGAAACTTGATTTCCACACTAAAGGCATGTCCGATACCTTCTTCAGGGAATGCTTTATTAGTGGTCTGAAGCGAGAGATTCTTGCCGAAGTCTAAATGGATTTCCCTATTACTTGGCTCAAAGCCTCTTGAAGAGCTAGGGAAGCCCAAAATGTTGTGAATGGAAAAATAAATTAAAAAACATCCTTTATTCCTTGTCCCCATCCCACCAATCCCTCTCCTCCCTTTAAGATCCACAAATTAACCTGTGTTGAAATGACGAAACATCAAATTAAAGGTCTATGCTACAATTGTGATGATAAAAACTCTTTATGGCCATTTCATAGGATGACATGGATGTTATCCCTCAAAAACCTCTCCCTCTGCTAGTTGATGACATTCTTCCCTTTGATCAACAATATGTGGAACCCCAAATCTCCTTGCTTGTATTTTGTTGTTTGCACCCATGCATGCATTTGAAATCGGTTTGAGCCTCTATGGAAAGCCATCTACATTATGTTATTGTGAATTGGTCTCTCAATGGCCCTGAATTTTAAATGGATTGCAAGTAGCTTCTCCTTCCTTGGCTAAGAGTGCATGAAAGGGGAGGTGGTATTCACCCACACCAAATTATGACTCTTATTATCAATTTATTCTTAAATATTTTTAGTAGGAAGTTAAGCATGATCTTGTATTCTACTAACAAAGTGGAAAATTCATCGGATGTAGGTCTCGAGTTTTATATGCATTAACAAGATAAAATATTGTAAACAATAATAGTTAGGTTAATTATTTTTTGTTTACATCTTTTACTTAGGGGAAAATAGTGTTTTATATGTAGATTAGTTATCATTGAGATTCTCGTGCCCATTGGAGGATAATAGTCATTATTTAGACTGATCGTGGTTGGAATTCTATCGGTCAAAGTCTCGTGCATAGGTACCATTGCAAGACAATAGTCATTATTTAGACTAACTATGGTTGGTGTTCTTTGTAGAGATGCACTTTATCATTTAAAAAATATATTTACAATAACTCTTCTTTGTTTTTGGTGAGAGTTGGGATATATTTCCATTGGACCTAATTTTGTTTTCTTAAATCTTAAATTGTTGGCAATAACGAAAACATGTGTAAACTTTGCTCCAAATTTTTTCAAAAAAATATAGTCCCTTACTTGTCAGTGTATTAAGCGTTCTGATTAAAAATGTTGGCAAGCTACCTTGGAATCTCACTCTCTTCCTCCATTTTTTGGATGGAAAATGGTAGAAATTGTTAGTTAAAATAGTGATTAACAACCCTAGGAAATTCAATGAGATTTAATCTCGAAACCTACATAAACTTTCACATAAAAACATCGATAAATCCAAACAACCTTCAAAACTTAAACTTTGTCATTTACGCGTATGTAAATAATATTATTAAACATTATTAAATACTTCATATATTCATTAAAATAAAAAATACCTATATAGGTAGTACTTTACAGATTTGAAAATCTTTTTAATGTTTTTTAAAAAGACAAAGGTACTATATAAGGCAGCCTTTACAAGTCATTTGGCATAAACCGTAGGATGGAACAAAACGTACAAGACATCCATAACGATGAAAATCAATAAATAGTCACTTGAATAAGAAGTGCATTTTGGAGGGGTCTCTTTGTCATAGGAAGTGGGTCTCCATTTATTATTCGGTCGCTAGGGATATAAGATAGTAGCCACCAACTCTCCTTAACCTCGTCAACTTCGTTAGGTAGAGAAGACAAGAACAAGTAAAGTGCGAATGTTAATATATATGAAGATTTTGTATTCAAGAAAAGTTAAAAGGGTTAGTTTGATTAAATTGAGGGTTAAGAAAAAATAAAAGGTTTAGTTTGATTAAATTGAAGGTTAAGAAATGTTAAAAGGTTTAGTTTGATTAAAGTGAGGGTTAAGAAAAGTTAAAAGGGTTAGTTTGATTAAAGTGTTTGGTGGTAAGTAACATCGTATTTATTTTATTGGTTAGATTTTGTATATATATTTAGATTTTGAAATTGTATTAATAAAAAGTAAATTAATATTTTTAAATATTATATTTTAATTTATATATATATAAAATATATAATAATAATAATAATAATCTATTTTTAAGGTTACGATCAAGTTAGTATATCAAATTGGTGTATGAGACTTCTTTGTTTGTGGGACAAGGGACTCCTCTCCGCTCAATGATTTGACTGGTAAAGTTTATGAAAGTATACATATCCTACCCCTTTTGGATTTGAACCTATAACTTCTTAAGAAAAAACATATATATTAAAATGTAAATAAATTAATTTTAATTTTATTATTAGTAGAAGAAAAAAATTCAAAAACATATACATACTTGTTTATCTATCTCTTTGAAAACTTTAAATTAAAATAATGAAAATTTATAATATTCTACCAGTTGTGAATGGGTTGTCAAAGAAAAAGGATCCCATCATCTTAAATATTCAATGATGAAAGTTTTTCAATGATATATCCAACTTCCAATACATTTCTCTTTATAAATAAAGTACCAAGACTATAAACTTAATTTTGATTTAGTACAATTAAGGTTCTTTTAAACCTATAATATTTAATATATAATAGTTTTGAAGAAACATTATGAAAGGTGTTTATATGGGGACATTATTCATCTTTTTAATATTTGAAGTCGTATTATTAGGGATAAATTTATTATTTTAAGTTTATAAGTAAAAGATAAATATTATGTTATTGTAGTTTAATTTTGTATTTGAATAAAGGTTTTTATTATATAATATAAAATTATGTTGGAATGTGAGAAGTTTAATTGGATATGATTTTTGGATCACAAATGAGAATAACAATCTAACAATTTATTGTAAGGTTTGTTTTGAACATTTGCATGTGGTGGTTTTATAGTACAAAGGTTTCTGAGGTTAAAGAACATTCAAGTAGTAAACTTTATTGATAGGAAGATTAGGAATTGAAATACCACTTCATGACTGTACATGTGTCAAGAGGAAGCCATATTTGGAGATCTAGTAAATATCTTCGCCCTACCTACTGGATGGTAGATGTAGTCACTAACAGTGAAATGATCAAAGAATCAAACCCACTAATACCAAAGTCCTCACTCCATTGTTCTACTAAAAGGATGAAACAAAAAGACATGATTCAAACAACTCACATCAATAAAGGAAACTAATCTCGATAAGTGAGCCAAAAAATGCACCAATGCACCACAGGTAGTGTTGTTAGTAAATCCAATAATATCTATTCAAAAGTGAAATAAAGAGGAACTCATCATTAGAAATGATTCCTAGTGAAGTACTAAACTATAGAGTGTTACTCAACAAATAATGTAAAATAGCAAAGTCAACAAACGACATTTGATACCTAAAAGTTATGCGTAATTATGTAAAATTGAAGAAAGGGTCAAACAAATAATTTATGATCCTAAATCTAATATTCAAAATGTAGGGATTGAAAATCAAACCCCAACCAATATGAAAAATTTTACAACTTTTAATGATGGAAAAATATTGTAAATTATTTATAATTTTCATAAAAATTAATTAATTGTTTTGAATGTATATTTTTTTTAATTGATAAATGAAAATTTACGACTTTCAATTTTATATTAATAATCTCTTAACATTGCATTTGATCTAAAATTAAACTATATTTGAGAAATTTTAGATATTCAATTTAATAATATTTCATAATTACATCATTAAATTGCATAGAGAACATGGAATGACAACATATGTCTGGCTATCCTCTCACAACAAGTGAGATTCTCAGGCTCTCTTAGTATATTAAAAAAATTAGACTTATAAATTAAATTAAAATTTGAGGTTTTTATTTTATTGAAGTTTATGAGATAAATAAATGTAAGGTTGAAATCTCTCTGCATCTATGTTAAAAGTGGAATAATGTGAAATTAAAATTCATAACTCCCCACTAGGGGTAATGTGAAATTAAATACATGAGTTATATTATAGTTATAATATAACTCAAATTAAAGTGATATTTCAAAAACTTTCACACATATAAAATATAAAATATAATAATAATAATAATAATAATACTTAAAAGTTATGAGTTATTATGTATAATTGAAGAATCACTAATAATAATAATAATAAGAAGAAGTAGTAGTTATTATGTATAATTGAAGAAAGTTCAAACAAATAATTTATGATCCAAAATTTAATCTTCAAAATGTTGGGATTGAAAATCAAACTCCAACCAATATGAAAAAATTTACAACTTTTAATGATGAAAAAATATTGTAAATTATTTATAATTTTCATAAAAATTAAATTTTTTTTTTAATGTATATATATATTTTTAATTAATGAATAAGAAATTAGGACTTTCAATTTTATATTAATAATCCCCTAACATTGCATTCGATTTAAAATTAAACTATATTTGAGAAATTTTAGATATTCAATTTAATAACATTTCATAATTACATCATTAATAAATTGCATAGAGAACATAGAATGACAACATATGTTTGGCTATCACAACAAGTGAGCTTCTCAAGCCCTCTTAGTATATTAAGAAAATTAAACTTATAAATTAAATTAAAATTTGAGGTTTATATTTTATTGAAGTTCATGAGATAGATAGAAGGTTCAAATGTCTATTCATCTATGCTAAAAGTGGGGTAATGTAAAATTAAAGTTCAAAATTAAATTAAAATTTTAGGTTTTTATTTTATTGAAGTTCATGAGATAGATCTCTCTTCATCTATGTTAAAAGTGGGGTAATGTGAAATTAAAATTCATAAATTTTTATTAGGAGTAATGTGAAATTAAAATTCATAACTCTCATTGATATTTCAAAAACTTTCACACATATACAAAAACTTATTATTTAAAATCTAGAGGGGGTAGGGTATGTATACCTCTGTTTACCAGTCAAATCGCTGGGTAGAGGGAGGTCCCTTGTCCGAAAGGAAATCTCATACACCAATTTGGTGTGGCTTGGTCGTGACCTTAAAAATAGATTATTATTGTTATTTAAAAATGTATATGAAAAAACCATCTCCAACAACAAATATGATTTTTTTTAATAATCTATTAATGTAAAATAATTGCATTTCAAATAAATAAATGTAACAAATCTTTCTTTGTTCTTCCTATTTAAAATTACAAAAAAATCCATATTACAATTACTCACACAATAAAAAATTATTATAATTTATTTTAATATATTATTTTTGAATGTGTAAAATTTATTATAAATCATAAATTCACACTCTATGTTAACTTATAAAAATACATATATTTAAACTTCACACTTTTCACACTCTTTGTTAATTACAAACACATATTTAAACTTTACACTTAACATACAAACACATTTTCAAACTCTACACTTGTCTTGTCCCATGTAGAAGGTAAAGATTTTATGAATGATAAATTATGAGATAATTTTAACGCATATAACCTCATTTATATTATATGAATGATAAATTATGAGATAATTAACTTATATGAATGATAAATTATGAGATAATTCTAACTTATATAAACTCATTTATATCATATAAACGAATTAAAGAAAAACATGTAGTTGAATGAAAACATAGTTACATGTAGTTGAATGAAAACATAGTTAAATGTGTTTCCTTATAAGTTTCAATCCCAATTCTTTTTGAAAATTGTTATGAACTCATTATCATATTAAAATTATATTAAAATTATGTGTAAATTTACTATTATGTGATTTAAGTAAATATGTTTTAGTTATTGTTATATTAGATTTTTTTGTCTAGATATTTATCATAAGTTTAATTAGAATTATAGAATGAGAACATGAAAAATAAAAGGTGAAAAGTTTATTATGTGATTAAAAATAACTCGTTACTTCTATTATCTTATATGGATGTGAAGTTTGGGGATGTAGTATCTTTACATAATCATGAAGAAAAATAGACTTAATTCAACAATATTTTATAACTTATAATTTCAAAATTAAAGGAAATACATCCTATCCTATCCTACTCATAGAAGTGAGTCTTTCCCTCTGAGAGAAAAACTATGACTAGGTACCTAAGAGGATTCCCAAAATTGCTTCAAACTCCAACCAAAACCACTTTTGACTCAAGCGGGGATGGAATAAAGATGTCAAGCCTTGGCTA
>ML781375.1:303576-367409 GCA_009831015.1 Picea engelmannii | reverse complement strand
AAAAAATTCTTTAATTTTTATAAATAGTTTTTTTCAATTGGCTACATCATCTTCAAAATTTGGACAAAATTTTGAAGTGCATTTGATAGGGGCACTCAAATTGTCTTATATCCATTGGAATTTGGTGAGTGAAAAAATGTTAAAATGTCAGTTTGCATGGCTCAAATTATAAATTTGAGCATTTGTATAGATTGAGATCCTCCAAATTAATCCAACATTTGAAATCACACTTTTACAATAAACTAAAAATTCATACCAAATGTTGATCAAATTATGAAAGAAAAACCACCAGAATGATGGGGGCGATATGAGTGCCCCGTATTCCATGCTAATTTGGAGTGATAAAGGGGGCAGTGGGATGACATCTCATGGCTCATTAGTGAAGGGATAGATAGCAGTACTATGATGTAGATTCACAACCTATCTCGATTATGGTTGAGTAGACTCACCTAGTCTATGCTTCACTCAGTACGCTTATCGGCCCATGTAGGTGACCTTCGACTCTATAATGAGCACCTAGATTTCAACTGCATTATCCTGCCAATGGATTTTATAGGTAATATTTTAGAGCACCTTAGTGTTGGACATTATAGGTAAGATTTTATAATGTTCACAATATATCTTTTCGACCATAAAAATAAAATTGTAAAGAATTTCAAGTAATTCCCTTACCTTCTTAAAGTTTGATAGAGCAATTAATTCTTAATGTACCTTCTTGAGTATTGTTGTTTTACTATAGTAGGATTTGTACTTCATTGGATGGCATTTTCATGGAGTCAAAATAAAGTTGTCACTTAGTTGTAATGGCCATTTCTACTATTTAAAGTTCACACCCCTTCTTGTACATGCAAAATAGATTTCCACTAATACAATTTATTTATTTTTCCATATTGTTTGGGTAACTCCTGATACTTCTATTGTAGTTGGAAGATCATTTTTGTCTCACAAGACTCTGCAAATACTAGAATAGATATGCTATATGTCCCTTTTACCTTGATTTTTCTCTAGGCATAACTACATTGCCTATAAAGTGCTACAATCTGAAGAAAATGGATGCAAACTACTTGGGTTAGAGATCTAAAGTTTTGTTTTTTGGATGCCAACTATTGATTTCTTTACCACTATAAACAATGTTCAAGATGATTTATCATTGTCAAATGATTTGAATATCTAATGTTTATTTAGTTTTAAATCAACCCATGAATTCCCAAATTGACTAAGCAACCTTTAGAGCCTTAGAGTTTAACTTTGTCTTCGTATCTTCTATTTTATTGGAAAATGGTTATGAATTATAAATTGTTTCTTCTAGTGGCTATTTTCCTTGATTGAAAGGTTGTTCTTAGTAAACCATGTGCCAAAATTAATGAACATACATGAGAATTCCTTTTGAAGCCACTTTAATCATTGTAGTGAGGAAAGGGTAATGATTTGGCAAGTCTTTGGGAAATATGTTAGTAATGCACTACAACATAACCATTAGAGCCCTATAAGTTAGAAATCTTGGTTATGTTATAATTAATGAGGTTTGAAAGCAGGACAATCCAGGATATATGGAATGCAAATAAATCATGGTGGACTCAATTGGATTATTTATACTTTAAGGAAGAACTCTACAATAGGATATATTTTGTGTTGATTATGCAATTCTTATGTTTTGTTGCTTGTTGGGTGTAGAAAACCTCCTTGTAAAAACAATATTAAATTAAACATAAGAGAAGGAACCATGATGGACTATGTCAACTGATCCCTTAACCTAGTATGATCAAGGTTGACCTTATCAACCTTTCTTTTGTTTGTAAATAGAGAGCATACATGATTATACAAGAATCATTCATATATTATATTCCTCTGCGAGGTATTTGAGATTTATCTCTCTTTTTGAGAGTCGGCGGGCAAATGGTGATTTAGGCTCAAAAGAAGGAGTTCCACGTATGTACTTGGGTTAGTTTCTGAATATAATAAGTTATGTTCTTTATCTTTATGTTGTGGGTTTTCCTATTGATCTTCAAGTTGTGGGGGCAAGCCCATTCAAAAGATTTAGAGTTTTGTTTTTTAATTCCATAGTTTTACTAATTGTTCACCTAAATTTTGGGTTCAACATAAGTAAATTTTGATAACTCCATGCACACTTTGTTTGTTTTTTTAAATAGTGTTAATGGGAGAGTTCATGATAGGGAAAGAATTAAAACTAAAATCAAAATAGGTGACCTAGAAAAAATATGAGTGGTTAAGAATTAACTATATCAATTGACCAAATTAAGGATTTCACCTTGTCTTGTTGTCAATCCTTCCATAATAGTTTAATATATTGAGTGTATTTGTATCATAGAGTAAACAATTGATTGGTCGAGGAATTGTAATCTAATATCCTTCCTTCTCAACCATTATGAAAGCTTTTATGTCAATGACTAAAAGGAAGAGATAAATAGTGAAGAATATTTGAAGAGAGATTGTATTAGCCTCGTGATAATAAATTCCATATAGTCCAAAATGTTGATGTGTGTATGTGTGCATGCGTGCACGTGTGTGTTTACGAATGTAGAGCTTCATTGTCTAGATAATGATTACAACTACAAAATCACCTTGACGTTATTTTTGGATGACTGATGTTTGAGATGTTAGGATTTGTTACCCCCCAGGCTAGGGTTAACTAAGGACATCATCTCTCGAGGCCCACATGTAGAAGACATGCAGTGTGAGATGTCACCCTCTTAGAACATGACATCACCTAGGGACTAGGGTTTGATGGATTTGATTGGTGGATTGATGGAGGAGGCACTAGCATGGACCTTGGCACATGAGAGAGTGACATATGGACTTTGGAGGCCCAACGTCCCACATTTCTATCCTTAACGTCACTCCTTTGAGCCTAGCGTCATCCTACTAGGGCATCGCCACCCTTTTTAGGGTTTTATCTTATGTAAAATTCATTTTTTGTAAATTAAAAGGGAAACTTAAGAAGTCAACCCTCCTGTATAAAGACATGAATTTTCATTAGAGTCTTTTGGTCACTAGGATTTCCCATATAAATATGGCTAGACAAGACTCATTTCATCATCGCATTTTTTCTCACACAAGTGAGAGACACTTCTGATATTTTTACTATTTTTGGGATATTGGCTCTTTTACCTAGTGCGCTAACTTTTGGAGGACAAGTGTCGATATTTATTTGCTGATTTTTGGATGGATGTGCTGAAATTAGGATTTATTCTTGTCAAATCTTGGGTAAGTAAGTAGAATTCTGCAATTTCATTTCATATTAGTGATGTTTATGGTAAATTTTACTTGTTCATATTGAAGAATCTTGCTTGAAAAAACCCTAAGAGAGGAGCATAAGTGCTTCCTCCTCTCACAAGGTTAGTCTCATCCATAAATTTGTAAAGGAAATCCTATCTATAGTTAAGCTCCTGAATCCCTAAAGTTCTATCACTTTAGGAGTTTGATTCTGGACTCTTGATTATAATTTAATTCAAGACCTTAAGAAGGGAGAAAAGGTTTATGGAGACCAAAATTGCTTGCACTCTAGCGATACTTCTATTTAAGGCTTCAAATATAAGCCCCTAATGTGCTAGCACCTTAGATTTCAAACCCTACCTCTTAGATCTTACTACTATCATCTCGAAAATGAATTGTATTGATGTTGTAAAGGACTCCATAGCTCAAACACACTAATCTACATTCTCTCTTGTAATGAAAGTGATAAAACAACTCTCTATTTTCATTCTCTAAAGATTTTCACTAACTGATGCAAACCCCCACCACCTCCTGGGGCTCACGCGACCTCCCGGTCTAGGATCATTCACACTAAGGAGATGAATTAGCTCTCTGGCCCTTATTGAGCCCTCAAAATGCTTTACCAGAGGCCTTTTCCATTTTCCCTGCACGCAAATCTTTGTTTGCGAGGGTCCTTTCACTACAACAGAGTCTTCCACGTGACCTCGGGCTAGAATCGTGGGATAAATTTCAACAGGAGGGGAAATTCAGGACTTTGGAGCTCCGGGCTTAGGAATTTCCAATAGAAACACACAACAATCCTTCCGAAATCGCGAACTAGCGAACAACCAAACGAAGGAAGAGATCAATGGTCTCCAATCTGTGCCACAGATCTATGGTACATAGGTATTTTGGGAGTCTTCCCTCCTCCAACATAAATAATTCCAGAGTGTCGAACTCCGACCTTTCATATCGGATGGTTGTTGTCTACCTCAGATCGATGGTTGTTGGCACAAGGGAAGACCCAGGGTTCAACTCCAAGAGCACACCAACAAGCCCTAACTACTGGCCCTTTCGGCAACACCTGTGAGGCAGATGCAGTCTCACCCGAAGCAACTATGTGGGGGTTGCAGGAAAGAGATGTCTACAACTAGAAGGAATGTAAAGTGGGTTCAAAGTGATCGGCACACAACAATCTAGTATTATTTATCTTCCTAGGATCTACTACGCAAGATATATCTATCATATCTAACACAATAATGCAATAGAAGTATACCAATAACAAAGAACAGAACACCAGTCACACATACAACACAAGATATATGTGGTTCACCCTCTCGCTAGGGATACATCCATAGAACTATGCTTTATAATGTATTAAGATGAAGCATACAGTTCTTATCTGCGCTCTTAGCTAACATATCTTCTCTCTTCTTCTCTCTATCTCTTCCCTTCCTGCACACCCAGCTGCAGAGTTGATCTTCGCACCCAAATAAAGATCTTACACTACCAGAAGGCTCTCGTACTCAACACTTCTCTCTCTCACTCAATATTACTCACTCAATCACACAATGAAAAAACCAACAACAATGATCCTAACATCAACAACCCAACCCAAGTCCTTTAGACCTCTTACTTATGCATTACAATAGCTCACCGACATCCTTAGGTCGAAACTTAGGTGTCACAAACCCTAGATACCAAAATCCTAAGTGTCTAAAAATCTAGGTCATCTTGACCCGCGTTTTTAGGGCTTCGCTAGCCTGTCTTTCCTTCCTTCTCACGCGGTGCTCCAAAGCATCCAACGGTGGATTTTTTTTCTTACTGAGTTGTACATGATCCTTCTTTATTGTTGATCTGTCATCTTGGATCTCCTCTTTCAACGAACTGATTCCTTTTACTTCGCTTCGTCTTTTCTGCTCTTTTTCTCTCTTTGACCCAGTAACAGTCACTGTGTCTTCCACGCAATTCACATTATGCCTTTTCTTCCTCAATCTTTGATTACTTTCATAACCAAGGGCCAACAGGCCCCGAACACTCACCTATGACTCATCTTGAGGCACTTCAGTTCTGACCTTTCTGTTTTACTTCAACTTCAGAATGCACAGTGCATCCTTTGCATTCTGCTCTATGCCTCGTCTCCTTCCTTCCTTGTGCAAACTGGATTTTCTATGTCTGGTACCTAGTTTCAACTACACCTGGTACCTAGACCCTTTTCCTTATGATTTTACTTAGAGCTGGGAGGTAGTTGGTTGTCATTGTACAACTTCAGCTGGCTCCCATTCACTAATCCTTCCTTCCATTCTCCCTTCAAAGTATTCAATTGCGTAACTCCTCCTTCTGTAACATAGGCGATCTCATATGGCCCGAGCCAATGCGTTCAGAACTTCCCAGGATTCTTTATGAACTTACTATCATATATCAGTACTATATCACCTTTCTTGGATGCCTTCTTCTTGATGTGCCTGTCATGATAGGCCTTTTCTCTTTCATTTTGCACCTGCTGATGGAATCCTGCAATAAATCTATCTTCTTTGAGTTCGATCAATTGTGCAAGCCTCTCTTGAACAAAACTAGTGTCATCCATATATGTAAAGGCAACAATTCTTAAGCTTGGTACCAGGTATTCCATTGGGACAACGACTTTGAGACCATACACCAACTTGAAAGGGGTCTGCATTGTTAGTTTCTTATAGGTGGTTCTATAGGCCCAAAGCACTGTTGGTACTCTTAAATCCCAGTCATCCCTATTCACATTGCAAATCTTCGTCAACGCTGTGTCCAAGATCTTGTTGAATGCTTCCACTGTCCCATTTGCTTGTGGATGGTAAGGAGTGCTTTTCTGATGGTGGAATGCAAATTCCTCAGTCATGGCTTCAATTGTTTTATTCATGAAATGTGTGCCTTGATCACTCATAAGGATATTTGGGCATCCAAACCTGCTATGATGTCATCAAATATGAAGCGCGCAACTGTAGTTTCACTATAGTCCTTAAATTCTCTTGCTTCAACCCATATGATCAAGTACTTTGTTGATGTAATTATGTACCTTGCTCCTGTGCGCTTTCCTGGTGGGTTTATAGGTCCCACGAAGTCGATGACCCATTTCTCAAATTCTTGTAGGGTCAGTTGTGGTGCTAATGGCATTTCATCTCTTCTGGATGGTTTCCCAACTCTTTGGCATACATCACAGGATCTATAATAGTCTTTAGCATCCCGGTGTTAGCATCTCGGTGTAAGGTAGGCCACTAAAGGCCAGCTCTAAGAACCTTCTGCGCAATTGATTTCCTTGTGTAATGTCCTCTTGCAATGCCCTTGTGAGCTTCTGCAAGGATCAATGGTCCCTCTGCCTCCATAACACATCTTCTCAATATCTCATCAGGTCCCATCTTGTAGAGCTATCTAGCTATAAGTGAAAAGTCTGCAGTGCACACTACTAGCTATTTCTTCTAAGGAATTTTATAATCACTAGGTGCCATTCCTGTTGACAAGAACTGGACTATTTCTGTGAAGTGGTCATCAATCTTTCTAATGGCCAGCAACTGTGCATCCGACAGTGTATCCTCCAAACTAGTGGGCTCATCTCCATGTTCCAACCTCGACAAGTGGTCAGGACCTTTGTTCATTCTTCCTAGCTTTACTATGATCTCAAAGTCATATTCCTGAAATAGCATAATCCATCTGCATATTCTCCCCCCCAACACTGTCTTGTTGACTAGGTATTTCAACACGGAGTGATCGGTAAACATTTTAAAGTGTCCTCCCTACAAGTAGTGGCAAAATTTTTGCAATGCATACACCATGGCTAACCCCTCTCGCTCGGTAGTGGTGTAATTGATCTTAGCAGGTTATAGCTTCCTACTGGAAAAGGATAATGGGTGGTCAATATCTCCTTCCCGAGGTTGTTCTAAAACTTCTCCTAAAGCAATAGAAGACGCATCGACATGCACATGAAACTCCTTGCTCCAATCTGGGAAGACCAGAATAGGCGTAGTAACCATTTTTTGTTTTAGTGTGTCGAAGCTCTGTTGGCACTCTTCTATCCAACTAAACTGACAATCTTTCTTCAAAATCTTCTCCATTGGTGCTGTAATATGGTCATATCCTTTAATGAACTTCCTATCATATCTTGTGTGTCCCAACACCGTGCACAGTTATTTGACTAAAGTAGGAGGGGGTAGATCAACTATAATGGAAATTTTTGGATCGACCATCAATCCCTTCTTGCATACAATATGACCTAAAAACACTCCAAATGCTGAGAAGAAGATGCATTTCTTCAGATTCAAGGCAATTTGACACTGCCTGCATTTGTCCAACATTAACCTTCAACATTCAATATGATTTTTCAATAAGTTAAAAATAGTCCAATCATCAAAATATGCTTCTAGAAATTTGTGCAGAAACTCCTTGAATGCTTCAACCACCACCCTAGAAAATATGGTTGGGGAATTCTTCAATCCAAATGGCATCATTGTATACTGGTAGGATCCAGATTCTGTTGCAAATGTGGTCTTATGTCGATCTTCCTTGGCAATCCGGATCTGTTGGTATCCTAAAAATCCATCTGTAAAAGAATATACTTCCTGACCTCCCACATCATCTAACACTTCGTCAGTGAATGGCATAGGGAAGGGGTCATGCAAACAGGAATTGTTCAGCTTCCTAAGATCTATGCAGATCTTGATCTCTCCTGTACCACCATAGGGATAATTCATTCTGATTCTTCGATAGGTTCTATAATCCCTGCTTCCATCATTCTGTCGAGCTCAATTTTCACTTTCTCCTTATATTTAGGGTTCATTCTGTAGGGTCTCTGTTTGAATGGTCTTGCATCTAGTTTCAAATTGATCCTCATCTCCCCCATAGGCCCTTTAATTCCCTTCATATCAGTGAAATTGGTTGGAAACAAGTCCTGATATTGATGCAGTAATTTTGTTATCTTGTTGATAGTGGCATCATCCCAATAATCTCCAACATTTGCAAGATTCCGTGTCTGTTCTGTTCCAATATTGACCTTATTAATATTGATTGGTTGTCCAATGAATGGTAACTCAAATCCCAGTCCTTCCACTTCTCTTTTGCCTTCTATTTCTGCAATGTTCACCTTTCTTGGATCATCGTCTTCATCAACATTGATGTTGTAACAACCTTGCAGTTTCTAGAGAGGCACAGTCCATTCATCCTCTTCTTTTTCCAAAGGGAGGTTATATGCCTCCTAAAATACTTTCTATCTTACAATCTGAAATTCTTGATCTACTGAAGGATATTGACTTTCAAATAAGAAGGTGGTTACAAAATTCCAAGTCATACCTTCCCAATCTATACTGATGAGGCGTAGCTCTGCTTGAAGGTACCAGTTGATAGGTGTCGTGTCCAGCGTGTTAATGAATTTGTGCACCCACTGCTCTTGAGGAATGTTGCTCCAGGCTTCTTCGCAACTTCACACATGGTCCTTTGGGCAGCTTCGACCTGTGTATCGAACTTCATAGCCTTCTACTTGTGTTGAGAACCGCGTTGTCATCAAGGTACGACATTGTACCCAGTCTGTAATTTTGTTTTTGTGTGTCCCCCACCATCTTGCTGGTGTGGCCTTCAGGGCCTCATCCATTGCCAACAATATTTGTTTCATTGGTACACTTTCTTCAAATTCCGACAAGAAGGTTTCTAAAGGATTCAGACCATCAAAGGTGGGTAAGTTACTTACTATTGTGTCAATCCAACGAACTTCTCTGGTTAATCTAGCATATATTCTTGTAGATACTTCATACATTTTATTTTTCCATTTCTATAGTGATTCTTTTGAGTCTAATGAACATGCGTTGTCACTTCTCCAACTTAGGTTTCCATCGATCGTAGGATTAATGTAATCCTGTTGTCTGGTTGTTAATTTGTATATGTTTTCCATTTCATATGCGTAGTATTCTTCTCTGATGGGCTTTGTGTATCACTGACATTCATATGGATCTAAAGGTGCAATGACCCTAAGGCCATCTCTTTCAAACGTCATACGTGTTTTCTTTAAATCAACCACAGTTGAATTATTGAAATCCCAATCAATTCCTAACAACGCAGGGTAAGGACAACTATCATCAACTATCTCAATTACCTCAAAATCTGCAAACGTTCTTACTTCGTCGATGTCCATAGGGACATGTTCCAATCGTCTAAAGGGGATGATAGCTTGATGATTAGCCATCCTGAGCATGATAGGGGAATAGATCAACTTCGGTTTTCCCATTAGTGCCCAAGTTTTCTTCGTCATGACATTGACCTCCGACCCTAAGTCGAGGACCACATAGTCTATATCATATTCTCCTATTTGAGCATTCAAGTGTAATTCCTTATTTGTCCTTCTCTTTTTAGTGATTTGGTGTACTTACCTATTCAGTAAGGGGTCTATATTTCCTAGCTCATACTGTCTGATTAAATTTTGTAGTTCTTGTACAACGCTCTCATCCTGAATCAACTTAATACAAGTATACAAAAATTCCATGAGCTTGCTTACCTCTTTTCCTTCTCTTGGTGAAGAAGACTGATCAAATGCCCGAGGCATCCCATATTCCATTACTTCTGGCTGTGTCTTTGATGAAGAGCCTTGTCTTCTTTGAACTCTTTTCTTTCCTCCTCAAATATATGTCTTTCTTTCTTTGCATCAAAAGTTTTGGGTCTTCTCTGTAGCTTTCCTGATTCCCGAGTCTTCTGTAGTCTTTCCACGAGTCAGTCTGTCTTCTCCTATAACAACGCCTCCTCTAGTTATAAAAGCGACTCTAGGTTCTTCTCCGTGAGGTTCAACATATATCAGTTTCACTTGCGGGTTCTGTTCAGGTCCTCGTGTTTCCTGAAGCTTAGCCAACAATGTTGGACATTCCTCAATAACGTGTTCGAAAGAGTTGCAATAGATGAAAATAGTGCAAGGGTTATGATAGTCCCTTGTGAGGTGTCTTGGCTATCCGCAGTTATAACAGATGATCTATCCTTGGCCTCTACCCATACCTCCTCCTCGTCCTCGTCCTCTAAATCCATCGCGAGGATTGAAGTTTTCTCTCCCAGGGGAGTTATACTGCATAGTGTTTCCTTCTTACTGTACTTCTCCTTGAATTTTGTATATGTCTCTTGACCTTTCATGCATGAGATCGTAAGCCCTACAATCCATATCATCATGTCCCATGGACTTACAGAATGTGCAATACAAATTTGTGGGTGTCTGAACATACTTTTGCATGTAATAGCACTCACCGGGGTGATGTCTATTTCCACATACCTCGCGCCGGGGTAAGGTGACTTGCTTCAAAGGGCTCAGAGCTCCAGAGGCCAAGTATTCATGGAATATGAGACAGTGTTCCTTGTCATGGCCTTCTGATCTGCATCTGACACACTAGATGTCTTCTCTTTTATCTTTTCCCTTGTCTTTTTTCATATCTTTGACATGCAAAGACAAACTAGTTAGTTGACTAAAGATTTGACTCATACCTGAGATGGATTCTCCCAGAGGGGTTGATTCTAACTTCATGGAGACCTCCAGTGCCTTAGATTGTGAAGCAATCTTCTGTTGCATAAGAGGAAATCTGATGTGTGGTAAAAGGGTAGCAATGAACCACTCTTTGTTCTACTCATCTGGGATCTGAAAAGTCAATCGACCTGTTAAGGTCTTGAATCTTTGATCGAATTCCCAAACAGGTTCAACTACCTTATGCTTGATCTCTTTCAACTTTGTAATACATTGTGACTTTGACTTGAGTTTCTTGAACTCTCCAGTTAACGCATTCTTGATCTCATTCAGTGGCTTAGGTTGTGCAAGTCCTTGGACAAGCTTCATGTACCAACTCAGTGCACGATCCTTTAGGGTAGTACTAAACTAGGTTATTTTAACAGCTTCGTCGATGACATTCTTAATATTCCATATGACTTCACATAGGAACCAATGTTGATCAGGGTCTTCAGACCCATCTCCCCTAAAGATAGGGAGCCTCATCTCATATGCCATAGATCTTCCTAGGTTTCCTAGGTTTCTTGTCTGAGTATATGATGAACTGCTAGTAATAGTACTTTGAGGACTTTGGTGACTCTGACTATTTTGATTGCTTAGTGCTGCTAAAACAACAAAGGGATTAATAGTACTTACTTCAATAGTCTGCGCACTTCCTAAAGTTTCTAGCTCGTCCCGACGAGGTTCTTTAGCTTTCCCTTCCTCTGTCCTAGAAGGTTCTGAATGCTCTTCGTCCATCAAGTCTGCCTCTTCTCCACTATAGAAACCCTCGTCCATGTAGTTCTGCTTAAATAGGTTCACAATATGAACTTCTTTGAACGCTCTTCCACTGCGCGTATGTCCAGCCTATGTGTCACTGTCGCTGTCCGAATTTTTGAACATTATCTTTTTCAAATCTGACCAATCTACTGTATCTTCAAGATGTTCTTCTCATGCAATAACATCTTGATCCTCAACTTCAGAAAATGTAAAAATTTTCCTCTAGGTCCCTTGAAGAAATATCTCTCCGCTTGGCTATATGACTCTACTCTGTCAACAACAAACTCGGTGATGTACCCTCCAATGGTGCTATCAAACCAGTGATCTACTTCTCGTGACATGGCGTTATCGACTCTCTTTATCTTCTTGATCAACACCGACGTCCAAACCACATGAGGTATAGATCTAATCTCAAAATGGGTATCTTCTAACCTAGCTAACCAATCGTATAGCTTCTGATGGATTCCTCCAAAGAAAATCTCTTGTATATCAGTAAAGATATATCTCTCCAACCAATCCTCTGTACTAAGATTAGGGTTCTTGTTCTGGGCTTCAGCAAAGTCCTTTTCTTGATCCTGTATCCACTTTTGAATTTCTGTCTTTGATGGAAACCACCTTGACATTCCCTCAAGAAGATTCCTGTCCCGACAATGGAACCATTTGTTGGCATAAGTGCAGACCCAGGGTTCATCTCTGAGAGCGCACCAACAAACCCTAGTTACTGTCCCTTTCCACAACACCTACGAGGTAGATGCAATCTCACCCGAAGCAACTATGTGGGGGTTGCAGGACAAATATGTCTACAACTAGAAGGAATGTAAAGTGGGTTCAAAGTGATCAGCACACAACAATCTAGTATTCTTTATCTTCCTAGGATCTACTGCGCAAGATATATCTATCAGATATAACACAATAATGCAATAGCGGTATACCAATAACAAAGAATTGAACACCAATCACACATACAACACAAGATATATGTGGTTCACCCTCTCTCTAGGGATACATCCATAGAACTATGCTTTATAATGTATCAAGATGAAGCATACAGTTCTTATCTGTGCTCTTAGCTAACATATCTTCTCTCTTATTCTCTATATCTCTTCCCTTCCTGTGCACCCAACTGCAGGGTTGATCTTCACACCCAGTTGAAGATCTTACAATACCAGAAGGCTCTCGTACTCAACACTTCTCTCTCTCATTCAATATTACTCACTCAATCACACAATGACAAAACCAACAACAATGATCCTAACATCAACAACCCAACCCAGGTCCTTTAGAGATACCAAAACCCTAGGTGTCTAAAACCCTAGGTCAGCTTGAGCCATGTTTTCAGGGCTTCGCCAACCTGTCTTTCCTTCCTTCTCACATGGTGCTCCAAAGCATCCAACAATGAATTTTCCCTCTTGCAAAGTTGTCGATGATCCTTATTTCTTGTTGATCTTTCATCCTCAATCTCCTCATTCAATGACTTGCTTCCTTTTACTTCGCTCCATATTTTTCACTCTTTTTCTCACTTCGACCCAGTAACAGTCACTGTTTCTTCCGTGCAGTTCACATTCTGCCTTTTATTCCTTGATCTTCGCTTACTTTCATAACCAAGGGACAACAATGGTCTCTATTTACTCCGTGCTCTGAACTTCAGATCTTTTCACAACACAACACCTCAAATCCTTCGGAATGCTGAATTGAAAAACTTGTGAAGGGTCTCAATCAAGGGTCCACACCAATGGACGGTCGAGATCTAATCCAGCCTTCGAGAGTTCTCAAGCCTTATCACTTTACACATCTATTCTCCTGGACTGCCAATTTTTCGAACCACTAGAAATCTTCCGACATGTGGCTCTAGTGCCAATGACCAGGGATTTGTGCCGGCCTTCGGGGCTTCGGGAATTTTCGATCCAAAAGCAACACACCCCAGATATTTTGGAGCGCCAAACTCTGAACTACGCTCGATCTTTCACCACGTGCACCTGGCGTCAACGAACGAGATTTTCTTCGGCCTTTAGAGCTTTGGGAAACTTGCACGCTCTTGCGATTACACTTCAATTTCGCCAGATAACCGGGCTTCCGGATAACCGTTGATCTGTGGACACGTGTCCATATACTACCAATGACCCAGATTAACTTTGGGCTCTAGGACTTTGGAGAATTCACCTCCTTTATGATGAACACACAAAATCCATTGAACTCGTGAAGTACGAAGGACTTCTAAGGGTTAACACCTGCGCTTCTTTTCCAGATCCAATGGTCATGAAAGAATTTGGCTCCTCTCGAATGGATCTCAATCGCTCATCCTTCAGACAATGTGAAACCTTCCTCCATAGACTTTTTCCTGCTATTCCTCCTGAGATTTATCACTCTAAGTGATTCGAACCTCTGACGCACACCTTGCGCTTCTTTCCTTGAAAAACTTTAGGCTTGAAGATTTATGGAAAATCCTCATGCGCACTCCTTGTGCTCATCCTCCTTGAGAATCTTTCAACACTTGACTAAGTGTTGGCCCTGTGCACACCTTACACGGGTCTCCTCAAGATTTTATACTCAAATGAGTATACATGCACTCCTTGCACTCACTCTACACAATTCCCTCTATCTCTCCTGAGCTATTGAGTCTGAGAACGACTCAACCTTCACACTCCTTGTGTGGCTACTATGCACTCCTTGCACTAGGATTTCAGAAGAGAAACAATTGAAACTTATAGAAAATCAAAGGTTCATTCATTCAACCATGAAATAAACATAGGCATATAAAACACAGAAACAAATAGATAACATAACATTACCAAAATTAACTCAAAGATAAGCAAAATCAGACATTTGAAGAAAATCTCCTCTATTATATTACTTTAGCAGAACATTTAAAAAATGTTCTTGCAACTCTCAGCTTCTTCTCTACAACTCTCCAATGAACGTTTTTCAACAACTAACTACTCTCTACGACTCTCTTCAGTAGAAATCACAATAAACTTCAACAACCTCTTTTGGGCATAGATTACATACATTAATACATGGGGGGGCTTCTTGAGCCTTCCCTCCAGACTATTCTAGTGATATCATTTCACAATTAAAGCAACCTACCACTAATTTTATTGCATTAAATGGATAATTACACCCTAGATATGAGCCGATGCTCAAAATATGTACAATCCTATAGGTAATTAAGACGATTACAATAATTTGGAGCACATACAATGGCTCTTTCCTCAAAATATTAAAGGGCCTTTAATTAAAAATGTTTTAAAATTTAAGGTGATGCACCCTCCTTGGAATCCAAACCAGTTTTGAATGCACTGCGCTGGGTGTTGATTTGTCCTCCACTGCACCTCATTGAATGATGAGGGTGATGCTCCTGCATCACTAGCTTTGCTAACTCTAACCTAATCTAACTTACTAATTTACTTGGATATGTGCTATATTCTCCTTGTCAATTAATGCAATTTTGAACTCTATTGTTTGTTGTTGTTACTAATTTGTATTTTTTGTTATAAATTGTCATACTGCTGCAATTTCATAATAGTTGTATTGACTCTTGCTATCTAGTGTCCTAAAGAGGTGTTACTTTCTTACTAGTGCTTGGAATTCATCATATATTTTCTATAAGTGTTCTTGTCTTGGGAAGGTACTCAAACCACCTTTTACCTCTTATTTCTCCTTGACCTAGATGTTGACTTAGGTGATCAAGAGAGGGGGAGGTACGATTGTCTATCAAACTTGCTAATTTGATCCATTAAGGTCACAATTGAAGCCTCCCTTGTGGTGGAACTCCTCCATCACTAAAACGAGGGGATTTCTTACTAAGGTGACAGTGGTGGGATTTCCTATAGTTACATGAGATTTGGTGATATTGTGTTGGTATTTGCACAATTACAAATCCTATGATAACATTTTGGCGCCACTTCTGGGGAGAATCGAGTTAGTTTTTGTAATGTACCTAGCCACCAAAGTTGGTCACTCCATGCAAAAAATTTCTCTTTAACATCTTTGATACCATAATGTAACATACCCAACACTCATCTGAGAAACATTACATTCAGAAACTCATTAGATTATTAATATTTATTGCTAATTAAATTCCTGTAGCTTACTAGCCGCAAATCACACACAATATTGACCAATTGATTGATACCACAGTTTTGAATGCATCTAGAAACATATATTAAACATGAATATAATTTTTAAAGAAAATAGTAAACACACAACATTCATATAAACCATTTACATAGAGAAATTAACATAGGAACATAATAGAAACACTTATTTGTTAATGATTAACCAAATGAACCTCCTAACCATAGGCACTGCTAATCATTTTCTCTCATCAATAAGCCACCCTCGAGCTGAGGCTATGATTCCATAAGGAGATCCATCCCACTAAATATCCACTCTCCACACAGAGCAGCCCCAAAACCCACGTTATAGTCTCAAAGAAGTTCCAAACCTCCATATCTCTCATTTCCCCACAATCTGAACTACCCAAGGAATGTACCCCCTTCACCGCTCGCAGTCCCTTGTGATGTAGCATTCGTTTATCGGGGCCACTAGTGCATTCAGTTGGCCAGGAATCACTCAGATGGTAACTCTAATAACTCTCAGTTGTTTCAAATTTTCTCACAACATCCTTCACAAGGATGTAAGTCATTTTCTCCACACAAAATCGCACCACAGGCTCACAACCCAATTTACAGGAACAAAGACCTATTTATCAACATAAAAACACAGCCAAAAAATGGTTTCCTTCAAGTAGACCATGGCTGGTCCTCTTCCTAGCCTTCTTCTCCTCCTTTGCTGCCCAAAAAATCTTATGCAGGAGCATCGCCTTCAAAGTCAAAGAAGCAAGCATGGAGGCTTGGATATGACATGTCAACATGACAGAATTTCAAATCAACATTTAACTCAGAAACAGAACGAGTTGTTGAAATATTTTGGAAACGAAGTTTTTAAATATATCTTGTTTGTAAAGTCCTGTTTGACTGTAAGGAGTTGCAGATAGAGAGAGTCAACTCTTATCTGGTAATACATGATAGTTATTGTAATAGGACAAAGTAGGTAACTGCTAGAAATTGATAGGATTGGTTGCAGACAGGATGAAGAAGATCTCGAGGAGCCACTCATTAGATAGTTTTATTTTTGTATTGTATTAGAGAGAAGAGGAGAGTAGCAGATAGGAAAAGAAGAAAGATGCAATGAAGAACTGTAATACTATATAATTTATTTCATGGATGAATAGAACAGACAAAATTATTCCAATTCCTTGGAAAATGTTCATTTTGATGTGTGATTGAGTGAATGATGTATTTTGTGTGTGTTTTAGTTCATGAATGATTATCTATGGTTGATCATATGAATTTGTGATGAACTGGATAAGTTTCAATCGTCTCTCTTCTGAGAACTCATATGCGAGGAGTGCATCTCGTACGCAAGGAGTGCGTCGATAGAGTCTCGAATTGACTCAAAGGAGTTAAGAAGAAATGACGGTAACTTAGACCAAGTGCAAGGAGTGCATAGAGACAAGGAGCGACTAAGTGTTGAAGAACCAAAACAGAGAAGTGCAAGGAGTGCGGGAAGAGCTTATTTTGAATAAATCCTTCGATCTGAGTTTGTCGAGGTCCCATGAATGCAAGGAGTGCGTGGGAGATCAAAATCCTCAAAGGAATCAAGATCATAAGAGATAGCGGGAAGAAATATTCAAAGGGAGTGAGGCTCTGAAGGTTTCACGAGTTATCGATCAAGATTCGCCCAGGAGGGAGTAGGATCATTCCAGATCGTTGGATCTGGGAAAAGTGCATGAGATTTAAGTCTCTTGGTGTGTACAGGAGAGCAGACTGTCAAAATCCCGAAGTCCCGAAGTGATTAGGTACTGTTCATCGTTAAGAGGAAAAAGTGGAATAATATCTACAACTATGGAACAAAAGCACTTCGGAAGTTCGTAGATAAGGAGGAGGCGAAATTGATGAAGAGCCAAAGTAAATCCTGACTGTTGATCATGAAGAAGTACATGTCAACAGATCGAAGACTTTGACTGAAAGCGGTCAGAAGGTCGGTGTGGAGTAGTTGAAACTACTGAAGCACAAAGAAATGAAGCATTTCACAACTGTTGATCTGTGGGAGACATGCGTCGATAGATCGTCGACTTCAGGTAAACACGCTCAGAAGGTGAGTGTGAAGGAGTTGAAACTCCCGAATCCTGAATATCCAAAGTGAATCATAGCCGTCTGATTCAGAAGGACATGTGACATAAATCCGTGGACTCTGGGTAAAGACCCGAAGTAAATCGTAGCCATCAGATTCAGAAGGACACGCGACATAAATCCATGGACTCTGGGTAAATACTTGAAGTGAATCATAGCCGTCCGATTCAGAAAGACACGCGACAAAAATTCGTGGGCTCTGGGTAAATACCTGAAGTAAATCATAGCCATCAGATTCAAAAGGAAACGCGACAGAAATCTGTGGACTCCGGGTGAAGACCCGAAGTGAATCGTAGTCATCGATCTGTGGTAGACACACATCGATAGATCACTAACTATAGATGAAATCATTCCAGGAGAAAGGGAAGGTAGAGAGTTGAAAACTCTGAAGCCCGGATTGCCGAAACAAATCATGACCATTGATTTGAAAGGGACACACGTCGATAGATAATAAGAATATGAGAATGCGTGCTTCAAAGAGAAGGAAGGAAAGGAGGAACATCTCAGCCATATGTCAAGAGGCATCGCCCGAGATCACAATATCAATAATCACATTGAATTATGTAGAAAGTGATCGAACTTTAAAAATCTGAGAGTGGGCCGCAATCAAAACCACGATATTGCCAAAGGGACATGTGGATATTGGTAGTGAATTGCAGGGAGAAAAGCGATGTGATATCAAACCACTCTTGGCCTCCCCGCAATCACGTGCTTACATGAGGGCATAGCCCAAAGTCACATGCAGGAAGGGGCTAATGGAAAAGGAGCTAGCGCCTGAAATTTAATATTTCGGAAGCGCGAAGGAATAATTTGCGGGTATCATAGAACCTGCACCAAAATTTGGCTCCCTTTGAAAAATAATCCATCCTGGATCAAATATTATGTCCATGGGATTCTATCTCCCAAAAAAGGATTCTTACATTCCTCATAATCTTCCTTAAAATCTGGATCTTCTCGATACATTTCCTTGAGGTGTTCAAACCCTAAGGTCTCCACTTGGAATTCCTGTACAATTAAACTCCTCCTGCTCAAAGCATCTACAACTTTGTTAGCAGTTCCAACAATATGTTTAATAACAAAAGTAAAAATTTTCATAAATTCTACTCATTTAGCATGTCTCTAATTCAACTTTTCTTGCCTAGTAATAAACTGCAAATCTTTATTATAACTATACAAGACAATTTATTTAGGAATTAGATAGTGTCTCCACTTCTATAAATCTTGAATCACTGCATAAAATTATTTGTCATATGTGGAATAATTCTTCTTGGTGTCATTCATATTCTCACTGAAATAAGAAACTGCCCTATTATCCCGACTCAATACTGCTCCAACAGCTACTCCACTCGCATCACATCTCACTTGAAATGTTTTTCCAAAATCTGGTAAGACCAGAATTGGTTGTTCTATGATCTTCTCCTTCAACACTTTGAAACTTTTTTCAACTTCCTCTGTCCAATTAAAATAGTTGTGTTTCTTCTTCACAGTGTACAACATGGGTGTACATATACCATTGAAATTTCTGATAAAGTTTCTATAAAAACTTGCTAACCCATGAAAACGTCTTACTTCAAATATGCTTCCTGGAGACGACCATTCTTTGATTTCTCTCACCTTTTCTGGATCCATCTTCAATTCATTTGAAGAGATCACATAACCCAAGTAGATGAGTTTTGTCTTCATAAAAGAGCTTTTCTTCATATTTATCAACAATTTTTCTTATTGCAACCTTCTCATCACTGATGTCAAATGTTTTAAGTGTTCTCCCTCTGTCTTACTGAAGATTAGTATGTCATCCAGATACACTATGACAAATTTTCCTATTTAGTCTTTCAATACTTCATTAATTAATCTCATAAATGTGCTTGGGGCATTTGTCAACCCAAATGCCATGCCATGCATTCAAAAAAACCTTCATTTGTCTTGAATGCTCTCTTCCATTAATCTCCCTCTCTCATCCTTATTTGATGATATCTACTCTTAAAGTCTATCTTGGAAGAATAGATTTCTCCACTCAAACAATCCATCAAATCGTCCATCCCAGGTAAAGGGAATATATACCTAATGGTGATCTTATTGATGGCTCTGGAATTTGTACACTTTATCCATCCTCCATCCTTATTTGGACTCAACACAGTTGGTATTGCGCATGGGCTTAGGCTTTCCCTCACTAAACCTTTATCCAACAACTCTTGGACTTGATTTTTGACTTCCTCATTCTCTCTAGGTGTCAACCTATAAGCTTCTTTGTTTGGTAAACTAGCTCCTGGAATAAGGTCAATATGATGGATTATACTCCTAATGGGTGGAAATGAGTGAGGTAACTCATCCACTACTATGTCAGCAAAGTTTTCTAACAACCCTTGGATTTCTTCAGGTAAATCTTCCACATAAGTATTTGTAAGGATAACTTTGGGCTTCCTCACTATAAAAAACTACATCTCCTTCTCCTTCTTGACTTCATTCAAGAGTTCATTCCCACTCATGAGAAGTATACTTGAACTAGCTTCCCTCTTTTGCTCTTTGTCCTCTATTAGTAACAACATATGTGTCCTACCATTCTTTTCTAGGGTATAAGTATTCTTCCTCCCATCATGAATAATGTTTCTATCAAACTTCCATGGTCTCCCCAATAAAATATGACAAACATTCATAGGAATTACATCACATAATATTTCATCCCTATAACCTCCTATTTTAAATTCAACTTGGCATTGTTGACTTACCTTTACTTGATGTCCTTTCTACAACCATGATACCTTTTATGGGTTTGGATGTGCATTTGTATTCAACTCTAGTTTCTCCACCATCTCTATGGATACTAGTTTTTCAGTTCTCCCACTGTCTATGATCACCTTGCAAACTATGTTTTTCGTCTTGCAAGCAATTATGAATATACTTGTCTGTTGAACTGGTTCCTCTACCTCCTTCTCTGGTTTAATAAGAAATTTCCCCATTTTTATCACTATAAGTCACCTTCCGATTGCAGAGAGAGTAAGCCTAGTACCCATCAGTTTGTATGTCACAAATAATTTTAAAGAGGTCAAATGGGTGCAGACTCAAGATGATATCGCTTTAACTCATAAAACTATACTGGTATGCACAGGCAAGTGAGGTCTTGATCAACTTCAGTCAGTAAGTTGTATTAAAGGTGAATAGAAGGAAGACTTGGTGAGGAGAATGTAGAGGTCTCCTATGGACATCAGGTCTTCCAACATCCTAAGGAGGAAAAACTCAAACACAAGATCTCTTGGATTCAAAGTTTCAGACACTGAAGTATATTTAAGAAACATAGTCATAACAACACAATGATCAAACATACATCATGATGCAACTACAACAAATCGACTCGATCATCCATGCCCGAGCTCTTCTGCGTGAGAGGGAAAAAGATAACAAAATGAACTGATTAAAACTGGTCATAATACTGCTGAAATCAAACCTTCATAACAACAACATATGACCCTCGATTGGATCCTCCATTCATGAGTGTTATAACACAACTTTTATAGAGAGATGCAAAGAAGCTAACTTATATTAAATAGGAAATCTCAAATCCTATTACATAACAGATAACCAGAGATTTCATCAAATATTTACAATGCCGGAGCTTTTCTCAACCATAGACCATTCCAAAATATCAAAATGACTCCATGCTAAAACCTCTGATTTGTGAAACCACGAATCCTTGGATCTGGTGCCACATGTCCGTATGAATAAGATGGATCCTGCTGGTTTTTGGGTTTCGGGAGGGACCTGCAGACGAGTCGACTTGCTGACAGTCCTTTTGAGATTTCCATTTATGGGGGAAACAATGTTCAACCACTGCTCCCCAACTTCATTAACTGACTTTCTCAGGGTCCGAATAGGCCTGAATCAACTCGACACCTATAAATGTGACAAACTTACCCTGCTCTTGGCCATCTGGATCTGAGTTGGATGCTGACAAGGATCTAGCGCAAACGACATGAAATTTGACTAGACGGAGACGAGACGGGAGGTTGTGGTGACAAAACAGTGACTGAGAATACACGGGCGTCAACATGCAGAGGCTGGGGTGGAAGAATGAGGATATGTGTTAACATTAATCTCCATGGGGGATAGAGTCCTCCCTGCGAGGCTCTAAGAAATATTTTTGTAGTTTCAATGCCTTAATATTGGGTTATGGAGTCATGCTAAAAAAAATCCAGCTGAGGAATCTAGGATGACCCACACACTATTCTACTTATAGACATAAAGAAAACACACTTGATCTTGATAGAGTTTATTTATGTACAAAATCCTAAGCTAAATGATTTTTACAAAGCGCTAGGTGAAAGAAAACTTCCACCATAGCCACCCAGACTGTCTGGTAATATGATCCTTTTCTTTACTGTAGATAATCCACAAAAGGCTAAGGAAGTATGATAGAAAAATGAGGACATGTCTTGGAACACTGACTATACCCCCAAATGATGATAAGGTGAATAAATCTGCAGGCTCCAATGCTTTTGGAAAACATATCTCCATATATAATCCCATAGGGTCACAAAATTTATAATCAAGGGAGCTCAACTGGTAAGAAATTAACTCTTGTCCTTTATTGTGGCTCACCCGTCGTGTGATATTCTCATAGTGCACAGGTGGGTGGAGAAATAATGCAGGCTAGCTGATACCAGGTGATACCTGCTCAATTACAGGTTCTGGACAGGAGATAAACTACCCACTAAGCTCCTCCTTTACATGCTACTCTATGTTTTCTGCGAGTCTAGGATAGCTTATTTCCACCTGATGATTTTCCTTAATTAATAAAGGAACATGATCTATAGTGTGGTCTTGGAAAACTTTCATAATACCATACTCACCTGTGAGTATTGGTGAAGTAATGAAATTTGAAAATTTCAGAAAATATGAAATGTATGACTCCATGTATATGGCCACAGGATCATGAATAATGTGAAAGAATCCTGGCTTCTTTAGAAGACCAGGCTGCTCCTCTGTAAAATTCTCTCTGTTTGCAAATAAATTCCATCCTTGTTCTTTTGAAACCAACTCTTGATCATCAACAGTTGTCATTTATTCTTCATAAGAATGGTCGCAAGATAAAGGTGCAACAGGATTTAGAACATCACAACTATGATCAGCCAAGAACATACAATTATCTATGCAATCAACCACTGCTACATGCTCAAAATGTTCTGGAAACTGATCATAAGATTGATATGCATTCTTGCCCATAGAAAAATCTGCAAATGTTGAAGAACTTGATTCCAACTGTGAATCATACCTACTTCTTTGTTGTTGTTCCAGATTTGATTCATATTCAGTATCTTCTTACTCAGAATATGAAACAAATTGATAGTATTCTTGCTCATGTACATGCAAATTTTCGAGATATGCTTGCTTATGAACCCACTTGCTAGCCCTGACGTTCTCTTCGACCTCTACATCATCTTCAAACAAATGTCTTAATGATGAATATTTCCTTTCTCTCAAGAGAAGGACAAGCTCTGGATGTTGAGCCATGACATAGTACACCATGGCAACAGTCTCTGTGGGTCTGATCTCCACAGGCATACTATGATAAATGTTGTAAAACCTCATATTGAATACAACCAAGGCTTCCTCTTCCCCTCTCCTCAAGGCATTAAAATCAAACCAGTATTGATCAAGGGATTTGTTCTCACCCCAACACTTTAAAAAAGAATGTCATAGCTCGGTCTAGGAACCAATAGAACTGGCCTCCAGACATCTAAACCACACAACAACATCTCTAGACAGGGAATGTGAGAACAACCTCATGGTAACATCATCATGAACGATCTCAAACTGATCAATAAAGTTCTAAAAGGCCCCCAAGTGCCTCTCAGTTGTAACATGATCCTCCCCAGAAAACTGAGGAAGATACTCAAAGGAATCAAGAGGATAAGGGTTAAGGCGATATGGCAGCCTCAGAGGTTTAAACAACTTATTTCTGATTTTAATTTGAAAATCAGTGGGCTGATCATGAGGATTAACGAGTTGATGGCAAGGCTCAGCAGGAATAACAGAGGGTAACGATATTTGAGAAGACTGTGAATTATTTTCAACCTCCTCAAGGCTACAAGGGTGATCAATTTCGAGAGGAGATGCAATATAGATCTCACTTTTATGAATAGGCTGAGGTGAAGACAAAGGATCGACATCTACAACACAAGAAGAGGGCATGTCTTCTTCTTCCAAAGATGGATGAATGAAGGAAGGCTTGTTTTCAACTGAATATACAAAGTAGAGGATGATCCTCTTTATTTGTGAAGGGAAAGAGAGAAACGAGTTGATAAATAAGAACACGACTTCATGAAGAAAAATCAGAGACTGATACCTGGTCTTTCCCTTTGGTATGGTAATTTTTATGTCAACAAGATCCTCCCCAGTGGAGTATTTGATGGTGGAGTCACCAGGTGCGAGCGACAATCTTCAATGGTTCTGATATCAAATGCACCTTCAGAATCAAAATCTCTTTGTCGTTCTCCTAGGGAAGATATCTTCACTTTCGTCCCCGACAACGGCGCCAGAAATGTTAGCACTAGAATTCACTCTCCGATTGCAAAGAGAGTAAGCCCAGTACCCATCAATTTGTATATCACAAATAATTTTAAAGAGGTCAAATGGGTGTAGACTCAAGATGATATTGCTTTAACTCAGAAAACTGGACTGGTATGCACAGGCAAGTGAGGTCTTGATCAACTTCAATCAGTAAGTTGGATTCAAGGTGAACAGAAGGAAGACTTGGTGAGGAGAATGTAGAGGTTTGCTATGGACATTAGGTCTTCCAACAACCTAAGGAGGAAAAAATCAAACACATGATCCTCTTGGATTCAAATTTTCGGACTCTGAACTATATTTAAGAAACACAGTCATAACAACACAATGATAAAACATACATCACGATGCAACTACAACAACTCAACTGGATCATCCATGCCCGAGCTCTTAAGTGTGAGAGGGAAAAAGATAACAAAACAAATTGATTAAAACTGGTCACAATACTGCTGAAATCAAACCTTCATAACAAAAACATACGACCCTCGACTGAATCCTCCATGCTTGAGTGTTCTAACACAAATTTTACAGAGAGATGGAAAGAAGTTGAATTATATTAAACATGAAATCTCAAGTCCTATTACATAATATATAACCAGAGATTTCATCAAATATCTACAATGTCAGAGCTTTGCTCAACCATCGACTATTCCAAAATATCAAAATGACTCCATGCTAAAACCTTCAATTTGTGAAACCGTGAATCCTTGGATCTAGTGCCATGCATCCCTCTGAATCGAACAGATCTTGTTGGTTCTCGGGTTTTGGGAGGGACCTGCAGATGAGCCAACTTGCTGACAGTCCTTTTGATCTTTCCATTTATGGGGGAAATGATGTTCAACCACCACTCCCCAACTTCATTAACTATCTTTCTCAGGGTCCGAATAGGCTTGATTCAACTCGGCACCTGGAAACGTGACGACCTTATCCTGCTCTTGGCCATATGGATCTACGTTGGATGTTGACGAGGATCTGGCACAAACAACATGAAAGTTGACTGGACGACGACTAGGGGGGAGGCCGTGGTGACAAAATGACGACTAAGGATACACAAGTGTCAACATGTAGGAGATGAGGAAAAAGAACGAGGATATGTGTTAACACCCATCATGAGGTTCTTTCCTCCTTTTGTTGCTTCTGCTTCCACATGCTTCTATTCTTTAGAAATGTGTGCTTCTCCTCCTCTAGTGTATTTCTTCTTCTCTGGGCATTTCCAAGACACATGCCCGGTCTTTCCACAGGCATAACACCTAATTTCACCTCCTATGTCTCTTCCTCTTCCTACAGGAAAATAGTTTCTTCCTCCAGGTTGTCCTTCCTTAGAACTTCCACCTTTCTCAAGGTGATTATGCTGCTTTCCAGCTTCATCCTTTGGTTGTTGGGACTTCTTTCTATTGGTTCCCTTACCTCTTCTTGAATTTCCTCCTCTGTTTCGTTGGCTTTGTTTTCTGGCCAATTTCTCTTCGGATTTCAAGGCTGCTTGATAAGAATCCTTGACTTTACTAACAAACATCATGTTGATCTCTTCTTGTATTTCATATCTCATTCCATTGATATATCTGTCTTTTTTTTCATCATCATTCTCTTTCTGTCTAGCCTTGATGTTCAGTCTGTAAAATTCCTCAGTGTATTCCTTCACTGATAATATTTCTTGCCTTAGGTTATGCAGTCTTCTGAACATATTGATTTGATATTCCTTTGGGATAAATTTTTCTTTTAGCTTGGCTACCATCATATCCCATCTTTTAATTTTCTTCTTTCCCTTGCATCTGTGATTGGCTTGTAGTTCGACCCACCATAGTGCTGCATGACCCTTCAATCTTGTCACTGCATGCTTCACCATATTCTCTTCTTCGATATATTCATAGTCGAAGCACTTGTCCATAACACGTACCCAATCCAACAATTCTTCAACTTCTGAATTTCCTTCATACATTGGTACCTCTATCTCCTCACTTTCATCTTCACTGATATCTCCAGTTTCTGGTGCTCTACCATGCGTTGTTTCCATGGCATCCAGTCTCATTCTGAGTCGCCTCATTTCTTCTTCCATTTCTAGATTCGCTCTACGTATTCTGGGTGGCATGATTCCACTGCTTCACCTTCTGAAGTCTATAAACATAATCAAATATTGATACCACTGATGATATCAATTTATCTCCTTTCTCCTTTTCCTGTTGTCGACAAACAAATTCAATCTTTGGCTCTGATGCCACCTGATGCAACCCCCCTAATCTCCCTTGGGCTATGTGACCTCCCGGTCAAGGATCTTTGATTCTCCAAGCCAAATTGGCTCTCTGAAACCTTTATGGTCTCACTTTGTAATTAAACACAGGCCCTTTTGGCTTTTGGTGTAGGTTCTATGATACCCACAACCTCTTCCTTCACACTTCCGAAATATCAAATTTTAGGCACTAGATCCTTTTTAATTAGCCCCTTCCTTCATGTGACCTCGGGCTATGTCCTCATGTAAGCACATGATTGTAGGGCAATCAAGAGTGGTTTGATATCACACCGCTTTTCTCCCCGCAATTCATTACCAATCGCCATGTGTCCCTTTGGCAATACCATGGTTTCGATTGCGGTCCAATCTTAGATTTTTAAAGTCCGAGCACTTTCTATCCCCTCAATTCAACGTGATTGTTGATCTTGTGATATTGAGTCGTGCCTCTTGACCGACGGCTGAGATCTTCCCCCTTTCCTTCCTTCTCTTCGGAGCACACGTTCTCAGATTCTTACGATCTACTAACACGTGTCCCTTTCAAATAAACGGTCATGATTTGCTTCGAAAATCCGAGCTTAGGAGTTTTCAACTCTCTACCTTCCCTTTCTCCCATAATTATTTCATCCACATTTCACAATCTATCTACGCTTGCCTCCCACAGATCGACAACTACGATTTACATCAGGTATTCACCTAGAGTCAACATATTTCTACTACGTGTCCTTCTAAATCTGACAACTACGATTTACTTCGGGTCTTTACCCGGAGTCCACGAATTTCTGCCACTTGTATTTCTGAATTGGATGACTATGATTCACTTTGGGTCTTTACCCGGAGTCCACATATTTTTGTTGTGTGTCCTTTTGAATCTGATGGCTATGATTTACTTCGGGTATTTACCTAGAATCCATGGATTTCTATCGTGTGCCCTTCTAAATCAGATGACTATGATTCACTTCGGATATTCAGGCTTTGGGAGTTTCAACTCCTTCACACCCACCTTATGAGTGTGTTTACCTGAAGTCGATGATATGTCGACGCGTGTCTCCCACAAATCAACAGTTGTGAATCGCTTCATCTCTTTGGGCTTCGAGAGTTTCAACTCTTGTACACCCACCTTCTAAGCGCTTTCACCAGAAGTCTCTGATTTGTTGACACACACTTCCTGGCGATCAATGATCAAGATTTACTTCAAATCTTCGATGATTTCACCTCCTCCTTGTCTACGAACTTTCGAAGTGCTTCCACTCCAGAGTTGTATATCTTACGCCACCTTTCCCTCTTGACAATGAATGATCCCTAATCACTTCGGGACTTCAGGACTTCGTCATTCCACTCTCTTGTATGCACCAAGAGATGTAAATCTCACGCACTTTGTGTTGATATTATGAGAAACCCTAATGATTTGGATAATAACCCTAGAACACAAGTCATCTCAAGAGGATAAATTGTATTAGGTTATTAGCCTGCAAGAGAAGAAGTTGGCCAGAATAAATATTATATACTAAGTAAATAGGCACCCAGAATGAGAAGTCGGCCCAAGAAGTTTGCCAGAATCAGTATAAATATAGGAGGCTAGTCTTCATTCTGGCAAGCATTCTTAGAACTGCAGAAGAAGCACTTGTGCACACTGCAGTTGGCCAGTTTGTGCGCAAGTCTGGAGGAGAGTTGTCGTTGCAGCTGCTGCAGCTAGCAGATTTCAGTTTTGGATTGGACTATCTCTTGGTTATGGTTTGGACTATCTGATCAGCTCTTGTTTGGTGTGCTATCCTTGGAGAAAGGTGCACTATCCATTGTTTGTCTATCTAGCCTGGTGTTTGCTTCCAGAATGATTCTCTATTAAGGTTAAGGTGCTCGGAGGGTGGCTTCGACCTATGGTTGGGTGACAATAGTGATATTGTTGATGGTAAAACGAGCACATCCATCATATTCTAATAGGTTATGGGCCCACACCTCCATCATTTAGTCTAACCACTAGAAGGGAGCATATCCATAAGGATGTTGATCTCATTGAAGAACTTCCACTAGGGTTTCTAGCAGGAGTAGTCACCAAAGCACTGTCGCTAGGGTTACTAGCAGGTGTAGTTGCATAAACCCTAATCCTCTCGTTGAGACACCTTAAGTGAAGGGATTGACCTAATTTATGGATAGAATAGTGCACCCTAGCCTAGCGCATCTCCTGGTACTCTTAGCAAGCCAAGACATCGAGTTTGAGGTTTTGGTCAAATCTAGGGTTGACCAAATCAAAGCAGCCATGACTTACTCAATGAAGTTAGAAAACACGTTAGACGGAGCTTCTAACTTTAGAGCGTGGAATAAAAGGATTGACCTCATCCTTGCCAAGAATAAAGTGCTGGATATCGTGAAAGGAAAGATCGTGGAACCAGAGTTTGAAGAAGGAAAAGAGAAGGAACCACAGAACGTTGCATTTACAGAGAAGTTCAAAGACGGTGACATCAATTCCATGAGTATCATAGTGGACTCCATAAAAGACCACTTGATATCCTACATCTCCCATCTTGACTCATCAAAGAAGATGTTCAATGCCCTAACAAACCTATTCTTAGTCAGAAACATTGGACAAGTAATGAGTCTAAAGAATGAGCTCCGTGACATGAAGATGAATGATGATGACAGCATAACATCATACTTTGTGAGAATATCTCAGTTAAGAGATCAACTACAAGCTATTGAGGAGATCATTTCAGAGAAGGAATTGGTAGACATAGTACTCAATGGTATTCCCAAGACACGGGATGCATTTTCTGCAAGCATGAACACAAAGAAGGAGTATCCTACATTTGAAGAACTTTGGACTTGCTGTGATCAAGAAGAATCAAGGATCAATGAAATAGAGAAACCTCAAAAGAAGTACAATGATCAAGCCTTCATAACAAGATTCAAGAATTTCAGGAACAAAAGGAAGTTTGCAAAGAAGCCAAATCAAAAGAAGTATATGCCAGAAATACAATACTTCAACTGTCGAAAATATGGTCACTACAAGAATCATTGTCCCGAGCTAAAGAAAAGGAAGGAGACACACAAAGCATCAGTTTTCGAAGAAAGGAAAACCTCAAGGAAAACCAAGCAGGATAAAGAAAACTTCTTCCTCTAAAGACAAGGTAACAATATTATTCATAGTTCTTTTATATATCTTGTTTGCATAGTCTTTGTACACATCTTGTATATCTATCTCTTAGAAGATAATATGTTCCAAGAAGAACTATACCTAAGGAAGAACAACAAGATAAGGATTGCTATCATTATGACTGCAAGTCAGAAAAAACACATGAAAGGATGAAGTACATCAAACAAATCATGTGGAAGTTATTACATAAGTAACAAGCTCCAAGATAAGCCGAAATCAACAATCAAGAAGAAAATGGAGAAATACTTATGACACCTTGCATAAGGCAATAAGGATGCAGACGGAAGCATGGAATCTGTTAGATGGAGGGAGCAGATTATATAAATAAGAGCATGCATTCATACATGAAGCAAGGATTAGGAGGGAGATAATCCTATGATTCATTGAAGATGATGAAGTATATATCTATGGTAGCAGCCATGAAAAGTAGTACATGTTCAGTTCGACCTTAGAAGAAGTCTTCTTCATAGAGAAACCTTAAAGTATCCCTGGTTGTCCATCCACATCTGTGATCCTATGATGAAATAAAGAAGTGGAATGTTTAGGGCATGGAATCTATAAGAAACTCCATGGACCCAAGAGCTAAAGAAAAACATGAGGAAGAACATGAAGATTCCAAGAAAGAAAGAGAAGCCAGAACAACCAGTCATTGTATCGAGAATCACAAGATTACTAGCCTAATATGAACTCACTAAAATCATTCAAGCAAAGGAACTGAAAGTTGTGATGAAGAACAATGTATATGAATGCAAGCATTGCAAGATCCATAACTAGAGGTTCTCCCATATGGAGGGAGAAGACTATAATGATTACTTGTTCCAGTAAACCAGACATACCTCTACATGAGTCATTATATCATCCGAAATATCCATGGGTTGGAGTTCTACATCAGATGAATGCAAAGACTGTTCTCCAAAGAAATTGAACAAAGAGCATATGAAGAGCAACCTCAAGGCTTTGAGGTATACCAGAAAGAGACCCTTGTATGCAGATGGAAGAAGACAACTTGGTGGAGAACCTCCAATGCACAACAAAAGCATGATGAAGACTTTCTATAACAGAGATATTGTATCAGAATGGTTACTTAGAAGCTCAGGATGATGGATCACTAATCCATGAAAAAATCTCATGATGGCCGAAGAAGTACCACTTGGATATGTTCCATTTTGACCCTTGCCACGATGTTGTGAGCTAGCAGGAACCAAAGAGGAATCCAACAATGATATACTTTATTGATCAGAGCTATATGAAGCCTTCAGAGAAAACCAATGTTCCATAAAAACCGAAGTACATTTGAGATCAAGAATTACATTCTCCGTGATGAAGTCCAGAAAGGAGATAATGGTTCTCCAATATATATCTCCACAGATGAGCAGATAAGTAGACATTTTGGTAAATCTTCTGTCCAATATGAAAGAGTTTGCGTACTCAAGCTGGAGCTCGTGGAGACAAATTATTATTGAAAAAGGAAGAGATGACTCCCAGGTTGGGAGGGAGCACTGATGTGTTATTGAGTTATGGACAATCATTTTTCAGTTTGAAAAATGGTCCAGGATGAGTAGTTCCTTTCCAGTTCGAAAAGTGGTTTGAGATTTATGACAGACATACATTTTCCAGTTTGGAAAATGGTCTAGATCAAATTTTCATTTTCGTAATGAAAATGGTTCGATGTATTGTTGATGTACCATAGACAATGATTTCAAATTGTGGTTAACATGAGGAATGTTCTAGGGCAGTCTCTCTTCTTGAGGGTTACTCAAGAAGACTGTCCCACCTCACTGGACAATCATTCTTTCGAAGCTCACAGTTGTGAGAAGTTTTGAAGAATGGTATGTTTTGGAGGTTGGTGCAGGACATTCATTTCCTTAGGAAATGGTCCAGATAGTCGTTCCTTAGGGCAGATTCATTCTCTCCAGGTTGCACTTTGTTTAGTGCCATAGGAATGGCCCAGGGTGGGGAATGGTCCAGGTTCAACAAACAGGGATAAGCATTCCCTAGGGAAGACTCATTCTCTCTAGGTTTCACTTTGTTTATTGCCAGAGGAATGAACCAGGGTGGGGAATGGTCCAGGCTCATAAATCAGGACAATTATTCTTCCTTTCTTGAGAAGAATAGTCCATATAGCTCATCATTGATGTTTGACCTTCTGAGGGAAGATGCTCTTCCAGATCTCACAAATGTGAGTGGAAGAATGGCCCAGATGATTCAGTTTATATCATAACATTGTTTATGTGCAGGTTGATATCAAATGATTGTTATGAAGACTGTATGTCTCTAGATAGTAGATGTACACTACTGTGGTGGATGTGTTCCACTATTTGTGACTATATGTCACTGATCAAATACATGTGTGCTACTTGGTGTGGTAGTGTACCATTGGATTGTAGTTGTGTACTACTATGGATAGACATAATTGTGTTCTATTGAATGATATTATTCTGATTTCCGTGAAGACTATCAACAATGTTGAAAATTATTATCAGCTATATGGATGATCAATGGACAGAGATTTCCCTGACAAAAAATGGTTTAGGACATTTATTCTTCTAGGACATATGTTCGGATTATAAGAATGGCTCTTGTGTCACTCTGTGGAGTGAGTGACTTATCCAACATCATGTATAATTACTCATATGGAGTATGGTTTCGAGAGACGATGCAGCTGATGAAACTGATGGTGATTATGGTACTCATGATCTAGTCATGAGATAGTCTATAAAACTATGTTGATGCTACCGGGTGAATGGTATGTTTTTGCTCAAGACCATTACCTGTAATACCTCCCTAGCTAGGAGGGAGTGTTGATATTATGGTAGTTGCGGGAGGTATTTACCTCCATGTGTAAACCTAACGAGAATAGAATATTTCTGGAAGCAAGAAGAAACCCTAATGAGTTGTCTAATAACCCTAGAAGACAAGTCGACTCAAGAGGATAATTTGTATTAGGTTATTAGCCTCCAAGAGAAGAATTCGGCCAGAAGAAATATTATATAATAAGTAAATAGGCACCCAGAATGAGAAGTCGGCCTAGGCAGTTAGCCAAAATTAGTATAAATATAGGAGGCCAGTCTTCATTCTGGCAGACATTCTCAGAACTGCAGAAGAAACACTTGTGCACACTGCAGTTGGCTAGTTTGTGCGCAAGTCTGGAGGAGATTTGTCATTGCAGCTAACATATTTTGGTTTTGGCTTGGAATATCTCTTGGTTATGGTTTGGACTATCTGATCAACTCTTTTTTGGTGTGCTATCCTTGGAGAAAGGTGCACTATCCTTTGTTTGGCTATCTAGCCTGGGGTTTGATTCCAGAATGATTCTGTGTCAAGGTTATGGTGCTCGGAGGGTGGCTTTGGCCTATGGTTGGGTGACAATAGTGATATTATCGATGGTAAAATGAGCACATCCATCATAATCTAACACTTTTCCCATATCCAACGATCTGGAACGATCCCGCTCCTTCCTGGTGGATCTTGATCAATAACTCATGAAACCTTTAGAGCCTCACTCCCTTTGAAGATTTCTTCCCACTATCTCTTCTCAGCTTGATTCCTTTGAGGATTTTGATCTCCCACTCACTCCTTGCGTTCTCCAGATCTCGACAAACTCAGATCGAAGAATTTATTTGAAATAAACTCTTCCTGCACTCCTTGTTCTTCTTTGTTCTAGTTCTTAGACACTTAGTCGCTCCTTGTCTCTGTGCACTCCTTTCACTTGGTCTAAGTTCCCATCATTTATTGTGAACTCCTCTGAGTCAATTCAAGACTCTGTCGACACACCCCTTGCATACGATATGAATTCCTTGCATACCAGTTCTTATAAGAGAGACGATTGAAACTTATACAGTTCATTACAAATTCATATGATCAACCATAGATGATCATTTATGAACAAAATGAACTAAAACACACACATAATACATCATTCACTCAATCACACATCAAAATGAACACTGCCCAAGGAACTAGAACAATTATATCTGTTCTATTCATCCATGAAATAAATTACATTGTATTACAGTTCTTCACTGCATCTTTCTTCTTTTCCTATCTGCTACTCTCCTCTACTATGCTCTTCTCTTCTCTACTCTGCTCTTCTCTCTAATACAATACAACAACAAAACTATCTAAGGAGTGGCTCCTCAAGCTCTTCTCTATCCTGTCTGTAACCTATCCTATCAGTTTCTAGTGGTTACCTACTTTGTCCTATTACAATAACTATCAGTTATTACTAGACAAGAGATGACACTCTCTATCTGCAACTCCTTACATTCATACACGACTTTACAAACAAGATATATTTAAAAACGTCATTTCCAAAATATCTCAACAACTCTTTCTATTTCTGAGTTAAATTTTGATTTGAAATTTTGTCATGCTGAGATGTCATATCCCGACCTCCACGCTTGCTTCTTTGATTTTGAAGGTGATGCTCCTGCATCAAAATCCATGTAAAAATTATTCCCATTCTGCATGCAAATTTCCTCCTCTTCATTTCTTGCTTGAGTCACACTCTTCTCAAGGATAATTGTACTTCATCCCATGCTCTCCAATAACTATGGGATGTGACCACTCACACCCACCCTCTTACATGAGTTTAATGATTGGTCTCTCACACACTCAATCAACAAATAGAAGCTTATACACAAAGATAATAATTTCAGGAATGTGGGTTGGATTAATACCCATGAATAATTCCCCCTTGGACCCCTCTCTCTTGTGGAATCATCGCCCCCCATAATTCTTCATCTCTTTCATATTGTAGTAAAAACATATTCCTTTTATTAATTAATCAATGTTCATAACATGTAATTCTGCCCCCGACCACATTATATCAATACATGATCGTCGCCCCAATGCATCGTCTCACCAACCTAATTCACATTTATACAATTACATTATAATTCATGGGGATTAGAACTAGGGATGTTACATCCCCTCCCCCTTATTTTTTCACTATCCTCAGTGCACAAATCCTTACAGGTGTAATTTTATTTTACAATTTCAGCTCCCCAACCAATAATCAACATATAGGTTCTCTTGCCCGAAATCACATGGGCATTCCATCCTAAACAAATTGCATAGGCACTCTGGCCCCAATAATATAGATACATAGGCACATATGGCCCCCAAAATCACAATACAAAGGAACCCTGGCTCGAAACATATACATAAGCCACTAACATTCTCCTCACTAGTACATATTGGAAAAATTTCGACGTTCTATTTGTGACGTTATGGACAAAATTGGCCATACTGTCGAAAAATAGAGGAAATTTTATTTTTTTTCTCCATATTTCCCGATAATGTCGCTCTTGCGACATACTACAAAAAAATGTCACTCTTGCGATGAAGGTAGGAGGATGTCGCTCTTGCGACAACATTGTATTTTCGTCTCTCTTGCGACGTTGGTGAAATATTCGTCGCACTTGCGATGTTATGGAAACTAGGTTTTCCCCATCCCAACAGTTACCTAGTATTTGACCAAGTCAACTTTGAATTGGTCAACGATCGTCGGAATTGCAACGTTATAAAATCTATAAATATGTTTCATTTTACGGATGTTGTGACAAGTTTGCTATAATAAAGACAATTCAAAAAGGGTATAAGCCGGTCTTCTTGGCAAACAAAAAAAAGTATTTTTTTCAGTATATGTCTGTGGGGAAGAATGTCATAAAACATTAGGGGTGGGAAAAAAATCAAAGAGGGTGAAATGGGTGACGGTAAATGTTATTTCCCTTGCAAAAATTGTTGTACGACACGTCCCGAAAGAGTTTTAATAGCAATAGATAAAAAACATTGTAGAAACTATGGGCACATGGACGGGGGATCAAATGAATATCGTCCTATGGTAATTAGCTATATATATTCATTTTATGTTTTAATATTTATTGTATTATCAAAATTTTATATTTTTTTATACATGCACTAATTTTTCATGATTGTTTGTAATTATAAAGTTAGATTCCCCCCCTAAATTTATGCACAAAGCACCAAGTAGTAGCAGAAGTGATGTTGTACAAGATGAAGAACTTGAAGCGGATAATGAAGATCAAGTTAATGATCCCATGGAAGTAGATGAAAATAATAACATAATTCAAGATGATGGGACAAATCAAATGATCCAAGACTTATTCGGTCATCCAAATGAGGATCATGGGGACAATAGTGATGGTATTTATGATGAACCTCTGATTGAAAAGGAAAATAAACGACTTTATAAAGGGCCAAGAGAAAATATTCTCTCAACTACATTGTTGCTGGTGAACTTAAAAGTTACGAATCATTTTTCGAACACTTGTATGACACATATCCTAAGGTATGTAATATGTTTCATCACATCTACATAAAGGTTGACTTTTCCCCATTTTTTTAGTGTTAATTAATGTGTAAAATAAAAATGAAATATTTGCAATTACTATTATTTACATTAACTATTTATTTTTTATGTTTTAGATTGTTAGGTGAATTTGTGTTACCCTCGTCAAATATTTTACCTCACACATATCGAGATTTACATGCCATTATGAAAGACATTGGAATGGAGTATCAAAGTATATATGCATGTCCTGATGATCATATTATATATTATGGACAACATGTGTCGAAAACAGAATGACTGGTATGTGATATCAATAGATATTGAACCGATCAAGAAAAAAAATGGTCCCTCAAAAGGTTCTCCGATATATTCCCATAATTCCATGTTTGCAGTGACTGTTCAGGTGCCAACACATAACACAGTTTATGGATTACCATGAACGAAAGAGAATTGAAGATGACGTTCTTTGAATACCTGCATATGGTTATGCATTTAAGGAAATTGTTGCAAAATGGCCAGAATTTACAAATGAACTCGTAATGTTAGGCTTTCATTGGAAACAGACGGTGTTAATCCATTTAATCCATTTGGAGAGCTTCAGTCTGTTTACTCAGTGTGGCCTATTTTTTATCAACAATAACATTCCTTCTTGGATGTCAATAAAGAGAGAGCACATAATTTTGACAATGATTATTCCAGGTATTTGTTTACATTAATTTTTCGAATTAAAAATTTTCATTTTTCTCTTTTTTCTCATAACATCTTTTATTTATTTATTTACGTATATATACATACCATGGTAGTAATTTTGTGTAATTTCAAAAAATTAGGTAAGTACCAATTCAAATATACGAATGTGTATATCAAGCTTCTTATCAACGAGCTACTAAAGTTATGGGAGGGCATTACTATTTATGACATTTGTAAACCAATTGGGCAGAAGAGATTTCAATGCCGTGGAATACTTTTATGGACAATTCATGATGCCCTAGGACTAACACATTTTTGTGGTATGTAACGTTCCATATTGCACGCTTGAATAATATATAATTAATTGAATATATCATGCATGTTGTTTAAATAATCATTTCGTATATTAATAATTCACATTAATCCATCTGTTGTAGGTCTTCAAACAAAGGGTAAATTTGCATGTCCATTTTGTGGTCCTAAGCTGAAATCTTGTCGGTCAAAAAGTTTAGGAAAGGAGGTGTTTGATGAGTATACACACTTCCTCTCTAAGAACCATAAGTATCATACTACTGAAAAAGATCTTTTCAATGGGAAACAAGAGACTGGACTAAAACCACAAAGAATGACACCTCGCCTATGGAAGTTGGCATATGAAAAAATTAATCCTCGAGGTACACATTTTGTTTATGTATTGTAAATGGAATCATGTTTTGAAATTTTGTTTAAATTATTCATTTTATTTTACTGCATTTGATAAATAATGTTCTGATTTTTTTGTATGCTTCATCAATGTCGTCGTCGTGAAGGTAGTAATAATGGGCTTCCACGAGGAATGAAATGTTATCCCACTCAATTCATGAGGTTTCCTTACTATAAGGACATAAAAATAGTTCATTTATTTGATACAATTCATATCGAGAAGAATGTGACATAAACATTATGGCGAATCATAGATGGCAGGATGGATAAAGAAAAAATTGCCAAAATTTGTAATGACATTCGGGAAGCCAATCATGAAATGCAAAGTGTGATCTGATCAAATAAGGATGGAGACCAAAATAACCTTCCATGGATATTAACAAAGCAACAAAGCAATGGTGTAAAATAGGTCATTCAAAAAATTAAATTTCCCACAGGTTTTTGTTCAAACATAAAGAATATCTTAATGAAGAAAGGTGCATTTGGTGGGGTAAAAACACATGATTGGCATACATTCATTAAGGTAATTAATCATTTTAGTATTCATATTTATATATTGGTCGTATACATTTTTTGATTTTTTTATTTTTTTGTCTAGTTTTGAACAAGTAATGATTCGTTTTTATTGTTACAGTATGTTCTACCTCTATCTCCCCCAAATGACTTTGACAACAACGTCAAACAAGTTATATATGATCTTGGAAAATACATGAGGTGAGTAGATGCAATATATATGAAAACAAAATTCAATTTTTTGTTGTACTTAATGACATGTGTTTTACTTGTAATGTAATATGTATTATGTTTTGTTGAAACATGTTATTTTGTTGCGTCATGATCTATAGATGGTTGTCATTGAAAGAAATCCATGAAGATGATATAAAGTATTGGAAGAGAGAAATTCCTCGGCTAATGTGTGAAATGTAGAAGTATCTACCTCCAACATTTTTCAATGTACAAGAACACTACCTCATACACCAAGTTGGGGAGATTGAAATGTGTGGACTTGTACACACAAGGTCAATGTGGATGGTGGAGATGCACTTGAAATCATTGAAGGATTTGGTTAGACAAAGAGCACGTCCTAAGGGTTATGTGGTGGAGGGATATATGGTATATGAATCCATGGTGTATATTAGTCAGTATCTTCCGAAATTAGCAGCACAAGCTATGCATGCAATGGATTTCATTTGGGATGTGAACTCCATCAAAAAATTTAAAAGGGAGCAGTTGTTGGAGAAAGGTACAATAAAGAAAGTGAGAGGTAATTAAATTGTGGATATTTTTAATAAATATATATTTTTTGTTTTTTTGTGCATATGATCATACTCATTTAATATTTATTCTTTCATCATTTATTAATATTTACCATGGTTATAAATAATATTTAATATTGGTGAATTGTGATTTTTTGATCAGTCAGTTGCTCAAGATTGGGATGCACTACATTTATACATTGCAAACAATATTATCTGGATGAAGGTACAAATTGATAGATGTAAATAATGTCATGGTGGTAGGTTATCATGGAAAGAACTGTCTGAATTGGTTAGAGAAGTTTGTCGTAATAGAGATTTCGATGTTACGCAGAGGGAAATAGATTTAACATATTGTTTGAAAGATGGAAAGGTAAGCAAATTCACCCATTTTATTCAGTTATTTTATATTATATTAATGTGACTATAGGTGTGTTTTTTTCATATTATACTTTCCAAGTTATATAAATTTGTTTATTATTAATTGACAATGCATCTTTTACATGTCTGGCATATTGCAGTTGAAACACCACAAGGCTATGTGGTGCAATGGTCATAAAATTCACATCAAATAGTTGGATGAAACCAAATTTTTTTTTGATAGTGGGATAACTATAGTATTCCAGGTCACTAATGTTTCCTCTAGGAGTGATATACGTCCTCGAGAATTTGAAAATAGATACTATGTGTTTTTGAATGATATAATTGAGTGTGACTTTAATTCCTTCAAATTAGTTTTGTTCGATGTCAAATGATATAGGTTACGAATGCATGAACATGATGAGGAAAGAACCATTAGTCAACATGCCAACGGATTTCCAATGATTAAAACAATAGTTTTTGAAAAAGAAAATGACCGCTATGTTTTTCCAAGTCAATGTGAACAAGTATTTTACTCAAAGGTTCCAGGTAAGAGGGATTGGTCATTTTTTGTTAGATATGATCCAAGAGGAAGGCCAATAAAGTATATTGTAGATGAAGAAGATGATATTGAAGAAGAATATGATGTAGATCTAGAGAATGAAGAATATGGGTTGACAGTTGAAGAATACAGAGAAGACGAACCAGGCGTAGGAGTTAATGCGTCAGTTATTGATGATGATATCGATGAAGATATGCTCGAAAATGACATTGATGATGATGATGATGATATCATCAATCATTTCAACATTGTTTCTGAACCAAATGCTGATACAAATGTCAAGTTGGATGATCAAGAAGAAGATACAGAAGAAGGATGATAAAAATAATGTTGCGTTGGTCGATGAGGTACATAACTAGATATTTTAATTTGTATGAATTATTCTCTTTAAATAATTTTTTATCTGGGTTAATTACATGTTTTTAAGTTTTATTTCATTTTTGTTTTGGTAGTATCTATGCATGATTACTATGTTTCTTTTGTTTGTTTTCTATTTTATAGATTGGGTATTGGGGAATTGAGATCGATGTGAGGGGGGTCGGGGGGGAGGGGCCATATGAGCTTCCATATTCACGTGGTTGGCCTTGTTTAGTAGAGAATAAATTATTCTCAAAACCAAGAGAAGTTGATTCATTCATCTTTATACTCAAAGATCACTCATAGACCCACTCTATATACTGTCTCATATCATCCTCGTTTCGTTTTAATTTTCTAATCGGTCAAATTTTAAATGAAACAACTATATAAGACATTGTACTAAGGACAGAGTACATGATGGGAAACAATGACCTATGAATGGGGCCAACGTTGAAATTTTTTCAAAATGTTTCTGTATGCACTGAATTTTGACATGTATACTCTGTTCACATTTGACATGCACCGAAATTTGACATGGATAGTCTGTTCCATGTCAAATTTCAAGATAGTTCTGACAACAATTCTATAGAAGAGAAGTTCCATATCAAATTTCAAGATAGTTCTGACAACAATTCTATAGAAGGGAATGGCGAATGATGACAATGAGAGGTGCAACATGATGAACATTGATGTAAATGTGGACGATCTCAAAGATTATGTGGGGACATCATACATACTTGAGTATTGAAACCATCCCATACTGTCAAGGCATGTGTCTAGTCTAACCATGTCAAATTTTGATGCATACAGGCACATATTGAAGAAATTTCAACGTTGGCCCCATTCACTGCTCATTATGCGGGTTCGGTGCATGACATTTGTGGTGGGTGAATTGAAGCTTATGCGACATCAACTCGAATTGGTAATTCAATAATCAAACCCTCCTTAAGTATTATGCAGGGACATCAAACATCCTTAAGTATTGAAACCCTCCCATACCTTCAAGGCAACTATCTAGTCTAACCATGTCAAATTTTGACGCATACGAGAACAGATTGAAAAAATTTCAACGTTGGACCCATTCACTGCTCACTGTGCAGGTTCGGTGGAAGAAATTTGTGATGGGTGTATTGGAAGGACCATGTCAAATTTCAAGATAGTTCCGACAACAAGTCTATAGAAGGGAACAACAAATAATGACAATGAGAGGTGCATGATGACCGTTGATGCAAATGTGGATGATCTCAAATATTATGTGGGGATATCATACATACTTGAGTCTTGAAAACCTCCCATACCGTCAATGCATGTGTCTAGTCTAACCATGTCAAATTTCGATGCATACAAACACATATTGAAGAAATTTCAACGTTGGCCCCATTCACTGCTCACTATGCGGGGTCGGTGCATGACATTTGTGGTGGGTGAATTGAAGCTTCTGCAACATCAACTCGACTAAGTTGGTAATTCAATAATCAAACAAAGCAGTTTAATCCACTTTAACGAAGAGAATCAAGAATAGATCCACTTGAGTTAATGAAGTCAATTTATTGATGGTTCATCCATTTGGGTTGCAAGCTAGGAATCAAACCTACTAGAAATTGGCATTGGCAAGAGGAATGAAATTATGATTATGTTCAAAATTATCCAGTTTGTGTTGCTAGTGTTACCCCTCATTTTACATGAGGCCTACACTAGTATTTTTTCACTACTCGTGATTTGCATCACAAAGGTAGGTTTACAAGTTGATCTTTGGATGGCCTAGGGGTTTCATGGTTTTATGTCCTAGATCATGAAGGAAGATGCCCACTTATATTGGATGTTTCTTACACTCATGTTTATGCTTATTATTGAGGACACCCACATTTCTTGGATCCTTATAGCACTTTCTTTTGTTACGACTCCTCATGTGGGTGCCCCTCTTGCAAACTCACCTTGCATTGTGTTTGGGCACCCAACCTTGACTAGGGTGTCTTGAAAAAGTTAAGTCAAAGCCAAAATTGCTCCTTATCCAGCATTCAACTCATATTATTACATAGTTCTCCCTTGTGTGGCCCTTTTCATTCCTTTCATGTGGATGGGAGCACCTCTTTCCAACTCGCCTTGCGTTGTGTTTGGGCGCTCTGCCTCATTTTTGTTACGTTTCCTCTTGTGGGCACCCCTCTTGCCAACTCACCTTGCCTTGCCTTTGGGCACCCTGCCTTTTTTTGTTACGATTCCTCATGTGGGTGACCCTCTTGCAAACTCACCTCGCATTGTGTTTGGGTGCCCAACCTTGCCTGGCTCTTCTTGAAAAAGTTAAGTCGAAGCCAAAATTTCTCCTTATCCGACATCTGACTCATATTCTTGCCTAGTTATCCCTTGTGTGTCCCTTTTCGTTCCTTTCATGTGGGTGGGAACACTCCTTTCCAACTCGCCTTGCATTGTGTTTGGGTGCTCTGCCTCGTTTTTGTTACGTTTCCTCTTATGGGCGCCCCTCTTGCCAACTCGCTTTGCCTTGCCTTTGGGCACGCTGCCTTGTTTTTCGTTATGATTCCTCATGTGGTCGCCCCTCTTGCATGTCACTAGACATGGGAAACAATGACACAAATTAGTGCACAAATTGGTTGACACAATTTTAAAGTTTGCATCAACCTTTCTTTATTTTTCTTTCAGGTTCTATATTGTATATTGTTATATACATTAATGTATCTGTGTCATAGTTGTGATGAAAAATACCTCTTTTTTCGTTCATTGTTTAATCAAAACAATAAAAATATGTCCTTGCAATACTAGATGCGGCAACGTGTGTACTATCGAACAAATTTTAAAAGGAACAACGAAAAGACATTGTACTACGAGTACTAGACATGGGCAACAATGACCTGCGAATGGGGCCAACTTTGAAATTTTTTCAAGTTGTTTATGTATGCACTGAAATTTGACATAGATATACTATTCACATGCCTTAATGATATGGGAGGGTTTCTGGACTCAAATTCGACTAACAATACACCCACTTGTTTTGGTTCTAGACTTACTAGACTTATGTCTTATGAGTAGATATCGAAACGATCAAGTAACAAAAAGGGTGCCTCGAAAGGTTCTTCGTCAAATTCCCATAATTCCATGTTTTCAACGATTGTTTAGGTGTGAAAGCATAGAACAATTTATGGATTACCATGCATGTAAAAGAAGTGGAGATGGTGTTCTTCGAATGCCTTCTGTTGGTTATGCATTTAGGAAAATTGAATAAAAATGGGCATATTTCAAAGATGAGCCTCATAATGTTAGGATTTCATTGGCAGTTGACGGTGTTAATCCATTCAGAGAGATTAGGTATATTTACTCAGTGTGGCCTATTTTTTTTATCAAAAATAACATTCCTCCTTGGATGTCAATAAATAGGGAGCACATAATGTTGACAATAATTGTTCCAGGGATTTTTTTACATTAAGTTTTTGAATGTAATCTTTTCATTTGTTTCGTTTTTTGCATAATATATTTAATTATATATACATATCATGGTTATAGTAATTATGTGTAATTTCAAACAATTAGGTAAGTACCAAGTTAAATATATGAATGTATATATCGAGCCTCTCATCGACGAGCTACTAAATTTATGCTCTGACATCACTATGTATGACATCTGTAAACCAATTGGGGAGAAGAAATTTAAATTCCGAGGAATACTTTTATGGACAATTCATGATGTCTCGGGACTAACACATTTTTGTGGTATGTATAAGCATTCTATTTCTCTTTAATACTATATAATTTTATAAATATATCATGCTGCATGTTTAATTTTTAAATAATCTCATCGTATAATTGACATTAATCCATCTGTTGCAGGTCTTCAAACAAAGGGTAAATTTGCATGTCCAGTTTGTGGTCCTAAGATGAAGTATCTTCATTCAAAAAGTGTAAATTTGCAGGTCTAGTTTGTGGTCCTAAGATGAAGTATCTTCATTCAAATTTTTTAGGAAAGGTGGTGTTTGATGAGTATAGGCACCTCCTGCCTAAGAACCATAGGTATCGTACTACCAAAAAACATATTTTCAATGGGAAAGAAGAGACTGGTTTAAAACCACGAAGAATGACACCTCACCTATGGAGGTTTCAATATAATGTAAATCATCAATGTACGCAATTTCTTTATGTATCGTATATGTAATGTTTTGAATTTTTAGTTTAATAATTGAATTTATTTTACCCTATTTGATAATTATTGTTGTCATTTATTCTATGCTTCATGAAGGCTACAGTCATGAAGTTATTAATAATGGTCTTCCACGAGGAATGAAATGTTATCCCACTCAATTCATGAGGTTTTCGTACTATGAGGAGCTAAAAATAGCTCATTTGTTTGATACAATGCATGTGCTAAGTGTTTAGATACCCAAGAATCAATTGTTGGACCTATTATTAAAACTAGGCGATCTAATTAGGTGGTGGGTGCAATAGTGAAGAGTTTGCTAAAGATAAATACACAATAAAATATTTTGCAATATGATGTTTATAGGGAAGACCTTTTAGATATTTCCTTACCTCCAACTTTAGAATTTTCTTACAACACATCATTTAACCACACTCTCTTTCATGCATGGGTCAATGTTAAACCATTTCTTACAATTGGATAACTTTTCCCCTTTTGTGGTAACAACTATGTAATTTCCCCCTCTAAAATATTATGAGAATATCTAGGATTTTTATATGCATCCATGGTTGTTCAAACAAGGTAGTCTTAAAGTTCTTTCAATGCCATATAATGTTACTCCCTTATTGACTAGTATTTGAGGGTTGCAACATGTATATATAACATATCAACATCCTTAAAGGATCCTCCTCTCATGGGAAGGTCACCCCCTTTAAGAATCTCTTTTGCTTAGGTAATCCCTCAACTTGGTCATCCTTTTACATTTAGAAGGTTTCCTCCATGTGGCTAATAGATAAAGAAAAAATACCTCCAATATTGGATCTCCAAATATTATAAATCTTTCCTAAAGGATATAATGTATGATTGACCCATGCTATATTTTTCTTCATTATAGAATTTCTCCTTGTGGATATGACACTATGATAGCTCATGCCAAAGGACCCTAGTTCATTGACGATGTGGGACTCTTTATAAGGCCATGTACTCACATATGCGCACCTTGTGACCTTTTTTACCAATAAGCAGATCCTCCTCATTGACCTTTTTATTACCTTTCTTAGTGGATGGAATACTAGAATACTAAAGATTGATCTTTTTCTTACCTTTATTATGCAAGAGCTAGTCATCCAAAGTAGGAATGTATACATGAATGTTAAGACTATACAATTATTACTTGTTGAATTTCTTATATGAAAATACAATCCAAATGAACCATTCCAAATTCTGGTGTAAGATTAGATTGGGATGTCCATGTTCAAATTCCCCATCTCATAGATCTCTCCATCTAAAGTTCATTTTTAAGAAAAATTCAAGAATGTATCTACCCATATGTGAAATGTTAGAATGTTGTACTTTCCATGTCAAAATAGAGTCACAAGAAAAGTTTAATCCTCTCTAGATAAAATCATCCTTATACTAAGTTGTAAGAGTTGAAACCACCTTCTCCCTTTCTTCCCAAACTATTTGAATTAGTACAAAAGAACCACCAATCCTAAAATCACTTAAAGCAACATTCACATCATTGAGGGTGAAAAGTCTATTTATTTTGGATCTAAATTTTCCTTTAACAATTATGTATTAGGTCAATCTTTTTGAAGGTTCATCACCAATCATTGAACTCACTATATGCTTTCTTGAAATGCTTCGTCCATGCACAATTATATTAGTTTATATGAGGCATTTTCCTTTTTTAGGCAAGGAAAATATGCTCCATGGAACCAATATTGACAATGCATGGTCCACCACATTTTTAGAGTATAAAAAACCTCTAAGCACTCAAGTTTCTATATGACTAATTTTGGAAGAAAAAATAAACCAATAACCATACATAATAAATGTGTCTTTCTTGAATATTTTTTCTATAGCCATGATTTTACTAACAAAATGAACGTCTCTAAATAATGAACTATTAAGTTTTTGTTCAAAATTTAATATCCTAGCAACATGGGAAGGAACATAATGGGATAGATGCTCATGAATCAATACTTTATTTTTTTTAATTGACTTTGAAAAGGCCCATGATATGGTCAAGTTTCCCTTCATCCTAGTCACGCTTAAGGCTCTTGACTTTGTCCCCTTGTTCCCTAGAGCCATGGAAAATATTCTTAGAAGAAATGATGTATCTCTCCATCAACATATATAAATAAGAAGAAGTAGGGATAATCCATTATATTTGACAAGGAACTCTGTTGTTACTTGAAATTTATGTGATGGTAATAGAATCCTTGGTCTACTTGATCTTTCACATTATATGTTAATGTTTGATTAAATACATACCTCTCTCTAAACAAGGAATCAAGTAGTTTGTCACTGGGAATTTTGATAATGATTTATTTCTCACCATTAGAGAGGAATATAAATTAATGATCAATGCAACAGACTATATTTATATATTTTATTTATACTACGAGTCCAAAATTCAATGGGATAAAACTCAATGTCACAAACTAGGCCCTCAAGACCTTTCTGGTTGGTTCACATATTGAGGTTGGATTTCATAGGCTTCCTTTTGTGTTTTAGGCATCCTCCAAATAGATGTGGTAGATTGTCATCCAAAGAGATAAAAAGAAAAAGAAAAATTGGCACACTGAGATAATGCCCATGGTTTCATTTCGTTTATGGGTCCTAAATCCCTTGATTCAATAGTAGGAACCAAACCCACCACCGAGGCCCAGTTAGAATCTGCAGTGTTTAATAATGGAATGGTTCTCCGGATATTGCGATCCGACCAATTTATCGATGGCCTTTATGTTTTCTTGTGAAGGCTCTTCCTTCAGTTCAAACTATCTCTTTTTGTATTTTCTCTTGGGTGGGACCGATATGAGATGTAAGCCAGTATAAAACAACTTGGCAACAAAAAATGACTAAGTTCTAACTATTGGGGAAGAGGATGAACTTGGGATAACCCGATGCTCAAGCATGCAGACAACAATTTTATACCACAGGCCTAGTACTAATACATTAACCATGTGAGCATCCAATTACTGTCCGAGAAACTAATTACCAGAAAGAAAACACATATGCGATAAGACAATGGAAAGCAAAATAATTCACCTGCTTAATCATCCATCACATAATAACACCACGATTCATCTTCATCATTAAAGTAAAGAACAAAAAAATATTGCACCAGATAACTTGACAATAGATTAAATAGCTCTTACTCATTACAACATCATTCATGAAACGAGATAGGAAATAGTTCTTCTCCACGTCCAATCACTTGCATTTGATGAAAATAATTTTGTCTCTGGTCTAGAAGGACTTCTCTATTAACGGTAGATCGGAAATGATTCTTGACAAAACCAAAACAAAAGATTTTCTTGCAACAACCATCAACCTTTAACTAATTGTTCGATGCTCTTATTTATAATGTAAAATTAACTAAAAATAAAAGCTAAGTGTAGTTTAAACAAAAAAAAACTCGCCACATAGTGTTCTCTCCTAACAGTTTTCCAACAGTCGTCTCAAGATATCCCTTCGAAAGGGTGACTTTTCTCATACTCTGACCAACTGATAAACAAATCCTCGGGGGTTTGGGCCCATGGAAATCTGTGTTTTTCCATCGAAGCCGCGTAAATTCCTCTGACCTCCACCGCATGCACTCAATATTTCACTAGACTGGTGTTTAACTGTTGTAGCACAGTTCGAGCTCTAATTGGATGTTCCATAAATCTTTTCACTTGTCCTAGCGTTGTGTCGGTTACCTTCTCTAGCTCTTCGGCCCATACTAAATATTGCTTGGTATGGGATTCGACTATGTCGCACAAGTCGACGAAGTCGTCGGGGGTGCCGAACTCTGGGATTCTGATATCCTTCATCGCCTGTTGATCTTCGGATTCAGTTTCTCTCGCATTTCTTGGCGAAGTTACGAAGCCAATTTTTCTCGACAGTCGGAGGGATATTTCTTGGAAATTGGAATTAAAATCGTTTAGAAGTTGCTTACAGAATAATACTCGACAATATATATGAGAAGCGTAAACGGGAAGAAAATGAAATGATGCATACTTGTAAATCTCGCTAAGTCTAGTTGTTTGATACTTACGTGATCTCTGCAACCTTTTGGATTACCTGCACCGTCTCTGTTAGTGCCACCATTTTTCTTCAGTTAGGGTGGGTTACATCTGCGTGTTATAGCATGATAGATCATGTACATAAAACATGAGAGTCAAAGTCACGCCAGTGGTCGGTTGGCCCTTGGGGTCCGGAAAGGATGTCAGAACTGAACATGTTCCACAAGTATGAGTAAGTTCCAAAAATATCGAATACTGTGATAAGAGAAGTCGTTAAATTCTTCAAAGAGAGGCAGGTTGCTTAAACAAAATTCGCATCAACAAGTGCATCAACCATCATTAGCTCATTATGGAGGTTGGGGAATTGAAAGGAATCGAGATGATTGTACCACACATCCTCCACAATTCTTATCGACTGCATATCACATGCCTCGGATCACGTCGTCGCAAGGATGTGACACAACAATTATTTTAAAACATCATGTCGCAAGGAATTCGGTGTCCCCTGGCACGTTTCGGCTCGTTGCCCCACTCTGTTATAAATTCTAGAGGTTCTGTAAGCGTTCTACTCACCAACCTATCTTGTGTGCCATTGGTAACTTTTCTCGTGAGCTCACTTCGATCAAATTATTTGCATTGGGCCTTTGTCAAGACATCCACGCATAAGGTGGATACATTGTCGCACCATGGGATCTCCTCAAAACACAAGATGAGGCCTACGAGGTAGTTGAAGTGCCAGGACTGAGCCACAAAATGCCGAGGACTCATTCTTGTTCGCAGCGGGTGTTTTCGAGGCTTCAAAGGGAGATTCCTACCTTTGCGCGGAAACGATGGTATCACCCCATTCTAAGGCCGAAGTGGAGGAAGTTGCATTGGAAGGACACACGTTGGAAGTCATGCTTCCTCAACAACAGATACTGCGGAGGAGAGGAAGGCCTAGGAAGAATAAAGAGATGGGAGGGAAAATCTAAATCCCGATGAGTCGCACGCACGATCAACTGCTAAGGAATTCCTAATGCACACTATTTGACTAGAGCTGGTCGAAGCCACAAGTTGAGGAAGTGGAAGCCAAATGAGAAGGAAAAAAGCCTCAGGTTCTATATTTCGAGCACCTAGCCAACAACTACATTAGGCACAACTTGCCATAGCTAAACTCTACCAGAAAAATAGAGAACTATGACGGCAGTTGGTGAAAAAGACCCTTAAGGTGGTAGCCACTCAAGGTCGTGAAGGGAACACAACCTAGCTCAAGAGTAAACTTCGAGAGGCACAAGATACAATCATGCAGTTGCACGAGGTGCAAAGAGTGTTGGAAGAACAAAAGATGAAAACCCCTTAAGGAGCACGAAGTATTCGAGAAGAAATTTTGCGCGCATAAGAGGTATGATTGGCGAACTCTTTTTACATTCTCAGACACGACGCATAACTTTGATAATTTTCCCTTTTGTAAGGAGATTTTCATTTTCTTAATGTAACCGGGTTGGTTGGCCAAAAGGTGTAGACAGTGTCTACTATATATAGCCTGATCTTGATGAAAATCTAATATATATATAAAGTCTCGAAATTTTGATGAACGGGCTCTGGTTATTGCGATTGAATGCATCATCTTCTTGTTTGTCTATGAAATCCATGTGTGTTTGGTCCACATATTTTCCTGTCTTATTTGGAATGTACTTTTACTTTATTCGAACAAACCATACTTCTTCTCAGGCAACCTAGAATTCATGATTAGTGATACCGTCACAACACAACTGGTTTGGTACATATGACATAGAAGACCGATGACCTAGCTTGCGGGTAATAGTTAGGTTCAGGAATTTGTTCAAAATGCACGATCTGAGCTAAACCTGGGACTGTCGATGCCGAAAAGACACCGGGGAATCGATGCTCGAGGGTAAAATTATTATGTTCTCTACGGGTTCACTTTATCAAAAATTCACCAATGTCGAAATGGTTTGGGAATCGACCATCGACGATTCCTTTAATTCTTTTCTAACATTTAATCCCTTTTCCCTTCACCGATGCCGAATGAAATCAGTTATCTGCGACTTCCTTGTGTAATTCTCATCGCAAAAGAAAACTCCATTCTGTCGACGCCGACGAAGATCGACGATTGACGACCTCGATTTTCTAGGGTGATTTTCTTTCATCTTCAATTCTTCCAGGTGCCAAATTTTGGACTCATTGGGTGAAATGCTTTAGTGATTGATTCTTTAATTAAATGTTAGTCCTTTTAAGTTATGATGGTTTTCACATGTCCAAGCAGGATTTTAAAGACTTAATGAGAAATAAAAAATGATAAGCAAAGGAAACATTTTTCATACTGAAGTCGAATTAGACAATGGAAAAAGATTAAGTGGTACCCAAAAAGTAAAATTTGACATAGACATTTTAGGGTGTGTTGAGTGCTCAAGAAATGGTGATTCACTGGGCGAAAGTAGAATCTTTGTTCTTCCTTTATGCTTGACTGATACAAAAGCTAGTGGAGAACCTTACTAGTTTTAAATCAGAGCCTCTTTTACCCTTACATTTTAAATCCTTCGGTTGATGCTTCCGGCCCTGCCCGTGGGGTTTTCAACCTTTATTCCTCCTTTGTTTCCTATAACCCTGACTCATGCCCTTTTTGACAAAAATATAGTAAAGTATTCACTGGCCTGAAGCCTTTAGTTACCTTTAATCATTTTCTATGGTGTTTCTCTACCGCTAGTGAGCATCCATAGCCCTGACGGAGTCACCCCGACATCACAGACTTTGCTTCGTTGCCAGCGAGCATCCATAACCCCGAAGGATATATCTACATACCCTCTCCTACTGTTCACTCTGTTCATAATATCAATTTTATTTCGACATGATGCCCTCAACGAGTGGGAGAGGATGATGTCTATTTATTTTGCAAAGTGAGATGGTTAAGGTGGATCCTTTACTAGATTTGTCTTTGGGGTTCATGTAGTCCTTTCCAGCTTTCATTCTTTCCCTTAAGGTCTTACCGAACCACTAAGCAGACACTTCAGACATTTCTCCAAAGTTGTTCATTTGTGCAGGTTAGATAGAGGACTCTTCAAAGCAACCACAAGTTCCTCAATGTTTCTTTTGTTTGTATGTGATGGCTTGGACATTTACTGGGAGGGCGTCAGGTTCCCCCCTCAGATTCTGTAACTGATAAGTGCCTGCCCCAATCTTCTCAGCCACTTGGAAAGGTCCAAGAAACAGATTTTGAAACTTAGAATGATTCCCTTTTGGCTCATTTTCTCTATCCCATTTTAGGACTAAGTCTCCTACTTCAAAATGTTTCTCTTTAGCCTTATTCTTATCAAACCATCTTTTCACTATCTCTTGGTGAGCTAGAAATTTTGAATTAGCCTTTTCTCTCTCTTCTTCTAGCATGAGAAGACTATCAATTCTTTGTTGTATGACCGATGAGGGTTCCCCGCTGGAAACTTGGGCTATTTGAAGAGATGGAAGATAAAACCCATTTGGGAGAATGGATTCTTGCCCATAAACCAGAAAGTACAGGGAATTTCCTATAGCTTCCTTGGGTGTGACCCTATCAACCCACAAAGTGTTATGGAGTAGATTATACCAATTCCTTTGGTTGTCTGCAACCATCTTCTTTAATATTCTCACTAGGTTTTTATTAGTTGATTCTTCCACCCTGTTTCCCTGTGGATAATAATTTGCAGAGTAACTAATTATGATTCCTTTGTCCAGAGAAAACTCTGTCAATAGAGTGGAAGAAAAATAAGATGCATTATCAAAAACTAGAACAGAAGGGACGCCAAACCTTGTGATCAGTTGTTGTTCTATGAATTGGATCACCACCTTCTCGTTTACATGATTCAAAGGGATGGCCTCTACCCACTTCGTGAAATAATTGGTGGAAGTAAGTATATACTTGTGTTGTTTCGAAGAACTGGGTGTAATTTCTCCTATGATATCCAACCCCAATTGCTCAAAAGGCCTAGAGACAGTCACCGGTTGGAGTGGGACTGTTTCTCTCTTCTCCCTCCCAATGCTTATTTAACAAGTTTTACAGTTCCTAGCATAGGTGTGGGTGTCTTTGAACAAGGTGGGCCAATAATAGCCAACTCTTAGTATCTTATGAGCGGTGGTGTTTCCTGCAAAATGTCCACCGGCAGGGCCATCATGGAGCTTCTTCAAAACTTTATCGTCTTCACGTTCGAGACATATTAAGAGTACCCCATCATAATTAATCTGAAAGAGTACCGAATTTATGAGGCGATATTGTGTAGACTTTAACCTGAGAGCTCTCCTTTCCCTAGGGTTGAGATTTTATAGACAAGTCCCATGGTGTAGGAGATAAGTCAAATTCTCATACCAAGACTCTGGCCCTGGGGAAATGTATGAATTTCACCACACCATAATGCCATTTCATTATCCCATCTAGAATCTTCATTTACTTGGTCCTGGGCTTCAATTGTGAGTTTGTACAACCCTTTCCCTTTAACTAGTTTGTAGGTTTTATATCTAGATCAAATTCTTGGACCACTACCATCTAGTTCCCTCTTCTTTCCCCCATATCTTGTTGAGTAAACAAGAATCAGACCACAGGGTGAGGCACAATCACTTTGGTGTGGTTCTTGAGGATGTAACACCTGAAGTGCTTTAATGCCTTATATACCGCATAGGCCTGTTTATCAACAACAAGATAATTAAGTTCGTATCCCTGGAGATTAGTGCTCATGAACGACACCAGAGCCTCGTTGTTGTCATCATCCTTCTGAGTCAATACTGCAGCTAACCACTGACTGGAGGTGAAAGTATAGAGGAATAAATCCCTATTGAAATCAGGACTTCGTAACACGGGGGCCTTGGATATAGAAGTTTTAATATTGATGAAATCATCCTTCCGTTCATCATCCCACTTAAATTTGTCATCTTTGTGAATCATCTTTTGTAAGGGTTTGATAGTTTCCGCGAAATCGGGAGTGAATTTCCTCACGAAATTGATTTGCCTGAAAAAAGACTGCATAGATTTCTTGTTGTGAGGCAAAGGGAGTTGAGCTATGGCCTTAATCCTTTCTAGGTCAATGAAAATTCCTTCTTGAGATATAATGTGGCCTAACATCTTACCTTCATCGATGCCGAAAATAGTTTTCTTGGGATTTAAGGATATACCGTATCTCCTACACCTTTAAAAAATCTGAGTTAAGTGTTGGATGTGCTCTTCTCTATTATTTGAATACACAATTACATCATCCAGATACACTACCACACACTTGTTTATTAGTCCCCGAAATGCTACGTCCGTTTCCCTTCGGAAGGTTTCCCCTACGTTGATTAACCCAAATGGCATGCGTTTATAAGCAAAGGTTCCCCACTTGGTTTGGAAGGTAGTTTTCAAACGATCTTCCTCTGAAACCAAGACTTGGTTGTAACCTGAGAAACCGTCCAATAGAGAGAAAATCTCCGAGCCAGACATGGTCTACAAGAGTTTCTCCATTCTCGAGACTGGGTAATTTTCCTTTTCTGAAGCTATGTTGAGGTTCCTAAAATATATGCATAAGTGAATTTCTCCACACTTTTTTCTCACAGGAACCAGATTTGCTACCCACGTGGAATGCCATATGGAAGATGATCTTAGCATCTAAAATTTTCTTTAATTCCTGATACATGAGAGGTTCCAGGTATGTGCGATACTTTCAGAGCTTCTGTTGGAAGGGGTTCACCTCAGATTTTAATGGTGTAGTGTGTTGAATGATACGGGTGTCATAAGTTTTTAGATCTCGGTAGGACCATGCAAAGACATATTTATATTGTCTGAATAGTTTGAAATAAGATTTTGTTTCCTCTTTAGATATAGTCTTGTCGAGATTCACATTCTTTTGGTTTTCCGGGGTTCCGAGATTTATAGTTTCATGCAGGGGACAGGAGCTACCGGTCTTTGCATTTTTAGGCCCCCTAAATCATTCTTTCAGGTCAAACAGATTTTCCAAATTAGCTACCCCTTTCAGGATGGTGTGAGATTTCGATCTGTCAGTAGGTTGACCTGTCCAAGGATCGGTTTTTGTCGATTTCTCCTAGAATACTTCATCGTTAATGGAAAAATCTTTGAAATTGTCTTGGTTAGTTAGGAAGTTTATGATCTGTTCATCCCCTTCAAAGACTTTCCAATTAGAAATTTTGTTAGGCACTGATGGTTTGTAGAGTAGTTCCACAGTGAATCAGGAGGCTTCATAATCTTCTAGAGGTGACAACCTTGAAGCAATTGTGGCCAAGGAATTAGGAAGAATATTATTTTCTCTGAGGATCGCGGTGATATTGAAAGCTTCAAAATGCTCTATTAACCTATGTACTTCCTGTTGATAATTCTTTAGGTGCAGGGAATTTCAATGTATAATATTCCTTACTTGTCTAATGATAATATTCGAGTCTCCAAAAACTTTCAATTCTTTGACGTTTAAGTCTATGAATTTCTTTAACCCATGTACTAGAGCTTCATAGTCGATGGTGTTATTGGTGCATTCGAATTCTATTCTACAGGATAGGAAATGACGTTTACCTTTTGGATCAATGAGGATGCACCTTGCCCCTGATCCTTCCTATGATTTATATCCATAAAATTATATGGTCCAAATTTGTGAACGACAATCGCCCTTTTCCTCTTTCTTATTACTTTCTTGCTCCTCTATCTTTTGTTTCGTAATCTCCCGCACAAGGTCTTGATGGAAGAGGGTGTCCTCTATCGGTATTAGCGATATCTTTTGAAAAAATATTTCAGAGATTTGAGTGAGAGGGACATCGGATAAGAGAGGAGAAAAATTCCCGAAGTGGGAATCGCAGGAATAATTGCCCAACACGGAGAAATTTGCAGATGAGGGTTCGTTCAGGGTTTCTAGATCAGTTACTATATGTTTCAGGTATCTCTCCCTATCGATTCTAATCATATTATTGTATCCCTTCAGTGGTAGCCAAAGGTGTTCCCAATATGTACTAAAGTACCCGTTTAACTTCTCAGAACAATATCGACTTAGTAATAACCCATAGGCCTTTGGGATGTCTACTACAATGATGTCAATCACTTGCACAAACTTAGGATGGGTTTCTATCCCGATCATTACATCTATGAGTTCCCCATTGAATTTGACCTGGGTTCTGTCTAGTTGTATCACATGTTTATCGCTCTTGAGGGGAACGACATTTAATTTTTTGCAAATATACAAGGGCATAACATTGGAAGATGCTCCCGAATATACCAAACAATTGTGGAGGTTCCTGTTGAAGATTTCAAACGTTAAGATAAATGGTGGGACAAAATGTTTTCCCTTCTTATCTTCTAAGCATATATTCATAGTTCATTTATTTACTAGATCTGTGGAAGTTAGATTTCTTTGTTGCTCATTACTTGTCGTAGGGTGTTCTACTTTCTCAAAAATTCGTCGATGAAGAAATGCTTCGGGAATTGACCATCGATGATTCTTTTCTTTCTTTGTTAACGTTTACTCCCTTTGCCTTTCTCTGATGCCAAATGAAATCGGCTATCGATGGCTTCCTTTTGTAATGCTTGTCGTGAAAGAAAACTCCATTCTACCGATGTAGACGAAGATCGACGATTGGCGACCTTGGTTTTCTCGAGTGATTTTCTTTCATCTTCAATTCTTTCGGGTGCCGAATTTTGGACTCGTCAGGTGAAATTCTTTAGTGGTTGATTCTTTAATTAAATGTTAGTATTTTTAAGTTATAATGGTTTTCACATGTCCAAGTAGGCTTTTAAAGACTCAAAAAAATGAGAATAAAAAAATGATAAGCAAAGGCAACATTTTTCATACTAAAGTCGAATTAGACAATGCCAAAAGATTAATTGGTACCCAAAAAGTAAAAGTTGACATAGAATTTTTAGGGTGTGTTGAGTTCTCAACAAATGGTGATTCACTGGGAGAAAGCATAATCTATGTTCTTCCTTCATGTTCGGATGATACGAAATATGGTGAAGAACCTTACTATTTTAAAATCAGAGCCTCTTTTACCCTTACATTTGAAATCCTTCGGTTGATTCTTCTGGTCCTGCCCGTTGGGTTTTTAACCTTTATTCCTCCTTCATTTCCTGTAACCCTGACTCATGCCCTTTTTGACAAAAATATAGTAAAGTATTCACTGGCCTGAAGCCTTTAGTTACCTTTAATAATTTTCTATGGTGTTGCTCCGCTGCCACCGAGCATCCATAGCCCTGGCGGAGTCACCCCAACATCACAGACCTTGCTCCACTGCTAGTGAGTGTCCATAGCCCCAATGGAGATATATTCATACCCTCTCCTACTGTTCACTCTTTTGATAATATCAATTTTATTTCAGCATGATGCCCTGAGCAAGTGGGAGAAGATGATGTATGTTTAATTTTCAAAGTGATATGGTTAAGGTGGATCCCTTACTAGATTTGTCTTCGAGGTTCATGTAGTCCTTTATAGCTTTCATTCTTTCCCTTAAGGTCTTACCGAACCACTAAGAAGACACTTCAGACATTTCTCCGAAGTTGTTCATTTGCACAAGTTAGATAGAGGACTCTTCAAAGCAACTGCAAGTTCCTCAACGCTTCTTGTGTTTGTATGTGAGCGATGAGTTAGGAACAGAGTTCACTATGTCGCATGATTTAAGGTCGACCATTGTCTTGCTAAACACAACTTTCAAAAGAGCATAAACATAGAAAACTAAAAGAAAACAACAAAAATTCATTTCACAATCATGAAAACACTCATACAAAACAAAACCATATTTTTTATTTATTTTTTATTTTTTATTATTGGAAATATTGTTTGAGGGCTTGGCCATTTAATGGGAGGGCGTCAGGTTCCCCCCTCAGATTTTGTAACCAATAAGTGCCTGCCCCAATCTTCTCAGCCACCTGGAAAGGTCCAAGCCACAAATTTTGAAACTTAGAATGCTTCCCTTTTGGCTCATTTTCTCTGTCCCATTTTAGGACTAAGTCTCCTACTTAAATTTTTTTCTCTTTATCCTTATTCTTATCAAACCATATTTTCATTATCTATTGGTGAGCTAGAAATTTTGACTTATCCTTTTCTCTCTCTTCTTCTAGCATGAGCAAAGTATTAATTCTTTGTTGTATGACCGATGAGGGTTCCCCGCTGGAATCTTGGTCTAGTTAAAGAGATGGAAGATAAAGCCCATTTGGGAGAATGGATTCCTGTCCATAAACCATAAATTATGGGGAATTTCCTATAGCTTCCTTGGGTGTGACCCTATCGGCCCACAAAGTGTTATGGAGTAGATTATTCCAATTCCTTTGGTTGCCTGCAACCATCTTCTTTAATATTCTCACTAGGTTCTTATTAGTTGATTATGCCACCCCATTTCCCTGTGGATAATAATTTGCAGAGTACTTAATTATGACCTTTGTCCAGAGAAAACTTTGTCAATAGAGTGGAAGAAACATAAGTTGCATTATAAAAAACTAGAACAGAAGGGACACCAAACCTTTTGATCAGTTGTTGTTCTATGAATTGGATCACCACCTTCTCATTTACATGAGTCAGAGGGATGGCCTCTTCCCACTTTGTGAAATAATCGGTGGCAGTGAGTATATACTTGTGTTGTTTCGAAGAACTAGGTGTAAATTATCCTATGATATCCAACCCCCATTGCTCAAAAGGCCTAGAGATAGTCATTGGTTGGAGTGGGAATGTTTCTCTCTTATCCCTCCCAACACGTATTTGACAAGTTTTACAGTTCCTAGCGTAGGTGTGGGCATCTTTGAAAAAGGTGGGCCAATAATTGCCATCTCTTAGTATCTTATGAGCGGTGGTGTTTCCTGCAAAATGTCCACAGGCAGGGCCATCATGGAGCTCCTTCAGAACTTTGTCTACATCTTCACGTTAGAGACATATTAAGAGTACCCAATCATAATTAATCCGAAAGAGTACCGAATTTATGAGGCAATATTGTGCAGACTTTAACCTAAGAGCTCTCCTTTCGCTAGGGTTGATATTTTCTGGACAAGTCCCATGGTGTAGGAGATGATTTAAATTTTCATACCAAGACTCTATCCCTATGGAAATGTATGAAGCTTGAACACACCATAATTCCATTTAATTCTCCCATCCAAAATCTTCATTTACTTGGTCCTAGGCTTCAACTAGGAGTTTGCACAACCCTTGCCCTTTAAATAGTTTGCAGGTTTTATATCTAGATCAAATTATTGGACCACTACCATCCAATTCCCTCTTCTTTCCCCCATATCTTGTTGAGTAAACAAGGATTGGACCGTAGGGTGAGGCACAACCACTTTGGTGTGGTTCTTGAGGATGTAAGACCTGAAGTGATTTACTACCTTATATACCGCATAGGCTTGTTTATCGACAACAGGATAATTAAGTTCAGCTCCCTGGAGAATGGTGCTCATGAACGATACCAAAGCCTCATTGTTGTCATCATCCTTTTGATTCAATACTGCAGCTAATGACTGGTTGGAGGTGAAAGTATAGAGGAAGAAATCCCTATTGAAATTGGGACTTCGTAACACATGGGCCTTGGATATAGAAGTTTTAATATTGTTAAAAGAATCCTTTTGTTCATCATCCCACTTAAATTCTACATCTTTTTGAATCATCTTTTGTAAGGGTTTGATAGTTTCCGCAAAATTGGGAGTGAATTTCCTCACAAAATTGATTCGCTCGAAAAAAGACTGCATAGCTTTCTTATTGTGAGGCAAAGGGATTTGAGCTATGGCATTAATCCTTTATAGGTATATGCGAATTCTGCTTGAGATATAATGTGGCCTAGCATCTTACCTTCCTCAACACCGAAAATAGTTTTCTTGGGATTTAAGGATATACCATATCTCCTACACCTTTCGAATATCTGAGTTAAGTGTTGGATGTGCTCTTCTTTGTTCTTTGAATACACAGTTATGTCATCTAGATACACTACCACACACTTGTTGATTAGTCCCCGAAAAACTACATCGATTTCCCTTTGGAAGGTTTCCCCTATGTTGATTAACCCAAAGGGCATGCATTTATAAGCAAAGGTTCCCCACTTGGTTCGAAAGGTAGTTTTCAAATGATCTTCCTCTAAAACCAGGACTTGGTTGTAACTTGAGAAACCATCCAGTAGAGAGAAAATCTCTTAGCCAGACGTGGTCTGCAGGAGTTGCTCCATTGGAGGGACTGGGTAATTTTCCTTTTCTGAAGCTCTGTTGAGGTTCCTAAAATCTACGCATAAGCGAATTTCTCCAGACTTTTTTCTCACAGGAACCAGATTTTCTACCCACGCGGAATGCCTAACCAAGAAGATGATCTTGGCATCTAAATGTTTCTTTAACTTCTCATACATGAGAGGTTCCAGGGATGGGTGATACTTTCAGAGCTTCTGTTGGAAGGGTTCACCTCAGGTTTTAACGGTATAGTGTGTTGAATGATACAGGTGTCATAATTTTTCAGATCTCGGTAGGACCATGTGAAGACATCTTGATATTGTCTAAACAGTTTGAGATAAGATTTTATTTCCTCTTTAGATATATTCTTTCCGAGATTCACATTCTTTGGGTTTTCCGGGGTTTTGATATTTATAGTTTCATGCAGAGGACAACAACTACAAGTCTTTGCCTTTTTAGGCCCCCTAAATTGTTCTTTAAGGTCAAACGTATATTCCAAATTAGCTATCCCTTCCAGGATGGTGTGAGATTTCTATCTATCAGTAGGTTGACCTATCCGAGGATCGGTTTCTGTCAATTGCTCATGGAATACTTCATCGTCAATGGCCAAATATTTGAAATTATCTTGGTTAGTCAGGAAGTTTATGATCTATTCATCCCCTTCAAAGACCTTCCAATTAAAAATGTTATTAGGCAAGCATGTTATTAGGCAAGGATGTCTACTACAATGATGTCAAGCACTTGCACGAACTTAGGATGTGTCGTTATCCTGATCATTACATCTCTGAGTTCCCCCATGACTTTGATTTGGGTTATGTCTAGTTGTATCACATGTATATCTCTCTCTAGAGGAATGACATTTATTTTTTTTGCAAATAGACAAGGGCATAACGTTGGAAGATTCTCCCGAATCTACCAAACAATTGTGGAGGTTCTTGTTGAAGACGTAAAACATTAAGAGAAACGGTGGTACAAAAGGTTTTCCCTTCTTATATTCTCAGCAGGTATTCACAGTTGGTTTATTTACTAGATTTGTGGAAGTTAGATTTATTTGCTTCTCATTGCTTGTCGTGGGGTGTTCTACTGATTTCAACGCTTGCAGCAGGAAATATTTTTGCTGAGGGATTCTACGTATGTCCATAACCGATATATTAGCCTTCAAATTCTTCAGATCTTCAACTATGTTGTACTCTAGTTTGTGAGATTCTCACATATGGATGCTAATAGGGTTCTTATGGGGAGAAAAAGGTTCTTTCGGGTGATCGAGATTTGACCTTTCCCCTGACGTTTGAGTGGTAGTAGGACCCTTTGAGATAGGAGGACCTTTACTTCTAGTTTTCATGACCGAGATATCTGCAGGTGGTTCTTGAACCTGAAATAGGTCATCGGAAGGTATAATTAGGTTAGGATCCCATATCAGCATGGTTGTATCTTCTGGTGGGTCAATCTCTTCCTGGTCAACAATATTCATAACCGAACTGCTTGGTTGTTCATGTTGATACTAAGAGGGGGGTGAATCAGTATCAAGTACAATTAAAAAACCTTTTTAAACTTATACTTAAACCATTCAAATATATCTAATGAGCAATGAACAATAATATAAGAGTTACACCAATACACCATAATACACCATTCACAATATATGAGAAATAATCAATAGTTTTTGTTCAAGGGAAGTAATTACTTCCAAAGGTAGCTACAACTTCCGAATGTAAAGGGAGGGATAAAACTCCAAGAGGAAGATACAATCCTCCAATATCAAGAGAGAGTTGAACTCTCCATCCTTTCCCCTTCCTTCCACCCAAGAATATATGAGAGATAATAAAACTTTACATTAAATCATAACCATCAACCAATCATCACATAGAACCTGATAATGAATCCTGAGACTTCTTCAATTTCTACAATTATTCAATTCTTGGAGTACTTTGATCCAGGTGGATATCAGTGGCCACCCACCTTTTCCAAATGGCTCAAAACAGTTTTCTAGCCATTTTGGCAATTTACCATTTTTAGCAGGTTTTAACTTTCGGGGCCATTTTGAGGGTCCAAATGAAGGTTTTTCAAGATCGAGGTTCTCAACGAGCTATCACACGCCTAAAACGGAGATCGTAGGCAAAAGTTACGACCCCGAGAAGTTGATGTACTCACTTACCCAAATGGGGCCCACATTACTTTTGGTGCTTCATCTCCTAGGGTTAGGTTTTTGGATGTCTAGGACTTTTGGCATTCCCGTTTATTGTAAAAGGGCCTTCAGAGCCTCATTGTAATCATCTTCTTGCGAATGCGAGCAACCGTCACATCTCTTCTCAGAGATAAGCTGCCACCATTCTAGAGAGTATTTCACTCTGTATTTTTATAGTCTCTGTACATTTATCTGATTAATAGAAATCATGTATTACTATATATCTGTGTTTATGGTTGCATCTATGATACATTTATGTTATATTATTGAATATCTGCAATATCTCTGTGCATTTCTTTATTATATCTCCACTCTCATTTCGTTCCAAAAATAATCTGGATCATACTTTGATCCTATAGATAATATTACTCAATGTATTCTCTGAAACTCCTCCAATTTTCACTCCTTGAATCCTCCCCAAAAAGAGGTTATAGAAAGAATGGTAGACTTTATTCAATTCTAGTCTGTTCAAACGATCCAACTTGTACAGCATGCCCCACGCTCAATATTTAACATCCAATTCTGAAACTCACACACAAGAAACTACATTCCTTACTCTTTCCAATGGAAGTGGTCCCACTTCATTTGGATTATATATGAAGAAGTTATGACTGTTTTACCTGGAACACCTTTTTATTGACTAGCTTCAGGACTCGTCACAAACCCTATCTTCCACAGAGTGTATCTCCATAATTATAGCGAATCAAGAGCTGAAATTTTTACCAGAGGTACCTTGATATGTCTTCTCAATAACATAGCGATTTCACCATCTGAATCATTCTAGAAAAAAATTAATAGAAAAAATTCTAAGATGACCTGAAAATAACATACCTTAGAACACATCACCAAAAGACTTCATCCTCCCTTGAAATTCGGCCTTCTTTTCTTCTTATCTCCTCTGAAATTAGACTTTTATTAAATGAATATATAATGATGTTTATTTATACCCTTTATCTCACTTCCTTTTAACATTAGGGCCAACCTGACACTTTCTTATTTTGTAATTCTTTTCTTTATTATCTTCAAGGCCTACATGTACTTCCTTCTTCAATTCACTTTGTCATCTTCAAAAATTCATTTCTCCTCAACCATGAGGATCCACGTGACGTTCCACATACCACCGGACACAACATGATGTATACTATCCATTCATGGGTTTTGTATATGCATGTGCATTGTACTTCATGTCCAAATACCTTTATCAATCTTGCGGTCCAAAACCCATGACTAGGGTTGACATCAATGACAACAACCAATCTTCCAACAATATCCCCCTTTGTCATTAATGGAAACACTCATGCTCCCCCTATCATCATGATCCCAATTTCTCTCCCCCTTTGACATCAATGACAAAGGTTAGAGCTACTCCCCCTGAGTTTAATGAAAAAATGTAACTCTCTTCTTTGGGGCTGCTCCCCCTGAACATGTGGCACTCAATAATAATTCATCCTTATTTTTGGTCTTTGGGACATTTTCTTCCTTAGAATACTTTTGTGTGGCTTTTTTATTCTCTCTCTTCTTCATGTCTAGGATGTATATGTTGTTTGGTCTTCTTGTTGCAGTTGCAACCAATCTTCCTGAGTTATTTTCTTTGATTTTACATTTTTGGGAATCAAACGTAAGAGTGTATCCTTGATCACACATTTTACTAACATTGAGTAGATTATGATTCAAGTCTTCAACCAATAGAACATTCTTTTCTTTTACATTTTTTTCTTCCAAGATCTACTACACCTTCTCCAAGTATTTTGGTAGATGAGTCATCTCCAAATGCAACATTGCCACCCTTTCTCTTCAATCTGATGAATTTGTCTTGATCCCTGGTCATGTGTGAAGAACATCCACTGTCTATGTACCATTCATCTTCTTCTTTACATTCTTCAGCGGTCAATGTTATTCAACAATCTTCATTGTTTGGAATCTCTTTCCTTGTCCATACTGTGGTTGGCATAGGGACATCTTCATTCATATATCTTCAATCTCGTGCTTTGTGACCAAGATAATTGCATTTGTAGCATACAATATTTTTGTCCATCAAGAGGTAAAATGAATTATAACTTTTGTTGACAAATCCATGATTATTTCCATATCTTTTTTTTACACCATTCATGTTTCTTGCGTATTTGTTCCTTTCATTGATTCTGCAATTAATTGCCTTATGTCCAAAATTTTTGCAAGTATAACAATGACCAAGAAGGAAATTTTGATACCTGGGAGTAAGTGACCTTCTTTGTGATGTAGTCCATCTGGGTTCATGATCTACTCTTCTGTAGTTTCCTTCATACTGATTGAAGCTTCTTTGATTCCTAAAGGTAGGAGGTCTTCTTGGATATTCATCTCTTTTGTAATGATTCATTCTTTCTGGTATCCTGGTCCACTTCTCATCAACTGTCTGTGTAGCTCTTTCTTCAACCTTCTTGTTGGTATTTGCATCTTCTTTGTATGATGTTTCACCCATGCATCCAAGATGTGTTAATTCTTTTGGCACTTGAGAGTTTCTTAAGCTCTTCCTCAATGAGACAACTTCTTGTTCAAGTT
>ML781375.1:264339-295027 GCA_009831015.1 Picea engelmannii | reverse complement strand
GTTGTACTGTGACAGTCAGAGTGCCATTCACCTTGCAAAGAACTCAACCTTCCATTCGAAGACTAAGAATATACAGTTGAGGTACCACTTCATACGATCCGCCTTGGAAGATGGACAATTGAAGCTGGAAAAGATACACACTATCCAGAATCCTGCAGACATGTTAACAAAGGGAGTAACCAAGGAGAAACTGAGTTCCTGCTCAGTTTCAGTTGGTCTTCAAGAATGAAGATGAAGATGAGAAATTTGCCAGGTCCAAGAAGGTTCAGAGTCCAACATATACAACAACTGTGGAGTTGTTGAGATCAGTCTCCAAGTGGGATATTGTTGGTTGTGGAGCCTAATTATCTTCTTGATTTAGAGGTCTTTTACTTTCAACTGTGTTTATACCCCATGAAGTATTTACACCCTAGAAGTATGTACACTCTTCCACGTGGGGGAGTGCAGAGGGGGGGTACCCTATAAAGTATATTGTAATTTCATTGTAAATCTGGACCATTCATTATAAGGTCACAGATCTAACGATAGAGATTATGTTAGGGTTTTTTTCCCTAGATGGAAACCCTCTTTTATGAGGGAAATGTATTGCGGCTATGTAGGTTGGCAAGTATTATATTCTGAGAGAGGAGACTGTGAGAGAAAGAAGAGGAAGTTACAGCGGGTTTTGCTGTAGGTTGTATCCCTTCATTTTGCTGGATAATAATAAAGAAATGACCTGGAAATTTCTCTGGTGGATGTAGCCCACACTGGGTGAACCACGTAAATCCGTGTCTCTCTTGTATTGTGTATCTTCTGTGTTTTATTTCCACATTTGTTTTATTTTATTTCTCTGCGGTCCTGTTTTTCTAACAATGCCTAGTACTAATACACTAACCACGTGAGCATCCAATTACTGTTTGAGAAATTGATTACCAGAAAGAAAACACATATGTGTTAAGACAATGGAAAGAAAAATAATTCACCTACTTAATCATCCATCACATAATAACACCACGATTCATCTTCATCATTAAAGTAAAGAACAACAAAATATTGCACCAGATAACTTGACAATAAATTAAATAGCTCTTACTCATTACAACATCATTCATGAAACAAGATAGGAAATAGTTCTTCTCCATGTCCAATCACATGCATTTGATGAAAATAATTTTGTCTATGGTCCAGAAGGACTTCTCTATTAACGGTAGCTTGGAATTAATTCTTGACAAAACTAAAACAGAAGAGTTTCTTGCAACAACCATTAACCTTTAACTAATTGGTTGATGCTCTTATTTATAATGTAAAATTAACTAAAAATAATGGCCAAGTGTAGTTTAAACAAAACAAAACTCGCTACATGGCGTTCTCTCCTAACAGTTTTCCAACAATCGTCTCAAGATATCCCTTCGAAAGGGTGACTTTTCTCATACTTCGACCAACTGATAAACAAATCCTGACAGGTTTGGGCCCATGGAAATCTGTGTTGTTCCATCAAAGCTGTGTAAATTCCTCTGACCTCCACCGCATGTGCTTGATACTTCACTAGACTGGTGTTTAACTGTTGTAACATAGTCCGAGCTCTAATCAAATGTTGCATAAATCTTTGCACTTGTCTTGGCATTGTGTTGGTAACCTTCGCTAGCTCTTCGACCCATAATAAATCTTGCTTGGTATACGATTCGACTATGTCGCACAAGTCGACGAAGTCGTCAGGGGTGCCGAATCTAGGAGTCTGATATCCTTCATTGCCTGCTGATCTTCGAATTCGATTTCTCTCATATTTCTTGGCGAAGTTACGAAGCTGAGTTTGCTCGATATTCGGAGGGATATTTCCTACAAATCGAAATTAAAATCATTTAGAAGTTGCTTACAAAACGATACTCGGCAATATATATGAAAAGCGTAAACAAGAAGAAAACAAGCTGATGCATACCTGTAAAGCTCGCTAAGTCTAGTTGTTTGATACTTATGTGATCTCTGCAACCTTTCGGATCACCTGCACCATCTCTGTTAGCGCTGTCATTTTTCTTCAGTTAGGGTGGGTTACATCCACATGTCATAGCATGATAGATCAGGTACGAAAATCATGAGAGTCAAAGTCACGCCAGTGTCTGGTTGGCCCTTAGGGTCGGGAGAGGATGTTAGAACCAAACATGTGCCACAAGTACGATGATGCAGGAGAATCGTCATTGAGCACGCATGGCAGAACAACTCAACGCCTGGGAATCATTTCAGAATCTCAAACGTTGGGAGTTACTGCGAGTCTTTTGGGGAGCTGATGAAGAACGGAAGAAGATCAAACATCTAGAGGTGTAATGATCATGAGCGATCAAGGATTTTCACTCTGAGTCTTGAATGTAACTGAACCTAGGTTGTAGTTAGAGTTTTTTTTCATTTTCCGAGTAGACGAGTATTCGGGGGGAACCCTAAGGACCCTTTGTGATAAATAAAGGTTTTGTATGCCCAAATGCGGATGCTACGAGTTAGTAGGAATTTTTCTAAGTTTTGAGTTATGGTTTTGATATTAGCTGTACCCATTTACTTTTGAATGAATATGACAGAGGAAAATTAACTCAAATGCATAGAACTGTTACTATTTGTAATTCTTTGTTATTGTGTTTTCATAAATGAAGGAATTTCGTTATGAATGGATGAAATTGTGAATGTTAGTATAAGTTTCAATTGTTTCTCTTCTGTTGAGTAAGTGCAAGGTGTGCACTGTTAAGCCCTAAATAGTGGCTCATTACCCCTTAATTGGGGCATATTACATTAGTAATGTTATTTTATTTATGTTGTCTTTATTCCATTAGTTGTAATTATACCTCCTAGTCTCCTATATATACCAAGGAGACATTTTCATTTTGAATCATCTTGTAATTGTACATTTATGTGGGCATAAGGAGGTTTCCCCCTCGAAGAGGCTTATTATCTGAATTTCTCTCTTTTTCAAGGTGTTGAGTACTTATTCTGAGTTTTTTTTATGCTATATTGATATTTGGTTCCTAACATATGGTATCAGAGCTCAAAGTCTTGGGGTTTCGCTGCTACATCTGAGACACCGTGGCATTTTCGCTATAACGTTTTTTCTACAATGTTTCAGAAGGAATGGATTGGAGGATATTTAGTAGACGGATCAATACCCTGAGCTCCAAAGGCTATTAAAAAAAATTAGTAAGGTATCCGTGGTAAAAATTTCAGCTTCTGGGTCATCATACATTTGTAGATACACCATGTGGAAGATAGGGTATCTGACTAGTCCTATTGACTAGTCTCAAGAAGGTTTTCTAGGTAAAACTATCATAAATTCTTTGCAGAGTATCCAAATTGAGTGAGACTAGTTGCATTGGATAGTGGAAAGTCTGTAGTATTTCGGGTATGATTTTTAGAGTTTTATATCAATTATTTTGTGTGGGGCACGCTATACAAGTGAGATATCCTGGAAAGGAAAAAAATCAACAAGTTGTGGGGAAGTTACCATAAATTCCACTTGGAAAATCCAATTTTGATCAGACCTATGGCCTTGCAGAGAAGAAATATTAGAGAACTAAAAAAAAGAAAGTTTCATACTCAGAAGGGATGAAACTTTGGAGATACAACATAAGAAAGATTGTCTAGCAGAACCACCTCAAAATCAAGGTTCAAAAGTGATACTTGGCCAACATGCCACCCAGAAAGGGAACTTCTACACCAAGTAAGCCTCCATAAAGTCCTACTTGGACTCTTGATGAAGGTGAAGAAATGTGTAGGGACATAAATGAATTACAAAAGAAGGCAGTGACAAAATATGAACTACAAGGGATGATGGATTCAACTAAAGCTAAATTGGAGGCAATAATGGATACTAATATGGATGGTTTAAAAAGGGAGATCATGGAAGGAATGAAAAATTTCCTAATAAAGAGGACACCTGAAACTGAAAATGTGTCCCATGAAATTCATGACGAGGACACAAGGAAGATGAATCAAGAATGGAGAAACTCCAACTTTGGGTTGAAGACCAACCACGTTCCTAAGATCGATATGAGGAAGTTTGATAGCAAGGACCCAATCACATGGATACTTCAGATGGAACAATTCTTTTATCTACATAATGTGCCACATACACAAAAGGTACGAATTGATTCTTTATATTTAGAACCCAATCAATATGTATGGTATCGATGGATTTGTTCTCACAAATCACTCGTCACTTGGACAATTTTCATGGAAGAAATGATAGCACACTATGAGGATACAAGGAGCAATACCTTCTTTAGCCAATTGATAAATCTCAAGAAAAAGGGTTCAATTAAAGAGCACATTGAGAACTTCCAAAGATTGAATATAAAGGTAACAAATATTCCAGATGAGCACTTGATTGATGTATTCATAGGAACTTTAAAGGATAACATTCAACATGAGGTTCGCCTTTGGGAACTCAAATCATTGGAGAATGCATTTAGGGTGGCAAGAAATGTTGAAAGTAAAAATATGGCTATGGCTACTAGAAGGATCAATCCCAACAACTATAGAGAGAATAATGCTCCTTCTTTTAAAACACCTCAACCTACAAGGTTGACACCTCAACAATTGGAGGAAATAAAAGAAAAAGGTTTATGCTTTAATTGTGACAGCAAGTACAGTAACAGACATAAGTGTGGTGAGAAGAAATTATTCTACATAGATTCTGAAGAGGAAGAAGAACAAGAACAAGAATCGTCTCAAGATGAAAACGTAGAAGCAATTTCGTCTAAAGAAATTTCGTGTAATCCATTGGATGAAAACCTCAAGCTCGAAGGATATATCAAAAAGAAAAAGGTAATAGTCCTAATTGATTCTAGCAGTACTCATAATTTCATTCACTATAAATTAGCCAAAGATATCAATTGCTTTGTATATCCAGTGCCAGAGTTTCAAGTAATGATTGTAGATGGAGGAACTATCAATTGCTCAGGAAAATGCAATAAGATCAATCTTACTATAGGGGAATATGTAATGAATAGTCCAATGATTGCTAAACCCATGGGTGGTGTTGATGTTGTACTAGGAATCCAATGGTTACAATCATTAGGAACAATGGCATTTAATTTTCAAGAACTTTTCATGAAATTTTCATTGGAAGGAAAAGAAATTGAGTTAAGAGGTATCACAGGGAAACTAGGTAAGGTGATAAGATCTAATGGCACGACAAAATTATTGAAAAAGGGGCTTCTCAACTATGCTCACTAGATGTTCAAACATCTAAGCCATCTACTCCTCTAGATCTCCAAGGGATTATTGATAAGCATTCCAAAGTATTTGAAGATATTCCCAAAGGTCTTCCACCCACTCGAAATCATGATCATGATATTCACCTAATTCCTGGGAATGTTCCTCCTAACATTAGGCCATACAGATACCCTTATGCCCAGAAGAGTGAAATTGAGCACATGGTTGAAGAGATGTTAGAGGCTAGCATTATTAGACCTAGCCAAAGTTCTTACTCAGCACTGGTGGTAATGGTATTCAAGAAAGATGGCTCATGGCGTATGTGTCCAGATTATCGAGAGCTCAACAAGATCACTATTAAAGATAAGTTTCATATTCTCATCATTGATGAATTGTTAGATGAACTACATGGAGCAAGCTATTTCACATAGTTGGATCTTCGTTCAGGGTATCACCAGATTAGGATGAAGGAAGAAGATATCCCAAAAACAATATTCCGAACTCATGAAGGCCATTATGAATTTTTGGTCATGCCTTTTGGCCTTACAAATGCACCTTCCACACTCCAAGGGTTGATGAATTCCATTTTCAAGCCCTTCCTTCGAAAATTTGTGTTAGTATTTTTTGATGATATACTAATCTATAGCAAGTCTTGGGAGGATCATGTGCAACATGTTGACAAGGTGTTACAACTACTAAAGGAGCAACAACTATATGCCAAACCATCCAAATTTTTCTTTGGAGTGAAGGAGGTAGACTATTTGGGTCATATTGTATCTCATGAAGGTGTCAAGGTAGACCGGAACAAGATTAAGGCCATGATGGATTGGCCGATTCCCAAAACATTGAAGAATATTAGAGGATTTTTGGATTTGACAGGTTACTACCGCAAGTTTGTTCGGCACTATGGAAGAATAGAAACACCTTTAATGACACTAACTAAGAAGGATGGATTTTCATGGACTCCAAAGGAAACTAAAGCTTTTGAACATCTTAAATAGGTGATGTGCAAAGCTCCTGTCTTGACCACTCCAGATTTCACAAAAACCTTTATTGTGGAATGTGATGCCTCAGGAAATGGAATTGGTGTTGTCCTAATGCAAGAAGGACGGCCCCTGGCTTTTGAAAGTCAACCACTCAAGGGAAAGGACTTACACAAACCCATTTATGAGAAGGAAATGATGGCAATACTACATGCATTGAAGAAATGGCGTCCTTACCTAATAGGTAGGCACTTTAAGGTCAAAATAGATCACGATAGTCTTAAATACTTCTTGGAACAAAGACTATCTTCAAAAGAACAACAAAAATGGGTAACCAAGATATTGGGTTATGATTTTGAAATCCTCTATAAAAAAGGGAAGCAAAATGTTGTGGCAGATGCACTCTCAAGAAAGGATGAAGATGTTGAGGCCTTTCTCTGTGCAATCTCGATCATCCAGCCTGATTGGATAATAGAAGCAAGGGATGAATGGAAGAATGACAAAAAAATGTGGACTCTCATTCAAAGGTTGCAGTAGGATTCCGATGCATCAGATACATTTACATGGAAAAATGATTCACTATGGTACAAAGAACGCTTATATTTATGTAAGAAATCCCAACTCAAACAAAAGGTACTATTGGAATTGCACACCTCTCCAGTATGAGGGCACTCGGGATTTTTGAAAACCTACCATAGGGTCAAGAAGGAATTGTTTTGGGATGGCCTTAAAACTAATGTTCAAAGGTTTGTGGCAGAATGTTTGGTTTGCCAACAAAATAAGGTGGAAACAATTAAGACCCCAGGTCTTTTACAACCATTATCCATCCCAAGTCAGCGATGGGAGGAGGTTTCCATGGATTTCATCACAGGGTTACCAATGTTTGAAGGAAAGTGTGTCATCATGGTGATTGTTGATAGACTGACCAAGTACGCACACTTTTGTGCACTCTCTCATCCCTTCAAAGCCAGTACAGTTTCCACTGCATTCATTGATACAGTTCAAAAGCTACATGGCAGCCCAAAGATTATTGTAAGTGATAGATATCCCATCTTCACTGGACATTTTTGGACATAATTGTTTTCTTGTTTGGGTACTCAATTGGCTCATAGCTCCTCCTATCATCCTCAATCTGATGGACAAACCGAGATAGTGAACAAATGTCTAGAAGGATACCTTCGTTGCTTTGTCTCTAATAAAAAAACACAATGGTTCAAATGGTTACCCTTGGCAGAATGGTGGTATACCACTTACTTTCATACTGCAACAAAAATGACACCATTTATGACACTCTATGGATACCACCCTGCTTCCATCACTTCTTCTCTAAAATAAAAATCTAAGTTTCAAGCAATGGAAGATCACATTGAGCATCAAGAACAAGTTCTCCAAATATTAAAGGACAACCTAACCATGGCACAAAATTGCATGAAACAACAAGCAGATCAACATCGTAGTGAAAGAATTTTTGAAGTAGGAGATTGAGTGTTTGTAAGACTACAACCATACAAATAGATGTCCCTCAAGCAAGACAAGAAGGATAATAAATTATCACCAAAGAACTATGGCCCTTATAATGTGTTGCAAAAGATTGGTACTATGGCATACAAATTGGAGTTGCCTGCATCTTCACGAGTACACCTAGTTTTCCATGTTTCATGCTTAGAGAAGGTTATAGGTGACAAGATCCCAGTTCAAACTATATTGCCAGAACTTGATGAGGAACGAAAAATCATATTGGATCCTGAAGCCATCACTGACACAAGAATTCGCCAGCTAAGGAATAGATCCATTTCAGAGTATCTCATTAAATGGAGGAAACTATCGGTTGAATATTTCTCTTGGGAAGATGAGTCTTTTATATAAAAGCATCCAGATTTACTCAAGCGTTGTGGACAACACTTGTCTCAAGGGGAGGGTCATGTTAAGCCCTAAATAGTGGCTCATTACCCCTTAATTGGGGCATATTACATTAGTAATGTTATTTTATTTATGTCGGCTTTATTCCATTAGTTGTAATTATACCTCCTAGTCTCCTATATATACCAAGGAGACATTTTCATTTTGAATCATCTTGTAATTGTACATTTATGTGGGCATAAGAAGGTTGCCCCCTTGAAGAGGCTTATTATCTGAATTTATCTCTTTTTCAAGGCGTTTGGTACTTATTCTGAGGTTTTTCTATGCTATATTGATATTTGGTTAGCATGCACACAGAACGCAAGGAGTGTGTGACGTGATCTGTTTCAATTCCGAAGCTCATAAGAGATAGTATGAAACTTCCCCTTTGCAAGGAGTGCAAAGAATTTGGCTAAGTGTCGAAGGGACTCCAGAAGAGGTAAAGGAGCGAAAGGTGAAATCCCGAATTGGTTTGGGCCATTGGATCCAGGAATATTTAGACCGTCGATCTAGCGCCATCATGACCTCGGATATTGGGATAATGAATGTAATGAGACTCCCAAAGTTGTGAAACATGAAATCTCGACTTGATCATAGTCATTGATAAAAGGAAAAGTCTGTATTGTTGATATGAAGATCACAAATATAGGGAAATCGGGGATCGAGAGAACAGAGGTGAACCAACCTCGAAAGTTGTGAAACGTGAAATAGTGACTTGATCGTGCCATCAATCGAGGGAAGATCGTGGAACATATATCTAATCATATTGGGAGTTCCCGATACAGGAAATCCCGACGCGCTTGAGAGTTGAGCCCTAGGTCATGATCGAAGGTCACATTGAGGGAAGATAATGGAGGGGTTAGTACATGATAGGCTCCTGTCGGGGTTTCAGAGGTTGGGAGATTTAGGTTGATTCACATGCAAAGACCTGACACGCAAAATTGGGAAACACCTTTTGGGTTAGGCTCATGGTCACAACTAGTGGTCGCATGAGAGAAGCTTGTGACTGGTGCTTGTTCGCACGATAGAGTTTCGTGAAAAGGACTTGTGGACATTTCTTGAATATTCCAGTGGGGAATCGAAGAGCTACTCCAGCTTGAAGATTGAGAAGATAGAGATACCGGGAGGTCAACAGACCCTGTTGAGGTGGGTGCCCTGCATCAAGTGGTATCAGAGCTGATTTTCGTCTGTAGATTTTAGGAGAAGGAGATAAAGGAGGAGAAAGAACTCGAAGCCACACTTTGTGTGTGAGAGACAGTCAACACTATGCCACCAAGGAGACAAGTGGAACAACGTTTAGCTAATCGGGTTGTATAAAGGGAAATGAGATAACTTCGTGCAAGGTTATAGGTGATGGAGGCAACGCAAAGAAGAGCACCTGATGCTAGAGACATCAGCGATGCATAAAGAGAAGAAGTAGAAATCGAAGAAGCTACAGGAGAGAATGTTGCAGAAGAGCGCTTGCTAAGAGAAGTTGTTATATTGGAAGCTAGATCCAAGATAGAGGTCCCAATGTATGAAGGCAATTTAGATGATGAAGAGATGCTGGATTGGGTATGACCCATGGATAAATATTTCGACTATGAAGATTTCGATGAGGAGAAGAGGGTGAGAGATGTTGTAACCAGACTCAAGGGACATGCAACACTGTGGTGGGATGAACTGCAAGATGAGAGGAGAAGCAAGGGAAAACAAAATATAAAGAATTGAGACATAATGGTAGCCAAGATGAAGGCTAATTCATGCCCAAAGATTACTAGATCAATCTATTCAGGAAATTGCAGAACCTGAGAGAGAAGGGTATGACAGTTAAAGAGTACAGAGAGGAGTTCTACAAGCTGAACATCAGAACTGGACAAAGAGAGAAAGATGAAGAAAAAGTTGATAGGTATATAAATGGCCCAAGGTATGAAATCTAGGATGAGATCAACATGATGTCAATAAGCACTGTGGGGGATTCTTATTAGTTCGCACTGAAGGTAGAGGAGAATTTGGCCAGAAAACAAAGCCAGCGAGGTAGAGGTAGAATCCCAGTCCCGAACAAAGGAAAAGGAGTTGCCCATGACAAAGAACAAAAATCCAAAGATGAGACTGAGAAACCACATAGTCACTCGAAAAGAGGAGGAAGTTCCCAAGGAATACAAGATGGTGGAATAATTTCTTCCAAAGGAAGAGGAAGAGGTAGAGGAGGAGAAGTGAGATGTTATACCTGTGGAAAGGCAGGACATAAGTCTTGGGAATGTCCCGAGAGAAAGAAATAAGGAGAAGGTGAAGCTCGCATTTCAGAAGCATAGAGAATAAATGTTGAAGAAGAAGGAGCAGAGGATGGAACATCTCTAATGTTGAGAAAAGTTCTCTTAAAACCAGAGGCATAATTTGAAAAACCGGTGCAGAGGAACAGTCTCTTTAGAACAGCTTGCAAGACTAAGGACATAGTCTGCAAGGAGATAATTGACAGTGGGAGTACTGAAAACTTAGTATCCACAAATATGGTGGAGAAATTGGAGCTGGAGACAAATACACATCCGAAGCCATACAAAGTCTCGTGGTTGCAGAAAGGACACCAGGTAATGGTTACTAAACAATGTTTGGTTGAATTTAAAATAGGAGGATATAGAGATGAAATTCTATGTGATGTAATTCCCATGGATATATGCCATATTTGTTTTGGAATACCATGGAAGTTTGAAAGGAATGTCATTCATGATGGGAGGAAGAATACATACACCTTGGAGAAAAATGGTAGGACACACATGTTACTGCCAATAAGGGAGAAGAAATTGAAAGAAGAAGCCAACACAAGCATACTTTTCATGAGTGGGAAGGAACTCCTGAAAGAAGTCAACAAAGGATGAGAGATGCATTTTTTTGTGGTGAGGAAACCTAGAGTTGTCCTTACAAGTACTACAATGGATGATTTTACTGAAGAAATTCGGGAATTGTTGGATAATTGTTTTGACATAGTGGTGGATGAGATGCCTAAATCATTGCCACCCATCAGAAGTATCAACCATCATATTGATCTTATACCGGGAGAAAGTATGCCAAACAAAGAAGTGTACAGACTGACACCTTGAGAGAATGAGGAGGTAAAGAATCAAGTACAAGAGTTGTTAGACAAGGGGTTGGTAAGGGAGAGATCTTGAGTCCATGTGCAATACCAACTATGTTGATCCCAAAGAAGGATGGAGGATGGAGAATGTGTATAAACTCAAGATCCATTAACAAAATCACCATCAGGTATAGATTTCCTTTGCCAAGAATGGATGATTTAATGGATTGTCTAAGTGGATCAAACTTCTTTTCTAAGATAGATTTGAAATGCATGTATCACCAGATAATAATGAGAGAAGTTGATGAATGGAAGACAGCCTTTAAGACAAATGAAGGTTTGTGTGAATGGCTTGTTATGACATTTGGCTTAACAAATGCTCCAAGTACTTTTATGAGGTTCATGAATGAAATACTGAAAAATTTCATTGGCAATTTTGTGGCTATATATCTGGATGATATACTGATCTTTAGCAAGACTAAAGAGGAGCATTTGAGACACCTGACACTAGTGATGAGGAGACTACAACATGAGAAGTTGTTGATAAATCTAAAGAAGTGCTCTTTTATGAAGACAAATCTGATTTACTTGGGTTTTGTGATCTCTTCAAATGAACTAAACATGGATCCAGAGAAGGTGAAAGCAATCAAAGAATGTCCATCACCAAGAAGCATGTTTGAGGTAAGAAAATTCTATGGATTAGCAAGTTTCTATAGGAAGTTCATTGGAGATTTCAGTGGAATTTGTGCACCAATGATGGATACAGTAAAGAAGAAGCACAAGTCTTTTAAATGGACAGAGGAGGCCGAGAGGAGCTTCAATATAATGAAGGAGAAGATAACAGAACAACCAATTCTGGTCTTCCCAAATTTTGAAAAGACATTTCAGGTGAGATGTGATGCAAGTGGAGTTGCAATTGGAGAAGGTTTGAGCCAAGATAATAGACCAATTGCCTATTTCAGTGAGAACCTAAATGATACTAAGAGAAAATACTCCACATATGATAATGAATTTTATGCCATAATTCAATCCCTGAAGAAGTGGAGACATTACCTTGTCCCACAGGAATTTGTCTTGTATAGCGATAACCAAGCTTTACAATTCATAACCAGATAGGAAAAATTGAATCAGAAGCATGCAAAGTGGATTGAGTTTATGCAAAATTTTACTTTTTTCATAAAACATATTGTTGGGTATGCTAACAAAGTTGTTGATGCATTGAGCAGGAGATGTTTGATTCTGCAGGAATTTCAGGTGAAGACCTTGGGGTTTGAACACCTTACGGAAATGTACAATGATGATCCAGATTTCAAGGAGGCATACGAAGCATGCGCGAATACTCTGCTGAGAGATAGGAGACAGTGGGCAGAGTATATGATTCAAGAGGGATTGTTGTTCAAGGGAAATCAGTTATGCATACCAAAATGTTCAATGAGGGACAACCTTTTGAAGGATAAGCATAGTGGAGGATTGGTTGGAAATTTCAGCCATGATAAAACATTCACACAGTTGATAAGTTCATACTATTGGCCAAGTATGAGGACAAAAGTGGTGAAAATTGTGAACAAATGTAGAATCTGCCAACATGAAAAAGGAAAGAGACAGAACATTGGATTGTATCAACCATTTCCAATACCAGAAAGGCATTGGGATGCAATAAGAATGGATTTTGTGTTAGTACTGCAAAGAACACAAAGAGGATGTGATTCCATATTTGTGGTGGTGGATAGATTTTCAAATATGGCACACCTTATGCCATTCTAGAAGACCAGTGATGCAACCCATGTTGCAAATATGTTTTTGAAGGAAGTTGTGAGACTTCATAGCCTACCCAGAAGCATCGTCTTGGACAGAGACACAAAATTTGTTGGTCATTTTTGGAGAACACTGTGGAAGAAGTTGGGGATGGATATGTCCTTGAGCTCAGCTTATCATCCTCAAAAAAATGGATAGACTGAGGTGGTAAAATGAAGTTTGGGAAACTTGTTGAGGAGTCTGGTCACTGAGCATCATAACCAGTGGGATCAGATTCTTCCACAAGCAGAATTTGCATACAACAACTCGCCAAATAGAAGCACTAGAAAGAGCCCATTCTAGATATTGTATGGAATGAAACCCAGGGGAGTATCCGAGTTGAGGGACTTGGGGGCAGAGTGATATAAGAAGTACTGGAGAAGAAGATTTTGCTGCAGAAATGTATAAGCTCCATAGGCAGATCAGAGCACAATTACAGAACTCTAGCCAAGAGTACAAGCACAAAGTTGATCAACATCATAAAGAACTACAATTTGAAGTAGGATATTAGGTTCTGGCACATCTCAGGAAAGAAAGGTTCCCTAGGGGAACATATAACAAGTTAAAAATGAAGAAGATAGGGCCATGTAAGATCTTGAGGAAGTTTGATGAAAATTCCTATGAGATTGAGCTTCCAGATGATGTGGGCATATCACCCATATTCAACGTTTCAGACCTGTATCCTTACTGGAAAGATGACGCGGAGGGATCAAAAGATCAAGATAAGATTCAATGGGAGAAACGAATGCCTATAGCAGAAAAACCACAGATGGAGAAGATCATTGATCAAAGAATTGGCAAGAAGACCAGAAGACCTATCTTGAATATCTGGTTAAGTGGAAGGGACACCCAGTAGAAGATTCCAGTTGAGAAAATGAAGTAGATATCTAGAAACATGGAAATTCGGTGCAGGAGATCATGGACAGGAGTCCATGAATTTTTGTCTAGGCAGAGCATGATGCAGGAGCATCTTCAACAAGCACGCGTGGTACGACAACTCAGCACCTAGGAATCATTTCAGAATCTCAAACGTTGGGAGTTACTGTGAGTCTTTTGGGGATTTGATGAAGAACGAAAGAATATCAAACGTCTGGAGGTGGAATGATCATGAGCGATCAAGGAGTTTCACTCTGAGTCTTGAATGTAACTGAACTTAGGTAGCAGTTAGAGTTTTTTTTTTCGTTTTTCGAGTAGACGAGTAGTCGGGGGTGTTGTGGGTCGAAAACCCCCTACGGACTAGCACTAAGGGTTCTATAATGCATGTAGAAATGAACATCTAAAGTCTCCTACTTTTTACCATCATCCCAACATAAACCCCACATTCATACATAAACACAAGGGTAAAAGGATCCGGTAACTCTACCTTGAAATTCCACGTTTGGTGTCGATCCTTTTGCGTTCGGTTACTCCTTGACTGCAAGTTTCCTCCCAAATACAACCTGCATTCATAAACAGACAAACAAATAACTCCAAACATGCATTTTATATATGAATTAGAGGGTTAGAGGTTCTAATAAAATATAATCAAAACTGAATATTTGAACATCTCATATGGCGGGATGGGAAAAGTACTTCTTTCTTATTAACCTCACAAAAGTAACTTACAATGGTGAGATCGGCCACTACTCCTCGAACTTGGTCCTAGTCTCCTCTTCAACTATGCACCAACCGCTTCCACATATGCTTCTCCTCACAAACTGGTTGACAAAGATTGGGGCAAGGGGAGTACAAAAAAGGGCAAAGTTTCTTTGATATTACCTTCCTCCTTTCAAATGGGACCCCTACCTCTTCTTTTATAGGCTAGAAGAGGGTAGTTATCCGGTTGAGTGGCCAGATATGAGTGGTCAAATGGTTTAGGCAATTACCCAGAAATCTGTATTTCATCTGCAACTTTCTATTTTTTGTGATTTTGTCAGTATACGTGGGTTGTAGTGGGTCAGCTAGTGTATACACACATGCAAAAGTGGTGTAGGGTGTGTATGCCTTCACAAGGATGGATTTTAGAAGATTTGTTCAGTAGTGTCTTGGAAAAAATGACAAGTGAGATGGCTCGATGCTAGGTATGCATGCATGGTGAAAATTAGGGTTATAACAAATTCCCTCTAATGTGTGAGGTCAGAAGAGCATCTGATGGCTGAAATACATTACCAATCTTCACCAACATACGAAGCAAGTGAGCCCAGGGACCAGAGTTTGGGAGGTGCCATCTGCAAAATAACAATTATCTCACCGAGGTGAGCATACCCATGCTCGAAATGAAATAAAATCATGGATGCCAATCAAATACACTGCAGATCCATGTCATATAACTATATAAACTGTAGTCACGAGCAATACACAACGAATCTACATCTCGAAATAAAAAAGATATACATGTAGAGTATCCATCTTCAAGAAGCAAATGATGCCTGATGGCTAGATATGAGGCTTTCAGAGCTCAAGCAACAACTTCAAAATCTTCATAACTTAGGCAGGAGTGTAATATGGGTGTACAACTTCACTACCCAGAGGTCTTCGACAACTCGTCAGGAACAGACTAGAGGATCTTGATGATCAGTCTTAGGGCTTCAGTGATTTTGAAAAAAGACTTGAATGGTATTTCGAGATGGTCGGGCATGAGGCTAAGAGACAAAATGTAGAAGGTCTGACTCAGGATTAGTAAAAACTTCCCTTGGACAACAACACAACAAATGATGAGACTCGGGCAGCATGGTATTGACACAAGTTCATGATGCAGGAGGCAACACAAACTCCTCATATGTTTGGAAGAATAACCAAATGGAGGAGGAAACAACTCTATGTAGCGAGAAAAACTTCTTAAGGTCACATTATTGTCCCGAGTTTGACAAACAAACAGAAGGATGTGCTTTGTCCAAGGGTGACTCATTGTGCTGCCAAAAAATAAAATACTTTTCCCTTCCTCTTTTTGGGGTATATTTGATTTTTTTTGTCTTTTTCAATAATTTGTTGGGAATCTTGAAAAAGAATAAAAGAATGATACGTTACAAAGGACGAACGAGTGTCGCTAACATACTAGTTCCAAGCACAAGGAACAAACTATTGTTCAAAGCCAGAAAAACATATGCAGGAAAAGGACACTCAGGAAAATCCCTCCATGAGTCAAGGTGTCAAGGTTCAGAGGCAAAAGTGCTAAAGGCTTGCATATAAGGCATGCTTAAAATGGTTCAGTTGATGGAAACATAAAGCTGGCATTAGGCCAAAAGATGCAGGAAAGAAAATGTGATTAACACGACACAATAATAACGTCCTTCAATGTAATTTTAACGAGCCCGCAGAAGGTAAGCTCGATGGTTTTTCATTTTTAGAGAGTTTGAAAAAATGTAAAAGGAGACTCCGCTGGGGTACCTTTTTCTAAGGTAGTCTAGTCGGTTTGAAAAAGGGGTAAACTAGCATCGAAAATACATCTATTCAAAACCATTTTAACGAGTGTGACAAATACAAGATCACTCGACAATTTTTTCATAGTTAAGGAGTCTTAAAAAAGATTAACTATGGACTCTATATGGGATGTTCTTTGGACCATTTTTACGAGTGTGAAGGAAGAAGGTCACTCGAGGATCTTTTCAATTTTAGGGAGTCTGAAAAGTGCTTAACTATGGACTCCATGGGGGTTCCTTTTTTGTAAATTTAGTCCCTCAGGCCCGAAAAAGGGTTAATATTATACCTCGGAATACTCTTCTAGAGAACCAAAGCTCCTAGAGCATACCTTTTTTCGTACAGTTGACCATCCGGACCGAAAAAAGGGGTAAACTACCATCGAACAGACGTGCCTTGAAATTTTAGTTTTAGCAAGTGTGAAGGGAAACAAGATTGCTCGACAATCTTTTCATGTTTAGAGGGTCTGAAAAGGGCTTAAAATAAGACCCGTTGGGCTTTGGGAGTCCCGAGGGTGAGGTCAAGAATGATAATGAATCATGCAAATGAAGCTCAAAATCGTAATCAAGACAAGACTAACAAGGACTCCCAAGGTTATAGTCATTAATGACATCATGGATCCCAAAAATGTAACCAGGATCTACCTAGGGCATCCATGAAGGGGGAGGCTCTACCATTGAATTACGACACTTCTAAAGCAACAATGATGGTTTCATGTCGCAACTCGGTGGGGTCGATCCTATGGAAAATCGGCAAAGACAACGAGGTAGAAAAAGTGGAGGTGGAATCCTAATTGAGTTGCAACAAGTTGGAAAAATGACTTTTAACCAAAGGACCTTAAAAATGACCCAAATATCAAAAACAATTCCCAATACCCAAAGTAACACTTATCGTAACAATCCATAAGAAACTCCTGGACCATACTAAACAATTTTTAGGCTAGAAAAAATGACAAAGGGGTCCAAAAAATGACAAAAAGGGGCCAAAAATTCTATAAATAGAAGTTGGCAGCTCATTATCACCATTGTTAATTGAGAAATTGACTAAGAAGCCAAAAACACCCATTTTTCAAAAGAGTTGATTCTGGGAGCTTCAGTGGATGAAATGAACTTCCGCTTAGACCAAGTAAGTACATACTAGCCCCTCTTGTATTTCAATTAGTTGTTTGTGCATTTATTTTTGTTTTCTGGGGGGCGCTAACCTTTAAAAAGGTCAGCCCTACGTATACGCGGGCTATCCTATGACAACCAGCGTATGCCCGCGTGTAGAGAAAATACTGCATGCAGGCATACGCGACTGTGTATACTACATACTGCGTATACCCTCCAACATGTTAAAAAAATTAAAAGATGCAAAAGTTAATCCCTCTTGAACTTGTGAATTGCAAGATGTATGTTCATTGGAGAGAGAGGGAGCATGAGTACATTGATAATTTGGTCGGAGAGGACCCTAATGCTACCACCGCATTGGCGCAATGTGGTTTGCTAAAGTTCTTCCAGTGTCCGTTTATGAGGGCACAACCCAGGTTACTAAATGCACTGGTAGATTACTGGCACTCAGATGCAGAGGCATTCATGCTTGAGGGACAGTCATTGACTCCAACGAATGAAGATATCTACTTTCTAACTGGCCTCTCAAGGAGAGGGGAACCAGTCAACTTCTGCAATTTTCCCTCTGGGCCTCACAACATAGAGGATTTGATTGGACTCCATTGTGAAGCCGACACTAACAAAGTGGGCACTCAGGTGCCGATAAGAAAGATTTCAAACCTATCACTGAAAGTGATAGTTTTTCTCATTGTGCAGATCATTGGATCTACATCTTTACATCAGGCTTCCCGGGCGCACATGAATTGTGCGGTTCAGTGCTTAAATGCACAAATTTTTGAATGGAGTACCACCTTACGAGACTGCATGAAGAGGCAATTGACAAAGTGTCGTATGTAGAGACACATAAAATTTGGGTTCGGGACTATTTTGTGTTCCTTTTTCTTTGAGAGGGTACCAAGTCTTAGCCCTAGAGAGACGATATGAGGGAATGATCCCTCTCTCCCAGCGTTATGCATATGGGCGATGTTGTTTCTGCGACAGGGTGGGGGGAGGACTATTGAGGCCTTCAACGATAATTTTTTTGCTTGGTGGGCATGATATATTCTGGCCATAGAGGACTACCCCTATGCCGTGATCAACTTTTCCAGAGATCCTAAAATGCTTGTAACTCCCGGAGAGGAGAGAGGAGAGATGGGTAAGTTTGTTTTTTGTTTTCAAAGTTATTTAATTTTTATGTTTTTTCAAATATATCATGTTTTTTGTATACCCGAGTATCTGACACATATGTATTCGTTATGTGTAGGTGTGGGGCCAGTGCGCCCTACAGACTTTACAAGGACCAGGTGTTGTCCTTGACCAGAGGTGGGACCATCCGTAGCCAGTGGACCAACAATAGCAGTGGGACCTCCAGCCGAAGAGGCTGAGAGAGTTTTGAGGCGGGTGGAGCGTAACCTCACCGCTCTTACTCATACATTTCCTATGGCGGAGATCGAGGATCTCCCACCGTCTATACAGACTCATGTTGTTGGGGTACCACGAACCTTGGCCCAGCTCTTTCGACATTTGGACAATGTCGTTGTTCACTACAGCAGGGCCAATAGGCATCGTCCTTAGTTAGGCTAGACGTGTTATGTGCCGAGGGCACCTTTTGTATATTTTTTAGGGAATAATCCCCGTGACTCTTTACTGGACACATATTCTTTAAGGCGCTTGCGCCCATCTATGTACTCTTATACTTTGTGATATATATATATTTGTATTTACATATTTTTGTGTTTTATGGATTACATTTATTTACAAATGTATTTAAATGTGCGTGTGTGTGTTTTTTCTTACATGTGTGAAATATGCCAATCTAATATATGATTAGCTAGAGTATCTGTAACTTGATTCAATCTCCTAGGAACATGGATATACATAATGTAATCAAAATTTTGTTCTAAGAGATGTACCCTAAGGAATCGTCAGTGTATATTAGGATCATAAATGCGGTAAACTCCATTTAATTGACACACAACCAGATGAGCGTCTAAGTAGACTCGGATGTGAGAGATACCCCGTGACAAAGCGTCACGAAGAAACTCTAAGAATGTGTTGTATTCAACAACATTGTTTGTGGAGTCACCTAAATAGATACTTCTTGAAGATAACAACTGGCCTTGAGGTGTGAAAATCACCCAAACTACCGAAGCATGCCTCCGAGTGTGCCGGCTAGCACCATCCACAAACCTAATGAAAATCTCTTATTCACTTGACATCTTCCACAGTGAAAAACATGACATCAAAAATGACACGTCCATAAAAATAAAAAGATAAAAATTACAAAAACAAATGTATAAGAACTATACACATGTTACAAGAAGTCACCCAAGGCGACCCATCTATGAGTAATACTTCTTGAGGTAGATCCCATTTATAGGCTCCGCCAACGTATTTCCCTCAAAGTCCACCAGACTATAAGTTCCCTTCTTTAGAGCTTCTTTTATGATGAAAGGTCCGAACCACATGGGTTTTAACTTGCCTGCCCACAGGCGGTCCTTATCTTGGTCATAGACCAGGACAAGGTTGCCTTCAGAGAAAATCCGAGGGTGAACAGACCATTCATACTGACACTTGAATTTTTTCTTGTGAGCCTTGTTAGCCAAGGCCGCATCACAACACTGCTCATTGAGTTGCTCGAGGTATAATAAACGCTCTTCAAGCGGTGAAGTGTCTGGCAATAATTGTACTGCCAACTTTAGAGATGGGATCTGGCACTCTATGGGAAAGACTACTTCTAGCCCATAAACAAATTGAAAAGGTGAAAAATCGTTTGCAGTCTTAACAGACGTTCGGTAGGCCCATAATGCCGAGTATAACATCAAATGCCAATTTGACTTGGCCAGATTGATCATTCTCTATAGAATGGTATTAAGAGATTTATTTACAGCTTCCACCTAACCATTCACTTATGGGTAGTAGGGTGATGAATGTTCTTTCCTCAACCCAATATTTGATGTTAGCTCAGTCATCATTTTGTTCTGAAAGTGACTGCCATGGTCAGTGACAATATCTCTCGGGATGTCGAGCCTTGCTATTATCTGGTTAAACAAAAAGAGAGTTGCAGTCTTGCCATCATATTTGAATGTTGGCATAGCTTCGACCCACTTCGTGAAGTAGTATACTGCTACAATGATATAACAGTGCCCCCTTGCTGAAGGGGGGTTGCATGTAGTGTAATCAATCCCCCACTTGGTCAAGGGACCAACGATAATGATGGGACCACTGGTGGCACTTCTTGATTGATTCAACACAATCTTTGATTAATGTCGGCCAAAAGTAATCAGCTCGTAGAATCTTTTGGGTTGTTGCCAACCCAGACGAATGACCGCCACATGCTCCGGTGTGGAAATCGTTAAGCACAATTTATTCTTCTTCATGAGTGATACATTGGCGAAGGATGAAATATACACCTCGATGAGTCCTCGAGTATGAGATAAGTCTTGGCCTGATGGTATATACAGCGATGCTCATCATGAGAAGCAGAGGCGAGGCACTTCAAAGTCTGGAGATAGACAAGTACATATCCATACCAAGGATTCGAATACGCGATCAAAAACATGTCTCCTTTAATAAGTGACTCTTCGGGCATAACATCACTTGACTCGACTGGAAGTTCTGAGATGAGTTCTGCAAAAAATAGTAACTTTTTGGATTTTTCCGAAACAAAATCTAAGTCAAATTCCTGAAGGACAACTATACATCTATTGATCTTTCTACCAATTAATCGTCATGTCAACACGTACTAAAATAGATTTCCAATGGAAATGATGGTGATCTTGCGAAACAAGATATAATGACGGGACCATTGGACAGCATGAACTGTTGCCAACACAATTTTTTCAACGTGGGAATAATTAAGTTCCGGTCCAACCAGGCCTCGGCTCAGGTAATAAATTACATATTCTAAGAGAAAATGATCCTCCTGAACCAAGACCATACCGATGGTTGACTCTGCCGCAGCCAAGTACAATAAGAAATATTTATTATAATTAGGTGGCCGAAGCAGAGGGGCAGTCATGAGGGCATGTTTCAACGCTTCGAAAGAGCATTGAGTGACTTCGTCCCAGAACGTCTTTCTTCAGTAAACGCATAAATCCCTTTGTGATCACAGCATAGTTTGCGATGAAACATCGTAAAAATTTTGCTTTTCCCTATAAATTCTGAAGCTAAAGGATTGTGCACGGTGGAGACAATTGAACTATTGCCTCAACTTTGAGAGGATTGACCATGATCCCTGTTGTTGAAACTATGAAACCTAGCAGACGACCCTACGTCATGCAAAAACTGCATTTGTTTGGATTCAAACGAATCTGGTAGTAGCGACATCGCTCAAATATAATTCGAAGGTGTGTGGGATGATCAGCTCTCTTACGAGATCGTGATGCTCAATCATCAAGGTAAGCCTCAACTATTTGTTTGAGATCATGGAAAGAAAAAGACATGGCCCGCTGAAAAGTAGCTCTAGCATTTTTCAGACCAAAATGCATCTTCCGATAAGCGAATGTACCCCAGGGACAAATGAAAGAAGTTTTGTGTTGGTCTTTGTGTTTGATCTGTATCTGATTGTATCCCGAAAAACCATCCATGAAAGAAAAGGCCTCACAACCTACGCATTCATCGACTATCTGGTCAATAAATGGTGTGGGGAAATTATCCTTTGGACAAGCCTTATTTAAATCATGGAAGTCCATACATACATGAATTGTACCCTATTTTTTATCGACTAGAACATGATTTGACACCCATTGAGTCAAATGGATGGGGTAGATAAAACCTTCTTTGAGCAGTTTCTCTACTTCAGCTTTAATAGTTGTTGCTTTCTTAGGATTGACCGGACGAAGCTTCTGTCAGACTGGCTCAGCATCAGGAAAAGTCATGATTTCATGTTCGACGATTCTTGGATCAATGCCTGACATTTCCTCATAAGACCAAGCAAAAATGTCGCAGAATTATTTAAATAAATTCGTGTAGATTTGAATCTCCTTAGGAGAACAGTCAAATCCGACGAGAATATTCTCCACAATGCTAGGGGTTCTGGAGATATCAATAGGTATCGTTTTAGCGATGGTTTCCATATTACCCTTGACATAAGCAATGTGTGTAGCCAAGGGATTGATAGGAAAAGGCCTATCTCCAACGATAGTCAAAGTGAATTCTCTTGCTTCATTTCTTCTTAAATCTAGGAGGAAATAATATTTGTGATGGAGATCATCCCAGGGTCTATTCGGACTAGTCATTTCTTCAATAATCACTTCATCTAAAGGAAAGACTAAGTCTAAAGAATCAATATCGGCAAGGGAACCTTGAGCCCAAGTAGTCTCTAGTATCATATCTAACTCCTATGCGGGAGTCGGATAGGGGTCGGTGGAATCTTACTAGACTATTGAGTACGCAACTTCTACCGCAGACAAGGGCATGGCCATACCATGGTGCCCTGTCCCTTCCATCATGGTTGATGGGGAAGGAAGATTTCATGGATCGTTGAAGTAGGTCGTACGAAACAACGAGACTTGAAAGATCTCAACCTTAGGCTAGTCTAAAATGAACTTAACATCACCGGAAGGAGGTGGGTAATAGAAAGTACCCATCAAAGGTGGGCACAAACCAACCCCTATATTGATGATGTCGGGTTGAGGGTTATCAATCATCGAGACCGTGGATTCCCCTAATGAAGGGTCAGGACGGGAGAAAGACAATTGATCAATGGTCACGATCTGACCCTCGTGTGGAAACAACAAGACCCAAAAAAATGTAGCAACCATTTCTTGAATATCATAGGTCGAACTACTTCCTAACAAGAGATTATAGTCGAGAGACGCATGGACCACTTCAACCTTGATGCACACAGTCTTCCCTCCTAACTGCACGGGGAAAGAGGGGATGATTCCATGTGGTCAAAACGAATGTCCATCAAACACGGTAAGAAGAGTAGGTGATGGAGACAAAATAGGTTGGCCAATGGCCTTCCAACATGCCAAAGACATCACACATGTCGAGGTTCCCTCATCAACCACTGTGCGGAAAATATGTCGAGTAAATTTTTTAGTGGGGTAAGCCACTACTATCTGAAACACTATGTGGTAAGGGAGACGAGGTTTTAAGTCAGTCATATCAAGCATGATCGTACCCAGATTACAAGTCTTAGCAGATCTTAAGGCAACTAACATATCCTTTCTCTAGGAAGGGCAGCTCTGGAGGACCTCCAAAGCAGACATCGCACAAGGGGTTTGAGACAAATCCTCCACCACAGAGTATTTCTAGGCAGGCCTTGCATTTGGATTGTGAGAATATTTATTGAAAGATCCTTTTGGGATGTGTGTCATTGTTTCACCCAATGTCTTCTCGATCTGGAGAGGAAGACGTGGGTTTTCAGCTTCTTTGCTCTTCTTAGTGGTGTTTGGAATTCTGTAATCATGTGCTCTAGTCAATATATAGGCATCACCTTTCATCATATACACATTCGCAGATGAAGAATTACTCACAAACGGAGGGGGTCCTTGACTGCCCCCATTCGTGCTTGGAGAGGCTTGAGTTAAATTTTTCCCATGCTGAAATGGGTTCGTTAACATAGCAGGTTGTTGTTGTGCCAATAAATTTTGGGCCTCCGCAAGCCGAGGGCACTGGTGAGTTGGATGGTCTTCCATGCACAGGTTACACAAATACTTAGACTTCTTATTTTCAGTGTTTCCCCCACCAGCATTATTGGTAGGTTTCTTATCCCCCTTACCCTTCTTTCATTCTTTCTTCTTTCCTTCAAGATGTTGGGTGGCCTTTGGGTTGGTCGATTTCACACTGTGTACATCCGAAATTTGGGTAGGGGGAGCAGTCAGACTAGTGGTCTGGCTAGATGCTTTCTGTTGTATCAACAATTGTTGCAATTGTTTTGACAACTGATCAGCGGGCTTCGTTTGTTATGAACCTACAATACCATCGACATGTAGCTCAACTCTTTGTCTGGTCTTGTCAAGTATTTATCGTGGTGTATCTGGAAAATTTTTGTAAAGTAAACCAAACTAAGATTAAATCATCTCTAGATGTTGAGCTCTCATTATTGCATCTTCTTTGGAAAACACTCCCGACGTTGCGACATCTTTGGATAACTGGGGTACCAAAGACTTAAGGAACTACTCCAGCAGTAATGTCAGTGGGACTGGCACTTTTATCAAACTCTTCCAGTGTCTCCATTCTCGGATGTGATCGAAGATATGGTCCGCCTTTGTCTGCTCAAAGTTGGCCAGCAATTCGGTGTCGACATCATATCTCACAGGTAATTGGAAATGGTTTAAGAAAGCCATTGCCAATTCGCCAAAGGAAGAGTATCTCGAGTGGTCAAGCTCAATGTACCATTTCACAACACTCACGATGAGAGTGTGCTGAAACAAACACAACTGGACGGAGTCGTCTTTCAACGAATTGGACGAGCACCATAGATGAAAGGTAGTCACATGATCGCCTGGATCTTCATTATTCTTAGCTTTGAACTTTGGAATGTCCAAAGGCAACTTGGTCAGCATAGGAGGCCAATGCAGATCGTGACAGATGGGTTCATTCAATAACCTTGTCAAGTTTGGCAAGTGCAGAGTTGCCAGAAACGCTAGTTTGGGTTGTTGATTGTGACCAGGGAAAAAGGGGCATGAAGTTTGGTTGGCACCAGGTTGCCAGGAAATGTTAGGTTGCTAGCCAGGGTTCTGGTAATAGTCGTGGCCTTGACCAGCGTACGGATTTTGTGCTTGTTGATATGTTATCGGTTGACTCCCTTAATAGGACATGAAGGGTTGGGCTTGCATTGCATTCCAAGGATTTTGGGAAGGGTGTCCCCCTGCCGATCCAATGGGCATAGGTGTTAGGCCTTTCCCGGGGTTCCATTGGCTATGGAAAGGGTTGCCCACAGTCAGAATCCCTGAAAAGGGAACTTATCCTTACCATGGATTCCATGGTCCTTGTGAGAAAGAAATTCCTAAGTTTGCCCCCTATGCAAGAATAATACCATATACATGATTTTTTTTCCATAACTGGGGTTTCCCCCGGTCGAGAAGGCAGCCGATGAGAAATCATTGTTACCAAACACACCAAACAAAGAGAATGGTGTTGAACCAACTGACATATTATAAGAAGGAAGTCCTTGACTACCTGCTCCAAATGAACTATAGTTTGTGTTCGGCCTGGCGGAGTGCTGGTGAGAACCACCGAGTTTAGGGGACGAAGGAGGTATATGACCCCCTCCATAAGGGAAAGCATTATAGGGAGCATAAGTTCCCCCCATAGATCCTTGCAAAGGATCATTGGAGCTCCCTACCCCGAGACCTAAAGTTTGTAGAGTGGAGTAGGAAAGTACAGGGCTTTTACCAAAGCCAAGAATCCCATACGAGAATGAAGGGCCTATCGCATTCTGGGTAAACGGAGCAGTGATCATCACCATAGATGGAATCATACCATTGCCCGAGGTAGATGTAGTTGAGACCATAGTGGCTCAGACCAACGACAGTTGGTTAGGAGCTGGAAAACCCCCAGTAGTGACAACCGTAGAGGGAATATGAGTATTCCCTAAAGAAGTAGCAGCATTTTCTTCCATCCCTGCATGTGACACTACTAGCCGCTCGTAAGGATAAACCTATACAACGATGGGCGACGATAGATCAGTGATCGGAGGTTCATACGGACCAAGAGCTTCCGCTCCAAGGACTGATATGGTTGGTTCCTCCAAAATCAAATGTTCTTCTCTTGGAGACAGGTCAGGCACAGTTTCCTATAACCCAACTACCTAAAAATACCCTTGTTGGTATAGTTTTTCGCCTTAGCAGTGGTGAGGGGGGGTTCGAGATCAACCAACGATAGGACCAAAAGATTTCATGACTGGTGGATCTCCTGATACTCCACTGTGTGAGAAGATCAAAGACACACTAGGGATTTCTATAATTGTTAAAAAACCATCACACACTAGAAAAATTTCCTATGAGATAAGCCAAGCAATCACTAGCTAGTTGGAAGAACAATTACAACAACCAACACTAGAGAAACTTACCAGTGCAAGTGCAACTCGAATACGGAAGCACCCTCCAGGTACACACTGAAAAGTGTGGCCCAATGTCTATCCTAGGTACCATGGTATACCCCCGCAGTAACCTGTGTAATACCTTAAAATAAAGGCAACTAGGTTGCCAGCACGCGAACAATGACCAGGAGGGTACAATCGACAGTCGAGTGGACCGCAATGAGAAGGGTATCAAGCCCAAAATATATCAAGGGTATCGAAAGCAATTGTTCTGGAAGACAACTGAGGACCTCGAATGAATTCGAGACCCATGAAGCTACGTGGAAAATGTGATCAATGGAATCCCAAGACAATCCCTCTATATGTGTTCCCCACTACGCTTGGTCCGGCTTTGGAGGGGTTATCTCCACTACCTTTTTTCACATGACCTTGTGTTTAGCCCCTGTGTTAGAGGGGGATCCCAGATAACTTTCACGATACTGGACTTTTTAACACTCCCTAGCACAGACTCTTATGTTTGTGTTTTGTAGCCTTGAAGAGTTTCCTCTCCAATCCTAAATCAAGGCTCTAGCCTAGACTAGTTGATGGACCCTACAAACATAAAGTCTAGTTGATTTTAATTAATCGTTAATTTTTGTGGTTGTCTTAAGTCAAAGGAAGAAGAAATGAAACCAGTGATGTGTTTAATAGACGAAAGAGAATATCATATACTGAAACTGAAAACAAACTACTTCCTCTTCACAAATTCATATTTGCACATTTAAACTCTTTAACCAACTTTTTGATCTACTTTTTTTTTTCTAAGATCTTTGAACAAAAAAACTCAAAACAAGATTTTGCTCGACTACGAGCTACTTTTTGTCCTAAGACAATCAGCCAAGAACTTGTGAAAGCATTATTTTTCCTGATTATTAATGCAAACAACCAACTACTTAACCAAACAAAGAAAGTGAAAATTATTTTTTGATTATGCTTCCAAAAAAGGAAAATTTGAAACTATATTCTTTTCTGAAGAAAAAAGGAAAAAAATAAAGACAATACAAGACCAAGAAATGACTCTTGCCCCACCGTAGACCGCGTGGAGTCACTGAAAAAACCAAAGAAGGCAAATCAAAATAGACTCACAATCTCATCCAAAAATGTAATAAAGAAAAACAAGAAATCTTTCGAAGAAAAAGAAAGCTACACTGAAGTCAAACCTAAGCTACAAACTGTTATGACAAAGACCAAGGCTATATCAAGAAAACCCCTGAGAAGTGTGACTCATTACAGGGAAGAGGATGACTTCCTCTTCTAAAAAAAATATTTCTCAACAGGCATGCTACTGACACTTAAACAACAAGCGTATGTACGTGGGTTGTCCAAGGGCAGGGCGCGTATGCACATGTGCGGGCCCACTATAGGTCGCGTGCACCTCTGCAACTCCTCAAAAAAATGAAAAACAAGAATTCAAGCATAGGTAGGGAGTACTGGTATTGAAAACCAGAATCCCTTAAAGACACAACAACTTACTTTTATAAAGAAAATGAAAGGAAACTTCGATAAAGAAAAGCTAATATGAGGTTATACTTAAACTACAGACTGCAACAACAGAGACCAAGATTTGATCAAGAAAACCCCTGAGAAGGATCACTTCTGACAGGGAAGAGGATGACTACCTCTCCTAACAAAAAGATTTTTTGAACTCAGGCACGCTACTAACACTTCAACAACCAGCATGTGTACGCAGGTTGTCTAAAGGTAGGGCACGTATACATGCGTGTAGAAAATGTACATGCCGTGAATACCTCTGTGGGTTCTCAAAAAAAGAAAAAGTAGTCTAGTAATCAAAGAAGGGAGTACTGGTATGGAAGACCAAAATCCCTACAAACTCAGACTCTTCCTTAAACTCAGAAAAAAGGTCATCAAACCAATTTAAAACACCCAAAAAGTATCCCCAAAAACCCTAGAGATCCTCCCCAATATGGTCGCCAATTATGTTGTGGGTGGGGAAACCGCCTACGGACTAGCACTAAGGGTTCTGTAATGCATGCATAAATGACCATATAAAGTCTCCTACTTTTTACCATCATCCCAACATAGACCCCACATTCATACATAAACAAAAGGGTAAAAGGATCTGGTAACTCTACCTTGAACTTCCACGTTTGGTGTCGATCCTTTTTTGTTCGGTTTCTCCTCGACTGCAAGTTTCCTCCCAAAGCCAACTTGCATTCATAAATAGACAAACAAATAACTCCAAACATGCATTTTATATATGAATTAGTGGGTTAGAGGTTTCAATAAAATATAATAAAAATGAATATTTGAACATATCATATGGCGGGACGGGAAAAGTACTTCTTTCTTATTAACCTCAAAAAAGTAACTTACAATGGTGATATCGGCCACTGCTCCTCGAACTTGATCCTGGGCTCCTCTTCAACTGTGCACCAATCGATTCCACATATGCTTCTCCTCAAAAAATGGTTGCAAAAGATTGGGGCAAGGGGAATACAAAAAAGGGTAGAGTTTCTTTGCTATTATCTTTCTCCTTTCAAATGGGACTCCTACCTCTTCTTTTATAGGCTAGAAGAGGGTAGTTATCCGGTTGAGTGACTGACTATGAGTGGTCAAACGGTTTAAGAAATTACCCAAAAATCTGTATTTCGTCTACAACTTTCTAGTTTTTGTGCTTTTTTCAGTATACGTGGGTTGTAGTGGGTCAGCTAGCATATACACGCGTGCAGCAGTGGTTCAGGGTGCGTATGCCTTCACAAGGATGGTTTTTAGAAGAGTTGTTCAGTAGTGGCTTGGAAAAAATGACAAGTGATATGGCTTGATGCCAGATATGCATGTCTGGTGAAAATTAGGGTTATAATAGGGGGGAACCCTAAGGACCCTCTGAGATAAATAGAGCTTTTGTACCCCCAAATGAGGTTGTTGCGAGTTAGTACGAATTTTTCTAAGTTTTGAGTTATGGTTTTGATATTAGCTGTAGCCATTTACTTTTGAATGAATATGACAGAGGAAAATTGACTCAAATGCATAGCACTGTTACTGTTTGTAATTCTCTGTTATTGTGTTTTCATAAATGAAGGAATTCCGTCATGAATGGATGAAACTGTGAATGTTAGTATAAGTTTCAATTGTTTCTCTTCTATTGAGTAAGTGCAAGGTGTGCACACAGAACGCAAATGCATGATGATATATGTTTCGATTCCGAAGCTCATAAGAGATAGCACAAAACTTCCCCTTTGCAAGGAGTGCAAAGCGACTGCTGCAAGGCATTCACAGTCATCCTCAAGAATCAAGTATTGCGTAGGAATCTGCTACGAGTGCACAGATTTAGAATTTGGTTAAGTGTCAAAGGGACTCCAAAAGAGGTAAAGGAGCGAAAGGTGAAATCCCAACTTGGTTTGGGCAATTGGATCCAGGAAGATCTGGACCATCGATCTAGCGCCATCACGACCTCGAATATCGGGAGAATGAAGGTAAGGAGACTGCCAAATTCACGAAACACGAAATCCTGACTTGATCACAGTCATTGATCAAAGGAAAAATCTGGACCGTCGATCTGATGCTCACAAATATCAGGAAATTGGGGATCGGGAGAATAGAGGTGAACCAACCTCCAAAGTCATGAAACACGAAATCGTGACTTGATCATAGTTGTCGATCGAGGGAAGATCGTGCACTATAGATCTAATCATATCGGGAGTTCCCGATACGCGAAATCCTGATGTGCTTGATAGTTGAGACGTAGGTCATGACTGGGGGTTACATTGAGGGAAGATAAGGGAGGGATTAGTACATGCTAGGCTCCTTTCTGGGTTTTGGAGGTTGGGAGAATCGGGGTGATTCACATGCAAAGTCCCGACACGCGAAATCACAAAACGCCTTTTTGGTTAGGCTCGTTGTCACAGCCAGTGGTCACGTGAGAGAAGCTTGCACCTAGTGCTTGTTTCATGAAAAGGACCTATGGAAATTTCTTGAAGATTCCAGCGGGGAATCGAAGAGCTTCTCCAACTCAAAGATTGAGAAGATCTAGAGACCTGGGGGTCAATAGACCCTACTGAGGTGGGGGCACTGCATCATATGAGTAAGTTCAAAAAATATCGGATATTATCATAAGAGAAGTCGTTAAATACTTCAAGTTGAGGCAGTTCGCTCAAACAGAGGTCGCATCAACAAGTGCATCAACCATCATTAGCTCATTATGGAGGCTGGGGGAATTGAAAGGAATCGAGATGATTGTGCCACACATCCTTCATAATTCTTATGGATTGCATCTCACACGCCTTAGATCATGTCGTCCCAAGAATGTGACACA
>ML781375.1:188338-256594 GCA_009831015.1 Picea engelmannii | reverse complement strand
CAAAACATAAGTTTGAAAACAAAAAAACAAAAGACACATTTCAATGTCCAGCGCTAGCTAGATGGAGGAGAAGGTCGAGATCAGAGTAGAGAGGGGGAAGTAGGTTGCACAAGCTAGGAGGAGAAGGAAGTCAGAGCAGAGAGGAGGTAGGTCGTGTGAGCTAGGAGAACGAAAGGAGGTCAGGGAAGAGAGGAGGGCACGCAGAGCAGGTAGGTCGCACGGGGAGGAAGAGAATGAGGTCAGAGAAGAGAGGAGGGCACGCGGAGGAGGATAAGGAGAAGGAGTTCGAGGGTAGAGAAGAGGGAAGACGAGGAGAAGGAGAAAAAGGAGGAGGTTGAGGAGAAGGAGAAGGAGGTCGAGGGCAGAGAGGAGGGCACGTGGAGGAGGAGAAGGAGGTCAACCTGCACGCGAGGATAAGGAGAACGAGGTTGATGGAAGAGAGGAGGGAACGCAAGGAGAAGGCCAAGATCGAGGGCATGCTCGATAGAGGAGGAGGAGGGAACACCATTTGGAACCTATGCGCGAGGAGAAGGAGGTTGACAATCAATTTGACATGGTATTATTTCTTTTCTTTTAATTTTTCTGGTATTTTCATCTTGAAACATGCCATGAAAATGTTCACATTCACCATTTTATATTTCAATATTTGGATCATTAATATCCCATTCATTACTATAAATTCCCAAGGTTTTTCCAAACATCTTACAAACCACTACTAAAATAGAGGGAACCCAACACCATCAATGAAGAAAACAAAATAAATGACAATGAGAGAGTTGTGACCGTTTGTCAACTAATTTGTCCCTTTAAAAAAACTTCATTGATGTGCAAGGGAGCAATATGTCTGTGAGAAAAGACCAAACATCTATCCCCCCCACATACATTCAATAAGGTGTGTGGGATAAACACACCCTCAAAACAACAACAAAAATCACAAGAAACTACCTAAAACCCTAGTATCATTCTTAGAGCTTAATGTAAAGGCTTTGAGCCAACACCTTAGGCCTATGAACCACTACCAAAATAAAGGGCACCCAACACCATTGATGAGGTAAAAAAAATAAACTACAATTCAATTCTATTATTTCCATCCTTAAAGATTATGCTCACCACCCCCATCAATATCTCTTTTGTGTGGAGAATATTAGGGCCAAAATCCACTCATGCAAATCAGACTTAAAAAACTATAAATGAAGTAAAAATCAACTTTAGGTTTGGCATAGTACTCATGTAGACAAAACCATAAAGGGAAAATGTTGCATGATCGTGCAAACCCAAAATGATTTATAGCACCCAACTAAATTCTCCCTCAAATTTGAGATTCAAATACTTACATAAATTTTGATAAGAAGGGGCACCTTGCCAAGCTTGGAAACCTTTGCACTAGTAGTTCCATGTGTTGGAATATGGGGCCACCACTTTTCCTTTTGAATCTTCCACGTTGTGATCATCAATACCACATAGTTGAATATGATTAGTCCACACATCCATTAAGTCAACCCTGATATTGTTAGTGTGGCAGTATGACACTTTCTAGGATTATCATATGCACCTATAGTCTCTATTTACTATTCACATCAATGTTTTATCTTCACCCACTATGAATATGTGCCATCCTTGTCTCATCTTGAATGAACACCATGTAGGTAAATCTTGTGTTTTTAATCATAATTCATCCCATTTGTATTCCATGTCTCATCCCGTCAATCCTACATGGTTTTTTCTTGGACCTAAAACATTATAGAATTTGATTTTGGTACGAAGTCAAGTCAGTGGGAAGTGTTGCAAAACTAGACAACATAAGAATCTCACTCCATCCATTCTAGTATTGGACCGTAAATATCATAAAAACACATGTTTAAAACAAGTATTGGTGTTGGGGAAGGATCCATGCAACACTGAGGAACATAAGGGTCAATATCTACCTAGGATCTTGAATCCAAAAACAATATGAAACACAATCATACATTGTATCATGTTGAGCACCACCTCAAGTTTTTTGTTGCATGTTCAATTGCTAAATTGAAAAATCACCATTTAGGTATTTATAAGCTTTTGATTATGTCCTCTAGATATTACAGATCTGTCAGTGTAGGTTTATGGTTCAATGGATAAATTCTAACATGAATGTATGGTTCACCATATCCATAAGAAAATGATGGTTCATTTTCCATTCCCATGCTAACATATTCACCTCATTCCTTCAACGGTGCCTTTCAGCTAGAATCAATGGCACATGCCCTCACTAATGTCACCTTACAATTAATATTAGTGCCTTCAATGGTTCCTTTTCAAAATATTGATAATATCACCTCACCATCATCAATGCCTTTGATGGTTCATTTTAACACCATCACTACATGTCTTCATTCATGTCACCTCACGATAATTCCACCTCTAATGCCCTCACTAGTTGTAGGCTAGCATTTCCAAAGTTCACCCTCCCTCATAATAGTTGTTTCCACTCACCTCTCTTTCCTTCACTAGTTCAACCTACAGTGTTAATCTTAAGAGGGAATTTGAGGAAACAAGGCTTCATCATCTAGACCAAGGTGCAACAACATGTTTTTGAAGAAGTGAAGATGTTGAAGCTATGCACTACATCTATGCTTATAGTACTATATGTTGCTCATCCTTTTGATATAGAAGATGATGCATATGACTATGGGATAGGTATTTTTTTGACACAACAATGGCATTCCATTGTGTTTTACTTAGATACATTCAATGACGCAATCCGCAAATTTTGAAGTTATGATAGAGAGATGTGCTCCATTGCTTAAGTAGTTCACTAGTGGAGACACTATGTATAAGGAAAATAGATTGTTATTCAATTTAACCATAAGCCACTACATACCTAGAGAAAAATTGAGAACACACCACACATGAAATGGAATTTCTTATAGCAATTCCAATTGGTTATCAAACATTTACATTGAAGAGATAAAAATGTATACTACTATTCGAGTCGACCACCAATAGCATTCGCAGTGGTTCTTAACACAAACATGTGTGATATAGAACACTAGAAAGAGTTCTATAGTACACACATAAATTTTGTGAAAGTTTATGAAACCATTCAATAAGGATGCCACACTACCTACACAATACTTATTATTAATTCGATTGAATTTCATATGAATGCCGATCTTTTGTATTGACTTGATATGATGTGTTCACTTGCAAGTGAACCTAGGGATTTGTTGATTTGGTAATCTCATTTCTTTAAGTTGGTTGGGAATTTCGTCACATCAAATATAGTTGCAACTTTACAACAACATTTTTATTCGCCATGTATGAGGCATGATGTTGAGCACCACCTCAATTTTTTTGTTTCATGTTTGATTGCTAAATTGAGAAATCACCATTTAGGTATGTATAATATTTTGATTACGTCCTATAGATATTATGGATATGTCAGTGTAGGTTTATGGTTCACCAATATATAAATTATAACATGAATGTATGGTTCACCAATGGATAAATTCTAACATGAATGTATGGTCTTTATCGTTGATCTTAGTACATGTAAAGAAATATTGCATCTTATTTAGAATTGTAGAACTAAATTGAAAATTGCATTTTGAAAAACATATCATTTATTGGGAATTGAAGTTAGGACTTTGCATTATGTTCATATTCATGTATTTTACTTGCTAATTCATAACATCATTAGTTTCATGACCGCACCTTTTTGAGTAACCAAGGCCACTAAAAGTAATGCTTATAATTTAAAATTGATTAGTAACGATTTTATTTTCTAGAGTGCACAAACTAGCTTAGGATTTAGAGCCTTGGAGTAGGATTTTGTGAGTAAAATTCTCCAAGGCTATTAAATCAACATATGTGTCTGACTAAGGGAGTGGAGAAATCCATTGTATAATCGATAATATCAGGAGGCTCTGCTTACACCGGAGTTAAGCACGAGGTCGAGTGAGGTTGGTTGAAGGGATAACCCCCCGATACCTTCTTAGAATTAGATATATTTCTGGGGTTCTATTCATATATGGGGGTATTGCTAGTACCTTTACCTCTATGAGAGGCAATTCTTTCGAAGTTTCAGGATTTGTTACCCTATCCATACGATGGATCTGACTTACGATTGTTTGCCTGTGCATCGGTTATATCATGGTTGCTTAGTTGCTTGACTTAGTTACCACATAGGTTACTTGTAGGGGTTATTATGCAGGTACCCTGGGTCAGATAAGGTTTGGACAACACACAACCTTTATGGAGGATTACCTCTCCGAGAGGATTTGACCGACTGGTTGTTAAGCCCATGATGGCCCTTATAACGGATTTTTTTAACTCCGATATTTAAAAGAGGATTCTTAGGCCCCTCTTGAGCAAGGCATACCTACTTTAGAGAGGGAGGCCCCTTTCAACCACTTTATATTGTTTGTGTGCATATTGGCCTTTTGTTTATTTTAATTTGGTATTCTCTTTGATTACTAGTTGACCTTAGGATTTGTTTTTTTTTTATATCACGAGTCTTGAGTCATCGTGGAGCCAAACCAAATTCCTTCCAGGTCTCGCCGCTTGTTACAGTTACCACCACATTTTGATTATTTTCCTTCTAAAAGTCGTAAAGTTATCATACGTGGTACATACACCTCCACTTACCAAACTTGTGATTGTATGAGGATGAGTACCTAATTGAGTCAGAAAGATATTGGGAGTCCTTCAACTCCCATACCCACTACAGTCAATGATACTCCTTCGAAACCTTCAACCACTATGGTTGTAGTGTTAGAGGTTCCTATCATCACACATGTCCTTCCTATAGTGAATACTGAACCTATAACCATCACATATTTTGGGTCCCTTTTTCACTCGTCGGGCTACAATATTCAGTCCATATAAGGTCCCCCGGGCTTCCTTACTGATTAATGAGCAACATAGGTTGCTTGATGAAGGTAATATTGGTGGTAAAAATCAAGCTCACTTTCTCAAGGAAAAAAGGAAAGATGAATTAGAAGGAAAGAGGACATTATGATGCTTTTGTACACAGACAAGAATGTCTTGACCAAAAAAATACATTGAAGACTGATGAGTCAACATCCATTCAAAGGAATTGAAATAAGGAAACATCAGACACCTCAAAGTCTATGGCTATGTTGCTTGGGCTCATATTCCAAATGATTTCAAGAAGAAATTGGGCACAAAGAGTCATGCTTGCATCATGATGGGGTACTATGAATAATCCACAACCTATCTGCAGAGGATATCATTTCACCTTTTTCCTACCTCCCTAGATGAATTTCTAAAACAATTGAAGCTGCTAGACTTGATGTTGGTGATGTCTCTTCAGGTTGACAAACTCATAGTCACAAGCAACATGATAGTGTTTCTTTGATGGCTCTATGCGTGTTCTTGAGACTTGTGATCATATCTCTTACTCAGATGCACAAGGACAACTTGAATGGGAACAAGCTATGCAATATGATATGAATCATCTTTTAAATAATCATACTTGGTATATTTTGACTCTTCCTCAAGGTAAGGACATCGTAAAATTTCCATGGGTATATAAGACCAAATTTACCTCCGAAGGTGTTATTGAGTGTCATAAATCTCGCTTGGTCACAAAAGGATTTTTTCAACAAGAAGGCATCGACTATAATGAGACCTTTGTTCCTGTTACCCCCCCATGCCTAGGGGTAATTAGAGGAGACCATGTCTTATGGTCCATAATGAAGATAGTGATCCCAACCATGATGATGATCAACATGTCCAAAAATAGCAGCCCAACAACCCCCCTAATATTTCATCTTATACTTTAGATCATCCAAGCTCATCACATCCTATCAACTCAGTGTATGGGAGATGATAAGCAAGTGTCACCATGAGGTATGTTAGTCCTTATTTCATGCGAATTTATGGATAATGGATCACTAGCTCAAGAAGTTATGTTTTCTTCCTTGTTTCACCTTGGTCACCAACATGTGTGCCTTAGTCCCGTGTTGTCACCACCTAGGGATAAGGGGTACCATTGGGCGGCCCTCACAAAGGTAACGTTCCATTTTCCCACCATACTTAACAATTTCCATCATGGATCCTGTCACAGTTTACTAAGATTCGATAATGGGTCATGGTACATTTTCTCATGAGAAGAGGAGATGAAGGCCCAGAGGTTGATTGAAGCTGCTAAGCAAAAGAAACATACAAAAACAATAATGCTAAATAAAGAAAGAAAGAATAGCAAAGGACTCTAAAATACAATCCAAACTTGAGCTCTACCCTTTCGGCATTCACCCCAGTCCCAAAGCAATGATGTTATAGCTTTAAACCTTATGAAGGGGACTTGCAAATATGATAAGAGGACAAATAAAAAGGAAGATTAAGGGGTTTGGAAAAACATAGCTCTTAGAAATGGTAAGTCAAAGAAAGTGCACCCTCCACAAATGCGCTCATAGAAATGGACTCAGTGACACCATAAGCTATGAAGTAACCCCGATCCATATCACTATCAGACTTACTCTTGAAGGGTTCATTTCTTTCACTACTTCCCCCAAGACATATTCCTATGTTTGGGTCTTTTCTTTCACTGCTTCCCTCAGGACATATTCCTCTTCTTGGGTATTTTCTTTCACTATTTTGGTTGGCACACCTAATTGAGCCAGATGAATGTCCTCCCATATTCAAACTTGCCAACTTACATACAGTCCTAAGCTAGTGTGAAATTTGAAAGGGATATTGATGTGAATTGTTCATGTGGCTTGTATCTTAATAAACAACGTACTTTGCATGATTTAAGGACTAATATATCTTATGAACATTGGCTTTAGTTGATTTCATATTTATTTTTTATCCTGATGCCCCTGACATGGTTCTTTGAAGGACACCCCAGGTTTTCACCTAGGATGTTGTTCCTTTATTGCAGGATATGGCACGTTTCATGCAGAGAAGTGAGTCACAAGTGACTTGACACATTCAGACAGTGGGTCTCACATCTTTAGGATGACAATAGACATGTCTATCAATCAAAGTATAGTGGGTGTGTGTCTTAATAATTCTCTCAAATTTAATTGAGGATTGTCTCCTTATCATTACATTGATTTCGACCCCTTAGGATTGAGTCTGTGTCTAATGGCATCAGTTCTGGGGTACTCCAACTAGCATCATGTCCTATTACCGCAACTTGTTGGCATGTGTCATTTGACTCCAAACATGCCCCTATAATTCCCAGATAGTATACCAATAGTAATAGATCATAATACAATTATGAAAGAGTAACACTATGGTAAACATTATGAGCTTACTATGATACCAACAGGATACTAGTAATGAAATAGTGTTACATCTTGATTGACTGACTGTTTATGTCATTAATGGTGTTATAGGATGTAAAAGAAAATAAGTATTTATTAGATGTATATTCATTGAGTGAGGGAAGTTCACGTATAATAGAGGAAAGTGAGACATCTAGTATGTCAAACAGGCGAAGATCAACTAGAGGTGAGACGATCAGAAGAAAATTCCATAGATGCATGGAAGTTTTTCTTGCGAAAGGGGGATCATGTTCTTATGATCATGACAGCATAGACGACATCGAGGTTCCCTTGAGGTAAAAACATATAGTGAAATGATGGGTACCCAAGGATCTTCCTGAAATAAACATTGTTTTTTGCGTAAACGAAAGGATATACCAGATTGCTCCATCGTCATTACATGGTTTGGGGATATTTTCCATGGATGGCATAAAGGTATTTTACGAAGGATTAGCTGAATTGATGAAGTATGCTAGACCTTGTTATATATACAAATATTGGATACGAATAGTCCAATATACAAAAAGTGTGCAAAGATAGGGCTTGGCTGCAAATTATATACAGCTAAAAGACAATGATCAAAATAAAGAAGAAACTAGCTATATTTAAGGAAGGCCAAAAGAAACAGGGAATATTATAGGGTTTATAAAAAATACATGATCCACGACAACAAATAAGCGACCCAATTGTGTATTTGAGGAGCGTGAAGGAAACCGTGTATTCGTATGTGCAATAAAATCAATAGTTGCATGTGAATAGTTATTGATTGATTATAATTTGAATCGAATAGATACAAATGTTTTAATTATGGGGGCGATACGTATACTAATTTACCCAACCTGTAAGCAATGCCTCTCATATTTTAGGATTTCCGTTATGTTCTCTACGATGTTAATCCATTTGGAGAGATTCGGTCTATTTACTCAGTGTGTCCTATTTTTGTTATCAACAATAGCATTCCTCCTTGGATGTCAATAAAGAGGGAGGATTTCTCATACATTTGAATTTATTTCTCATGATAATGATCACGGTTTTAATTTTACTGTAATGTGGCAGGATGATCGTGGTAAATCAAAAGCGGCCTCAGAACATGTAAAGGAACAACAATCTTCGAATTGCATTTAATGTGCATTTTATTTATGTGGAAAACAGTTATTTTATTTGTTTACATAACTGAATTATCATTTATTTTTTCAAATATGTAGTCAGTGGGACATGATGTTGATGATGATTCGCTTGGCCAAATGTATTTGTATGAATCCCTCGACCCTCTAGTTTTAATTAGAAAAACGATGAAAGAAAACAAGTAACTAGCTCACTTGTTAGATATTCTAGATCAAACTCCTGAGGTCGAAGAAAGGATCAAAGAAGTTATGACAAGGCTTAATACATATAAGGTAATAACCATAGTTTCAATGGATTTTATTTTTATGTCATAAGATCAATTATGAAATCTTGATTTTTAACTTTTACATTATCTAAATGAAAAAATGTTTTCTTTTTTATATAGAGATTTTTGGATCCTGTTGACATCAACATGCATGGTGTCGGTAGTAGTGGAATTGCACAGACACCATAGGGTCTCGACGCATGCCCTTGTATAATTGTCAGGACACAAATATTCAGATCTCCACCTTCCACACCATTAGGTGGGAGCCACGACACACACACTGAGGAAGCAACCACACAGGTAGGCTCTAGAGGTAGTGACGGAGATGAGGTCGATGATTTGACCAACTATATGGTTGATTTTCCTAAAGAAAGACATGTGACCAGAACAGGGACCCTTAAGGGCACATTTATGGTCAATGAGGAAGGGCTTCCATTAAAGAAAGTTAAAGTCACAGGTAATTTTTAAAATTTTAATTGTTTCATGTTCTCTATGTAGAAAAATATAAATCATCTAAATTATTATTTTTAAATTAATAATCATATAATCATTTTGCGTGTAGGGAATAATGATTTTTATAGGTCCTTGGAGAATAAGTCATTGCTGATTTTTGGGCCCACCATACGGGAGAGGTGGAATTCCCAGAATTCCAACCTCAAAAAAGAATTGATAAATTATCTTGAAATCCTTTTTGGTGTGGACACATTTAATAAGACCTTGGTCACCGCCGCAATTGGCCAATATTTAAAATATGCGTGAGAAACATATAGGAATCACTTGAAACAAAATGATAGGTACTATTTTCCTCTGATGATTCTAGATAGGGACTAGAAGGCCCTCATTGAGGATGAAAAAGAGAAGAAATTGACAGATGAAGGAAAAACACCCTCTGGTCCCAGAAGGTAAATTACAATTTCAATTCAATACCTTCAATTTTTTTTAGATGTAAATAAAATGGTGGTATATATTAACATACTTGAAACTTTTGATGATAGGTTGATTGACATATCAAAGGAAACAAAATCAAGGCTTTCCAAATGTGTCCAACACAGGTTAGGCCAGGGAAGCTACTTGAAGTTGCAGTCACGAATTGTAAGTACCTAAATATCTTATTTGTATTGCCTTAAAACTTTTAGGTAATTGCAGTGAATAACATTAAAAATACATACTCTTATGCAATGCAGGGTGACGAGTTTGGTATTGAAACCACATAGGAAGACCTCCAGCTTGGTTACAAGTACGGCTATAAAGTTGTAGTTGAACACCGAAAAAGCTTGGGGAAGTTACCAAGAACCACTTTGTAGGATAAGATAAATAAAATTCAATCCACATTAACCTTTATTATTAATATAATACAATCATGTTGGATATTATTAATATTTACAACTTTGTTTTAATCAGGGGAGCAAAACTATCAACGAACGCACTAGTATTGGAGAGTAGTGCGTAGATAGAAGTTTGCAACTAGAAGATGGTTCTCCCATGTCGTCCCAATATTCCATAGGGTGCAGCCCCACGATGGTTCTACAACCGAGCTGGCACATGACAGTAATATGGTTGTATTTTAATCATATACTTAATAATTTCGTAGTTATGCATTTTGTACTTATATTTTTTTTTTACTTATACATTTATGATTGTCCTTATAAAGTGTGTGGTATCAATGGCAGAGAATGTTGTACTTGCAGATCATACAGTTGAAGAGGAGCACACAATGGAAACCATTCCAACGGTATCGACAAGTGCACTAGGTAAATAATGACATTGCAAGTGTTTTTTTAATATTATTGAACTAGTTCAATGATATTTAAAAAATGACCATCTAAATTTTGTATTTTTTTCTTTTGTAGGTGATGCCTCATCACAACGGCCTCCATTACCCCGTGAGTACCCCGTGACTAGGTGTGCTTTGTGTGAGAGGACGTAATCGCAATCAAATTTTGAAGAGCACCCACATAACGAAGACATAAATATTGATGAAATGATTAGGAACTATAGAGCTAAGAAGAAGAGGCTGGCTAAAAGTACTAAATGATGATGTACATGAATATTTTAATAACTATTTAATATAAAATCTATTTTCACCATATTTCGCTTTCCCACGGCCTTACATTAAGACCATTTTCATGATTACATATGAGTTTAGACCTATTATTTTCCAAAGCATTAATTTTAGTATTTTGAGTGAGTTTACGATTAAATATTGGAAAAATAACATGTGTTCACTTATATATCAAAGTGGGATGAGTTCTATGATGTTTACAGGTACATTTTAATACTCCAACCAAGTCGTATGATGTAATAGAATAAAGCCTCTTTTCACATCAATTTCCATTCTCTAGTTTTTAGATGTAAAGTTCTTTAGTGTAGTGTATGATGTTATGGAATAGTTGTTACTTTTCTCTTAGCAGAATTGAACTCACTCCAAATGGATCAAGGAAACATTTTATTTCATTGTAAACAGTTGTGAATATTGGTATGTAAATATGTTTGGTTTTGCTCTAAATATTTCAATAGATTTATATGCTGGGTATTGGGGAATTGAGAGTGATGTGAGGGGGGAAAGGGGCCATAAGAGATTCCGCCTTCACGTGGTTGGCCCTATTCAATAGAGAATAATTTATTGGATCCGTTTAATCTTGGAGAAAACCTCCCTCGATCCAACGAAGCAACAACAAAGTCAATGTTGACTTCGTTGATGCTACTTCAAATCAAGGGAGGCAGTTTGATCAAATATTAGATGTGTGGCTCCAATAAATTATTCTCGAAACCAAGAGGAGCTCATTTAGGTACGTTCTGACACTCTCATAAAAATGCATCTTAGAGTAAATAATGCGCTACAAATATGACTTGTATTGATGTTTTAGATAGTTATGGAGGTTGAATGATTTTGGCAGGTACTTTAACATCTTTCTTCGTCGATTAAGGGAAGCTCAAGACTAACAGAGGGTCATACAGTTGAAGATAAACACACAGGTCCAACCATTCCAACTGTACCATTGACCAATTCATCAGATGAGGTGTGATTTCTCCTTTGAACATAGTTTATATAGCCATAAATTCTAGTTATGTTTAATGTTTTATGAATTGTTATGTGATTATTTATTAATGCAGGATTTTCTATGTGATAATTTATTGAGATATATCATATGTTTAGTACTTGTCATGTTCTCTCCTTGCATCCGATAATGGTAGATACGAGTCCATTTATATTCAGTGAAATAAACCTTGGCTTCCTATAGGGATTGATGAAGTGTTAGTTCATGCATCTACTGCTAGGGGTCCTCCTAGAATAAGGCCAAATGAACTGAGAAAAATTTCCATAAATAGTGTTGTTGTACTATGCCTCCTTTTTCCTAGGCATTGTTCCAGATCATGGAGCATGTACTGTCCATCTATCGTAAATATCCTTGTATGTTGATCATGAAAACCCAGAAAGTTCTTCAACGATACAATTTTCCTCCTTTACACAATGATACAATTTTTCTCCTTTGGTACAAGATGGAAGCTAAGAAGTATGGCTATCTATCTCAATTAGAATAACATGGTTAGATAATCTCCTCTATTTAGTGAAAGACTCAATATAACCATCATAAACTAGAGGACAACTTAGGTCAAAGGGAGTGATTTTTTGGGTTATGATGGGGTTGCAAAAATTAGAGCTTCCACTGAACCAATCTTAAGCTAAAAAAAAATTTCCTTAACATCCTTATTGTATAAAAAGGTATCAAGATGTATTGAATTAGCTAATGAGAAGTGTGAACTAGTCTTTAGCAAACTATCTTTGGGGGAAACCCAAATTTGATTAGATCCATCATTGGGAACTTTAGGCATCTTCTCACTTTCTTCTGGGAAGAAAATGTCATCCAAATGGTAGGTTCGTAAGGGATCATCATAAATAAAATTATGATGACCAATGGCATAAGAGTCCAAATTGTTTTTTGGAATACCAAGAGTAATTACCTAAGAGTATTTATCATATTTAGGACAAGGTTGATTATACAACTATGATACCTTATGGTTATATTTGTTATCAAGGAGATCATGATTAGGTTTCTGATTTTCAGGCTTATATTCATTAAACAAAATTAGGCTTCCAAATCGATCATGCTCGAAAAATTATCTGTCATATCATCAAACTGAAAGTTGCCAGTGTTTACATCAAGATCGAGATTTATCTTTATATGGTGGAAGAATTTTTTATTTGAAATACTATCGGGAAGAGAATTTTGTGAGTTATTTCCATCGTTGAATGTTTGGATTTTTTTCTGGCCAAAGAAAGAGGTTTTAAAGGAATGTTTCTAAATTTGGACTATTACAAGGCCTATGACAAGTTGGAGTGGAAATTCATTCTCCACATGCTTGAGTGGCTAGGATTTGGGCCAAATTTCATATATTATGTCAATATTGTCTTTTCCAATGCTTTGGTTATTGTGTGTGTTAATAGATCCCTTTCTTATCTTATTCCTCTTAGAAGATCAATGATGTAGGGCTACACTATAGCCCCTAAATTATATGTTCTCACATATGATGCCTTGGGTTATCTATTATAAAAGGTAGTTTACCAAGGTAAAGTTACTGGCATTCCCCAGTAATATTTAATCAACTCCCACTATGCTTATGAACACCTTTTTTAAAGCTTCTAAAGAGATACTACAAGATGAGAAAACCTCTATGATACTTATTGGATTAGACGATCACCCAGGGTGGATTCCTTCCCAATGGAAATTGGTTAAAAGGGGGGAAATCACCAAGTATCTTGTTATTCTATTTAGCATTGACATGACTCGAAATCATATGTGAAACTAGGTTATTAATAAGCTTACAGTGAAACTTGAATACTAGAATAGTCAAGATAGTTGAGCATGTTTTTGAGTAGTTATCTTATATACAGGTATTCTAAAGGCACATCACATGTAGTAAGTCGGGTTTTAGTGGTAGTAGGTTACCCATACTTATAGATTAATTTCAACATTTAGAGCAAGTATGGGATGTTTAAGACTCCTAAAGGGTATGGATTTGATCATATTTTTTAATACCCTTTATGGTTATGGACATATGGTTTGAATTTGAGGCAACTCAAAAAAGTTTCTATTTTTAGAAAATTCTATTTTTGGAAAATGTACATGGTAATTTCAACTCAATCCAAGACCATGAAAATTTGGTTTATTTTTAGTAGGATTTTTTAGCATGGTGTTTATTTTGTTGGATACCCAGTATGGCATACAAAAACAATGTTAAATTTCAAGCCATTCCAAGGTGTTTAATTTTTCAGGGTCCAAATCCATTTTTGTAGCTTCTAGAGGGTGCTTGGTGGGGTCCCATATATGGTTTACTTGCTATATTTTTGTTGAAATTAATGTAGCTAGAAGATCCATTCTCTGGAGGATTAAAAATACCCTAGCTATGGACTAGGGCCCCCAACACACTCATGGGGTTTCTTGGTATGAGACCAAGCAGTGAGAGCCATGGAAAAAGATCCTAGTGAGGGCCCCCAGTACATGACTGGGGCTCTTGGTCTTGGACCAAGAGGTAAGTCCCTAGATGTGTCTAGGTCCCCTGGATGTGTTCCAGGGAATCCTTTCTCAGTGCTTGGATTGAAACTTGGATATGTTCCTTGGTGGTTGATATAAGTCTCTAGATGTGTCTAGGGCCCCTGGATGTGTTCCAGGGAATCTGTGCTCAGTGCTTGGAGTGATCCTTGGATGTGTTCCTTGGTGGTTGATATAAGTCCCTAGATGTGTTCTAGGGCCCCTGAATGTGTTCCAGGGAACCCTTTCCTAATGCATGGGTTGATCCTTGGTCTTGTACCTTGGTGGATAATACCTTAGATGTGTCCTAGGGACACCAGATTTGTTCTGGGAAAGCTGGTATTTGACAAGGTAGATCTTGGTGTAATACCAAGATGTGTTGATGTGTGATCCTCTTCCTCTCTCCCAGGATGGTCCATGATACCTTGGAGTGCCTATGAAGATGGAAATGACCACATTGTTGATGGAACCGCTTATGCAGTGATGATAAAGTTTATAGGTCATTATGAGACTCATGTGGACATGTTTTTCCATTATGGACCCCCCTTTGACTTTGAATTAAAAGGTACCCCCTTGTTGTTTTATGTGATTGAGGTTTTATTTATGTGACTAGGGTTTTATATGTGTTTAGGGTTTTTATAATTAATATTAATATTAATTGACATTTTAATTAATATTTATATTAATTAAATTTCAATATTTAATTATAATTTTAAATTTCCCTAACCCCTCTCCCTAACTATAAATAAAACCCTACCCTCTAGCATTCTATTACACTCACACTCACTCACTCCTCACTCTCATATTTGTTGAGGCTACCTTAGTTGTTCTCTCTTGATGATGGTGCGACCTCCTTTTTGGACCATCTTTTCAGATCTGAGTTTTTTTTTGTTGGTGCGGCCTCTCCATTTGATGTAACAGTTTTAGATCTAAGTTTTGTTTATTGGTGCGGCCTCTCTATTTGATGTAACCATTTTAGATCTGAGTTTTGTTGGTGCGGCCTCTCCATTTGATGTAACCATTTCATATATGAGTTCGTTGGTGCAGCCTCCCCATTTGGTGTAACAGTTTCATATCTTAGTTTTGTTTGGTATTGGTATTGGTTGGGTACTACTCCTTGATTGTTTGTTAGTGCAAGAGATGATGAGGTTCCTCCCAAGAAATGCCTAACATGTCCTTTTTGTGCAGAGGTGTCCTTATTAGATGTTAGACCTACTAAAGTGATTAAGGAGCCTCCTTGTGGGTGCCAGATCTCCCTTTTAGGGCCACGGACCTGAGTACAGGTGTTGCGGCCTCCTTTGTGGGTTGTCTCTTTTCTATATGAAGGTTGTGGCCTATTCTTCTAGCTGCCATGTGTAGATTTGACTTCCTTGTGAGGGTTCCACTCTTGTTGTCCCATGTTTTGGAGTGTTTATCCAGTGCTTCCTTCTTTTCAGTTATGGAGGGTTTGATATGGACTGTTTGTTATGGAGGGTTTTCTTGTTTGATATGGAGAGTTTTGTTGTCTCAGTTTTTGGAGTTCTTGTTGTCCCTTCTTGTGGGGTACCTTCTTTTTTTATATCAGTTATGGTTAATACCTTGTTGTCCCTTCTTGTGGATTACTTGTTACAGTTGTCTTGTGATGGTCTATACCTTGGAAAAATTGTTCATAAGTCCTTATGACATAGATTAAACCCTAGAGGTTTGATCCATGAACCTAAAACTATTTCTGAGCATATTATAAAGGTTTTTCATCCACACATGTGACAGGTACATCTTTCTTAGATCAGGAGGTAAGCTTGAGGTTTGTCTTTTCACTCATAATTTTTCTTTATACTCGGAATTTAATTTAGATCTGTTTATTTCTTTTCTCATATATAATGATCTTGTGAACAAAAAAATAAAAAGGCATTATTTGTTTCTATTTTTCCCTAATTCTAACAAATTTCCTATGACTTTGACCAAGGGCACACTACTCTAGGAAGCCTACTCACACCTTCTTGTGACCATTCTTCTTTTTATTCTTAGCATATACCAACTCACCCTACTTGAGTAAACCTTGTTAATTTTACTTATGGTTGACTTTGATGTAATTTTCTATTTAAGATTGATATTATTTCCTTGAGGATCCTTCCCATTTATGTGAATGATCCTAACACTTTCCATTTCTAGTGTAGGGAGGGTGCTCCTTACTTGAAGGAGGTTTTCCCCATATTTATGACACCATACATATTTCTACTTATAGTACCTAGCTGCCATTTCAATTAAGACATTTAAATATGCGTTGTCATTTCAATTTTGTTTACCCTACTCATTTTTTTCATTCATATTTAGCTCCATATAAGGCACTGGTTGATCTATAAGGTTATTTATTCATTAAAAAGATACTCATTTAATTCTAATTGATTTTCATGCATCCTTGGGCATAATGTTGAGCGTACATATTAGTTATTTTTATTTATTGTCCTTAGCTTTTCTGTCAAAAAAGAAAGTAGCTTAAGTTTCAAGATTTTGGATAATGAAGCATGTATATAGTTTAAGTATTTTTCTAGGAGTATATATATATATATATATATATATATATATATATATATATATATATTCCAAGAAAAAAAATTATATTTGTTATTTCATCAAGAAATCAAAATATACATTGCTAAGCCTTGTTGTTATGTTCTGATCCCTTATTTTTTAGTAGTTCATGTTTGGTCATTATAGTCTTCAGACTCAAAATGAATCAAAATAGAAACCTCGAAGGAAACATGTCTTTACAATATAATCATTAACATAACCATACATACACAAAATTCAGAGTACAAACTGATGTACTGCTGAAAATATAGAATTTTTGGAGTGCTCATGTATGACTAAGGAACCTTCCTCCAACACTATAGCTTCTTTTTATAATGCTTCCACCTTGATAATTAATTCTCTATACAGATGGTTAAAATAAATATGTTGGAAATGTAACCTAGATTCTACAATTCTTTCAAGTAAAGGAGCAAGAACCAGATTTGAGATTGTGCATTGATTATTACACCAATCTGTAAGAAATTTATTTTCACCATGTATTTGAAGCTTTGTTATACCTTTTGATAATGAAAATCTGAGAAGAATCCATAGGCACAAGATTCAGATTTGTTATTTGTTTATATTCCCACTCCATATTTTAGTAAGAAGTAATGGTGTTGCTTGAGATATAATATGGTACATGCTCAACATGAACCTGTGGTTCCTCGACAAGCCCCATCAAAGAAACCCTATGCATAATATTGATTAATTGTAGGATCCTTAATAACTATGTGAGATGGTCTCTTTGTGATTTTGGTACATTCTTTAAAGAGGATTTAAATTTTTTGCACCACAATAGAAACTTCCAAGGACTTGTCTTCGAAAATCATTTTAGTTTTGGTTACCCACAGTCCCCATATCACAAAAGATGGAAGTGATTTGAAATATCTCACCGTCAAGTTTGATTTCCACACCTCAAAACATTATACTAAAGATCACTTTAGTAGTAGATATATATACCTTAGAGGATATACTAAATATTTTATAGATGAATAGGCCAAAATGAAAGATTAACATTTTCTATTTGCAAAATTTAAAAATATCAAAAAAGGAAAAATAAATTGACATTTTTTTAAATACCTACAGGTCATCGCTATTATGACATATGGTAGCGTCGCTCCCATGTAATACTCATCATTGATATATATATTAATGTCGGTTGAGCGACGCTACCATATGTCATAATATTGATGTATGGTAACGTCGCTCCCATGGAAAACATGTCATTGATATATAGCTTAACGTCGGTTGAGAGACGTTACCATACGTCAATATTATTTCATATGGTAATGGCTCTCCCATAGCATCCACGTAGTGGAGACCGACGAAATGGGACGTCGAAATTTTGGCGTCTCTGATGTCGTTGTAGCAATGACTATATGGAGTTTGGACCTTCAGATCCAAGATGACACGAGTCCGCATAAAACGTCGCAATAGAGATGATATCTATGGCATCGGAAAAGTGATGTCATGTGAAACGACGTTTGAGGGGGTCCTTTGTTTGACATTCTCCCAAAAATACAAAAAGGCAATTGCGTCGAATGCGCCATTGGAATTTAACCCAAATGTACTAGTGACAACTATCCTGATTTCCACCAGCTCTCTTCCTCTTGACCTGACCAACCCAAGGAATGCACCATTCGCTTATCAGGGATAAACCAAGGGATGTACCATCCTTTTATGAGGGATAACCCAAGGAATGAACCATCCATTTATCATGGTTATACCAAGGGATGTACCATCCGTTTATCATGGATAAACCAAGGAATATTCCATTCATTTATCAAGGTATCTCGAACAAGTAGCTAGGAATATCACTACTGGGAACTCAAATGAATCACTGCTAGGAAAAATATCAATAAAATAACCAACAAAAACCTTTTTGATGCAATGTGATTCACACAAGAGTGTGCTCTTCAGACTTGACAACCTGGTTCTTCAACAGTGCAACTCACACTATATTTCACTCTTCATGCCTGACAAACTGGTTCTTCGGAAATGCAACTCACACTAAAATTCACTCTTCAAGACTGACAACCTAGTTCTTTGGCAATGAAATTCACACTAAAGTTCACTCTTCAGGCCTGCCAACCTTGTTCTTCGACAATGCAACTCACACTAAAGTTCACTCTTCAGGCCTGACAACCTGGTTCTTCGATAGTGCAACTCACACAGGAGTTCCTCTTTAGGCTTGCCAAACTGGTTCTTCGACAGTGCAACTCACATAGGAGTTCACTCTTCAGGCCTGAAAACCTGGTTCTTCGACAGTGCAACTCACACTAGAGTTCACTCTTTAGGCATGAAAACCTGGTTCTTTGACAGTGCAACTCACCATCTACGCTCAAGCATCCCTTTCATTGTTATACATTTCCTCAAGCGATCCATCATTTGCCAAGGTTTTCTCATGCAGACAAATGCCAACTTGTTTCTAGAATTCCACTAGAAATGTATAACATGTGGCAATCATCCCATCTACATTACATGCATACAATTAACATGAGACATCATCATATAATTATAAAATTTCAAATCGGTTTTACACAAGAAAACATAATTTCCCAAACATGAGTCTTTTTGCTCATAATTGTTTGGCTCTTGAAGTAGTATATTTCAGTATTCCTTACGGGATTACATCCCTGCCATATCTAGAACATAATTCTTGCAATTTTATTAATTCCATGCAATCAAACAAATTGTTAGTATATCGTAACACTTTTCAATTATCAATTTCTCAAATCTAGTTTTATAAGAAAATAAAAATTCCCACACATGAGATTTCTTCTCTTTATGTTTGGTTCTTGCAGTAGTATATTTCAGTCTCTCTTATGGACATACATCATCACCATATCCATACCATTCTACCTACAATTTCCTCAAATTTCTTGCAGCCAAACAAGATTGTTAGCACTCATGCATATTTTTAGTAGTTCATGAAATGATATCAGAATTGTATCTACCCAACAGTTCAATCATTTCCAACCATTATTCACATTAAAATGACATTCTTCTATTCATCATATTATCTATAATAACACTATCATTCATTGTACATGCACTATCATCATATCAATATTTTCATAATACAATCAAACTTTACCAATAAATAGAACCAATGTGCCAATAATCATGGCCACATCTACGCAATGCATCCTTGCATTGATTCTAGAATACCATATGTTCATGTCATGTATCCCACCATGTGGTTTGGAAGGTATGGCTTGTGCCTCAATACACCATCCAAACTCTTCCCCACAACCCATTTTATCCTTTGGATACCTTCCTCTTCAACCCATACACAACACTAGGAACATCATCCCTTAGTGTTGTTTAGCGTAGGAAAAAAGGTTGCAATTCAAACCTCAATTTCATAGGGAATAACCATCATGCACTTGGATAACACTATATAATTTCCATCTAAACTCATCATGGCCTCACACATGACCATCTCAAATGATATTCATTGTTACAACATGAGTAATCTCTCCTGACTTAACTTGGTTATGAATTCATAACGAACATAACACAATATGCAATTAAATTTCATAAATTCATTCAAGCAACAAATAATATTTGCATGCCCAAACGGGTTGGATCCAATGGTGGAAAGTGACGAGTTTTTCACAGTTGGGCAAGGCTCAATTCCCACGCGGGCTTTACCTAGAGCCATGGGGGCACCTTGAGGTAGTGGTCGAACATTTGGTTGCACCCAGAGATACTATATTAAATGGTATCATGACCTGTGCACACATAAGTGGATCAAAGCCCACCCCCATGTCCTTCAAATTTTAAAGATATTGATTTTGGTATCGTCCTAAGGTAATGCTCGAAGGGTTTCTATGACCTTTTTCTAAAAAATATTCTTGGCGATTAGGGTTACAATGAGGGAAAGAGAGAAATGCACGTTGTTGGATCATTGGTGTGGGATTGAAGACGAGATGGGAGTCTGAATGGATCCCCTGCTGAGGACTTAGAATTATGAAGCCTCAAGGAGTAATGTCATTCTTGTTGGGAGGTAGATATGGCTGCAACGGTCATCTCAACTCCAGCTCTTTTTCCATTAAATGCGAAGCTACAGGATGATCACTATGCCATGGGGATCGATCGTGGTATCTTCATCCGTCACTCTGTTACATGAATCGAGTTAAGAGTGATGTTGTCGACTGCATATTCCATCGAAGATCGAGGCTTAATTCCAGACATCACGTCGCGACTTGCTCTAAGACAACTCCAGGCTTTCCCATTTTTGTAAATACCATCGTCGGTTCTTATCTCTGCTTTCAGGATCGGGATTCAAACTCTATTTTTGAGCTCAAATCCTAGATCCACCAGGATATAGGTATTTCGCCTTGATTTCAACGACTAATCTTTGAAGGAAGGAATCTTGTGGATGGCTCTCTACTATGGGGTTATGGGAATCTAAAGAATGCAACCATTTCTCTCATTTCTCATCTGCATGGAGGAGCACCATCCTCCACTCATCCAATCTCTTACAAGCATGCCATGAAAATGGGGATTTCCGCTCCTTTTGGGTCCAAGGCCAAAAATTTTGGAGAAAAGGAGATTTTTGGCTCTACCTTCATTATGGATAAGTTCACATAACCTCCAACAACAAGGGTTAAAGATCCCCATATCTATGGCTATGCATATATCCACCAGAAAAAATCCATCATCTGTTGTTTCAACAGACGATGTCCCTCGTCTTCTGCGCTAAGAGACTGGGTAAATAAGACCTGGTAGTTAGGTCATGAGCTATTCTTTTGCTCCAAATGGTTTTTCATTGTTAACTTTTCCATAGAGGTGGACTGCCAATGCGTGCTAGAGAAAGGTCCATGGTTTTGGGGAAGATATGGTCTTTCCATGCAGAGATGGTTCCCTGATTTCAACCCGCTGACTATGACTGCTATGACTACACCGCTTTGGGTAAGACTCCCCAATTTACCTTTTCATTTTTATACTCAAGCATTTTTACCTACTTGGTCTATTGTGTCGTTAAGTAAAAGTGTGTTTTCTAGTGTGTTTCTTTAGTATGCATTAGTATGCATTTGTAGTTAGGAAATCCGACGGTCGCGATATGTTCCCGACATAGAGTGATCTGACGGTTCATACTCTCCTCGATATTAACGACCATTTATCTGTGGCTTAACACCCGATTGGTCCATGATCTCTATTTAAAGAGAATGGAGGGTCATTTGTTGATGATCGATTGTGGGAAACTCTCTTGTAAAATCTCTCTGTAATCTTTTTCTTTGCATTAATAAACTATTCCAAGTGGTCGTGTTGGTTGGGGCCGTGGATGTTTCCCTGTAGGGTTTTTACCACGTGAAAACATCAGTGTGTTGATATTTGATTCGGTTATGTGAGTGGTTACTGAAGGTGTTCATCCTCTATTGGAATACTTGTGTTGTCTAACATGGTATCAGAGCCTGTTTGAAGACCCGCTCATGTTGTAGATCGAGATCGTGAAGCCGAGTTGTCTCATCTCCCGTTTCTATCATTTACGTACATTTCTAGGCTGAGAGGACTATTCCATTGCATCCGTAGCACTCGTTTCATTCAGGAACACTTTTCGTTTCACTCGAAAATATTTTTGTTTGCCCAAGATATGACCATTACAGTCGGATCCGAAGGTATAAAGTTTGAATACGCATTTTTTAAATTTTTTGCAGAGAAGTATTTTGGTTTTATTTCGGTTTCGTATTTTTTATTTCCGGGTTGCTACTCTTTGAGATCTGCGTATGCTATTTTCCCCATGCCCTATGCGATCTCGGCAAATCAGAAATAGATAGGAAAAGGTGCATCTTCCGGATAAGATAATAGAGATCTAACCCTTGTTGTCATCGAGAAGCGGAATTTTTTTCTTGTGTGAAAGGAGTTTTTTTTTAGCACGCTCTCCAAGGTCATCTTCAACAAAAACAACAACCCCAATCCTCCTTTTGAACATTACAATATGTTTTGATAGACCATTTGGTTAAAAGTTGCCTTATTAAGTAAGAGGTATTGAGTTCAAGTCTCTCTTTTGTTACTTTTTTTGAAAAAGTTCATGCTAAAATTGTAAAGTGTATTTCACTTCAAGTATAAAAGTGAATCACTATAAGTAGCTTTAATATTCTATTTTAGAGTTATTTATTTTGCATGCATCTTTTCTTTGTAAAAGTGAGCCCCACTTCTCTTTATAAAAGTGGGTCACTTCATAAAGCAACTTACACTACCACATGGTCCTTTGGTTACCGTTTATGCCTCTTTTTTAAAAGGGCATAACTCTCACATCCAAAGTCCATTTTCAGTGCCGGTTTTTTTTTAAACCGCATAACTTTTCGAGATATTTCCATTCAGATCATCAATTTCAGTTTTTAAATCTGTATTATCTGCATATTTAATATGGCTTCTACAAATAATCTCTCACTTACCAGCACCAACTACTTCCAATGGAAATCCCATATGGAGGATTTATTAAGAAGTAAAGGCTTGTACTGGATTACCTTGGGAAAGGAAACAATACCCACTGATGTTGATAAGAAAGCCAAATGGGATAATAGGAATGACGAAGCACGTGGATTAATTGGAATGTCCATCTCTCCTGATTTAAGGTTCCACCTTCAATCAATTGATAAACCCAAAGAAGCTTGGGAAAATATTGAATCTGTGTTTGGTAAACACAATATTATTCGAGCACAACAGTTAGAAAATCAAGTATTAACTTTAAGTCCAAGTGATTTTTCTTGCATTGAATACTATCTATCTAAGTTTAAAACACTCAGAAATTTATGTGAAGAATGTAAGATAAAGATAGACGAAGATCGTTGCATCTATATTATTCTTTCTAAGCTAGGTAGTGCATATTTTTTGTTTGTATCTACCTTTTATGCCATGCAAGAGGCTCTAGGGGCAGCTTATCAAAAACCCAATCTTGAGAACTGTTGTGATGCTTTGATTAGAGAGAAAGATAAACTAGTACAACTTGGAGCGATGAACACTGTAGGTACCTCCAACAAATCCTTAGTTGTCCATCAGAAAGACAAACCCAAGAATCCCAAGAAGAAACATCATCGCCACAACAATAAGAAACATAAGGGTCCCAAACCCACTCAGACAGCTTTTGCTCCTAATGGAGACAAAGGAGCAAAATACAAAAATAAGAATACTAACCAGCATTGCAACTTTTGTGATAAATATGGTCATGATGAGTCCAAACGTTTCAAGAAGATGGAAGATTTAGAAGTAGCGATGAAGAAGCACAACATCAGTATTGATTCTACTTCTTCTTCTTCTTCTTCTTCTCATAAACATGCACTTTTTGCTTTTGGTTTCTCCTTCAATACAAATTCTACTTCTACTTCTACTTATGATGAGTGGCTTATTGATTATGGAGCATCCTATCATATGGCTAAGGATAGAGCCATATTTTCTACTCTAAATGAATGTAACACCAAGAAAATATTTGTTGGTGATGATAGATCTCTTAGTGTTGAAGGATCTGGAATAGTTCAAGTAGAAAATGATCATTTCAATGATGTATTATGTGTTCCAAGTCTTTCTTGTAACCTTCTATCAGTATATCAAATCACTCATTCAGGTGAAGGTAAAACCTTAGAGTTTTCACCTCACCAAGTTGTAATCAAGGATCTAAAAGATCCTAAGCATGTTCTTGCAACTAGAATTACTAATGATATTACCAGGTTGTACAAATTTGACAACTTTGGGTCATCATCTTTTTCATCAGTTTTTGTTGCTCATAGCGATGACTTGAGAAAACTTTGGCATGAGCGGTTTGATCATCTAAACTATTTCTCATTGAAACAACTATGTAATCAATAGATGGTGACTAGTCTTCCTCTTGTTTCATGCAGAGATGGTGTTTGTGTCGGTTGTGTTCTTGGCAAACATCATCGGGACAATTTTGACAAACATGCCTCTTGGCATGCCTCAGGTCCTTTGCAGCTTGTTCACAGTGATTTGTGTGGTCCACTTTCTTCTCCTTCTTTTTTTTGGTGCAAATATTTCTTAACTTTCATTGATGACTTTTCCAAACGTACTTGGGTTTACTTCTTAAAACTTAAGAGCGCAGTTTTTGACAATTTTTTGGCCTACAAGGTCCTTGTAGAAAAGCAATTTGGACATCAAATTCAAAGTTTAAGAACAGATAATGGAGGCGAATATGTGAACAATAATTTTACAAGTTACTGCACTACACAGGGAATCCAATTGCAACACACTATTCCATATACACCACAACAAAATGGTGTTGTTGAAAGAAAGAACCGCACATTAAAAGAAAGGGTTAATTGTATGATCCAATCTAAGGGATTAAGTCTAAAGTATTGGGCGGAAGCCATCAACTGTGCAAATTACATAGTAAATCACACTCCCACAAAGGATCTTAACAATGTAACATCAGAAGAAGCTTGGACTAAAATTAAGCCAGATGTAAGTCACTTCTGTGTATTTGGCAGTATAGCATGGGCTCACATTCCTGATGAGAAAAGGAAAGCATTGCAGCCTAAAAGTGAGAAGTGTATATTTTTTGGTTATTTTGAAGATGTCAAAGGTTATAGACTTCTTCAATCACATTGTAATGAAATTATTATTAGAAGAGATGTTAAATTTGATGAAAATATATTGGTCTGCGAGCCTAATTCGACATTTGTGCCTTCTTTGGCCCGCGAGCCTAATTCAGCGGTTGTGCCTTCTTTGGCCTGTGAGCCATCTTCGACGTTTGTGCCTTCTTTTGATCTGGTTTCTTCTTCAGATGATGACAATGAGGATGAAAATCCACCTATGCCTGCTGACCCTCCTCCAGATGAGTCCTTTGAACCTAAACCAGCACCATCTCCACCGCTTCCTAGATGGGTCTGTTCAACATGAGAAGTAGCTGGTGATCATGTCGGTTATCCTTCAGATCAACGTCAAACATGTTCACAGTTCCAACGAGCCTCTTCTCTTTTGGCTCAAGTTTCAGAAACTCATGATCTAGAGACATTTGAAGAAGATTCAGGTCATCTAGATTGGGATACAACAATGAATGAAGAGTATAGTTCTTTAATGTAAAATGATACTTGGGATCTTGTACCTCTTCCAAAAGGAAGAAAACTTGTTAGATGCAAATGGGTCTACAAAACTAAGTATGCATCGGATGGAAGTGTTGAAAGACACAAGGCTCAGTTAGTTGCCAAAGGATTTTCCCAAGTTGAAGGAATTGACTATAATGAAACCTTTGCCCCTGTAGAAAAAATGAATTACATCCGCCTTGTTCTTGTCCTTGCTGCCTCACATAAATGGGAGGTCCATCATATGGATGTTAAATGTGCCTTGTTGCACAGAGATGTACAAGAAGAAATCTACATGGAACAACCTCCTAGCTATGTCCAGAATGATTGTAGCCTTGTTTGTCGCCTCAAGAAATCTCTTTATGGTCTCAAGCAAGCTCCTCAAGCTTGGTATGCCAAAATGGATAGCTTTCTTATTGCCACTGGATTCTCTAGATGTCATTATGATCCTAATGTCTATACCAAGAAAGTAGGAATCCATCTCATAATCCCTGTCCTTTATGTTGATGACCTTATCCTTACTGGTAGTGAATCAAAACCTTTAAACCATGTGAAAACCAGCCTTAAGAAGAAATTTTAAATGACAGACTTAGGCCTTTTGCACTATTTCTTTGGCCTCCAAGTTTTGAAAACCAATGACAGAATTTTTATTTCCCAGTCTAAGTATGCTTGTGACCTTCTTCATCACTTTCACATGGACGATTGTACACCAACCCCTTCTCCCTTCCAGTCTGGAGTCAAGCTTACTACCACCTATACTTCTCCTGAAGTTGATGCCACCCTGTACCGTCATTTAGTTGGTAGCCTCTTATACTTGACTCATACCCATCCTGATATTTCCTTTGTTGTTGGTCTTCTTGCCCGGTATATGCAAACGCCCCATGAAATCCATTGGAAAAAATCTAAAAGGATACTTTGTTATGTTCGTGGTACAGTTCAGTTCGAGATACATTACATTTCAGGGGGGGCTCCTTTATTGGTTGGTTTCACTGATTCAGATTGGTTCGGCGACCCTGATGATCAGAAGTCTACTACAAGTTATCTTTTCAGCCTTAGTTTAGGACCTGTCACTTGGGCCTTTAAGAAACAACAGGCTATTGCACTTTCTTCAGAAGAAGCAGAGTACCAAGCAGTGGTAAATGCAAGTCGGGAAGCCCTATGGCTTCGACAAATCCTTTCAGAGTTTGGATTCCAGCACCAGCATCCGACCAGCCTTTGGTGTGACAATCAGAGTGCCATCAATCTCACCAAAGACCTAGTTCAACATCAGCATAGCAAACACATCGAGCTACACATGCACTTCATCAGAAAGCTCATTCATGATCAAGTTATTGAAGTGCTCTTTTTCCCTACAGAAGATCAAGTTGTAGACATTTTCACAAAGTCTCTTACAGATGCGAATTTTTCCAAACTTCGATCTATGTTAGGAGTTCAGTAAGTTGTCATTAAGGGGGTATAGGCTCTAATGCCTCCTTCCTTCTCCTATTGTTTCACTATTGCAAATCCTTCAATCCTATCCCAAGTTGTTCATAAGGGGCGTTGTTAGGATATTTAGAAACTTAGGAGATAGTTAAGATCTACTTGATCTATTGTGTCATTAGGTAAAAGTGTGTTTTCTAGTGTGTTTCTTTAGTATGCATTGAATTTGCATTTGTAGTTAGGAAATCCGACGGTCACGATATGTTCCCGACATAGAGTGATCTGACGGTTCATACTCTCCTCGATCTTAATAGCCATTGATTTGTGTCTTAACACCCGATTGGTCCATGATATTTATTTAAAGAGCATGGAGGGTCATTTGTCGATGATCGATTGTGAGAAACTCTCTTGTAAAATCTCTCTGTAATATTTTTCTTTGCATTAATCAACTGCTCCAAGTGGTCGCATTGGTTGGGGCCGTGGATGTTTCCCCGTAGGGGTTTTACCACGTGAAAACATTAGTGTGTTGATATTTGATCTGGTTATCTGAGTGGTTACTGAAGGTTTTCATCCTCTGTTGGAATACCTATGTTGTCGAACAGATTTCAACCCGCTGACTATGACTGCTATGACTACACTGGTCTGGGTAAGACTCCCCAATTTAACTTTTCATTTTTATACTCAATCGTTTTTACCTACCCTGGGCAATGTGTTGGGTAGGTTTATCAAGATTGGCATAGATCGATTAACGAAAGGATTTGTCACCTTCGCCCTCATATGCATTGAAATCGACCTCAATCAAGCACAATCGGATAGGATTCTTATACATTGGAATGAGGATGATACTTACACGCAACTGGTCGATTATGAGAACATTGCCTTCAGGTTCAGATCCTTCCAGAAAAGAAGGCACCTTCAGGCAACTTGTCCTCTATCCCCAACCCCATCCTTATCTCCTGGAGCACGAAAAAGGGTTAATGGTTGGAAAGACCCTAAAAATCACAAAAGTCACTTGAACTCATCATATGACGACAAGAAACATCACAAAGACGCCCCATATCCTCTACCTTCTACAACACCATTGCAGTCTCCAACAAATGCGCAGAAGCCAACCATAAACCCAAAACACCAGCCTTTGGCTTCAGCACAACATCCTAAAGATTCTAAAATTTTGACTCTGATTCATGTAGTTCAACCTTTGCACACTCCCCTCGAAAAGGATTAATTGAATGACCTAATCATGGCCACAACCCTGCTCTCAGGGACTCATAAACGTCCCCATGAATCAGATAATTCAGCCAGTGACAGGGAATCACCCTTAGCTTCCACAATATTTTGACATTTCCTCAGACCATATGGATTTGGTGGCGAAGGATGTTGAGCCTATCATTTTGTGTGGTTGGATTTATGTTCGTAAGAAAAAAGGAAGAAAGGATCATCTTCGACCATCACAATGACCCGACCCTTTCTCGTTATCTTTTAATGTTTCATCTTGTTATGCCCATGCACTCTTTGGTTCTCTTTTAGCATAGGTTAGTCTCTAGTGCTCCCATGTTCTCTTTCTAGGGGGTCTTTTGCTATCAGCAAGTCTATGTATCACTTTGTAATTTTTTTTTGGTTGAATAGAAGGATTCCCATCTAGTTTATTTACATAAAAAAAAAACAAATACTATTTGCATACTCAAGGCCTCCCACCTTTTCATCAATTCAAATATTGATATTAGAATGAGAGGACTCTTACCTTCACTCCCTTCAACATTTATATGTTATAACAACCCCAAATGCATACATGCATGGTTGTTATCAATTTACTTGATGCTACCTTACCTTTTACATTTGTAGAAGCTCGTCATATCCCTTCACTAAATTTATTGGTCAAAATTTTCCCCATCCTCATTTGTCTTCATATGGATGGATACCATAAGAAACAATATTGTCATGCTATAATCATTTTTCCTGGATACAAAATCCATCATTAGTTTTATTCAAATATCATAATTTATATATATATATATATATATATATATATATATATATATATATATATATATATAGATAGATAGATAGATAGATAGATAGATAGATAGATATAGATATAGATATAGATATAGATATAGATATAGATATATAGATATAGATATATAATCATTCCACTGGCATGTTCAGGTTCATGCATGTCTACATGCACAAACACACATTAGTATGCACCAAGCATTTGATCTTTCATGCCTATTTTATGCACATGCATTCTATCTGTATTCTATGCATCATGCATCAATTCTATCACACACTCCAATTCATATATATTTCATATTAATCAATTATTTATATTTATTTTGTTGCAGATGATTGTCTTGGAATTTCTGTAGAACCCTGATGCCCTATTCACTGTTATTTTTATCAACTTTGCACCATTGGCCCCTATTCTACACCTGTTATCCAAGCCTCACTTGGTCATTATGTATTTCCAATCACTATCTAGTTCACTAGGGATGCCATCTTGCAACTACTTTATGCAAAGAATCTTGTCCCAACATCCTTTGGCTAAATTCTCAATATTCATAGTGTTGTAACATGCACTATTCCAGTTGAATATTAACACTGAAATTTAATTAATAACTTCCTATTTTTCTTGACCAAATCGACCTTGGAATACCATTATCATTGACTGACATTTCAACATTTTGAAATACTTCTTTCATGTTTTCTTTCTAACATTCTTTTCCACCCATGGATTTGCTCAATATTAAATATTTATCTTCACTTCATTGAGTGATTCATTGTGAAGCACTTTTTTTTGGCCATTCAAGACCACTCTGATCCAATGGAAATGCCACCCTTTTCCATTTGCACATGTACCTTGCTTTTTTTGTGCACTCTGGTAATAGAGGCATCTTTCTTGCTTGTGTAATTTTAGACAAGAGTTGCTAGACCATATATGACAATTCCTTCTTCCTACATTCCCATGCCTCCTCATAGAGATGATTGATCCAGCCATAAGTCACACTTCATCTCATGATATCATTTATCCTTCTCTTGTAACAAGCTTTTGTTGCCTTTAATATATTTCTATCTTCAAGGTTATTGAGTCATCCTTGTTTCTCGCGCATGCAATGACATTCTTTACTTGTTGGGTTCATACCCTATGTGAAATATCTATTGAAATTAATTTGCAAGCCATTCAATATTTATATCATTTGAATACTAATATTCCTTTTCTTTTATTTATACCCTTGACAACCTTGAAACACCTTCCCTACACTTTCCTTTGCATTTCTTCTCATAGTGACAATATCTTTCCTATCCTTTCTTCCATTTGACTATGTCTCGGCACTCCCCGTGCCGACATGAAAACCTAGGATCTCTTCCTCATGGGTGTAATATCCTTGAAAATATTCCATAATTCCAATCCTCATATAGGAACTAAAGTTTATTTATGTACCTCTAATTCTGTAAGAAAATTGCATGTAATAATCATTGTTAGAACATGCATATTATAAAACATTTCATTAATTAGAATAAATGTTATTTCTTCATCAATGTATGAAGGAAATATTGCACCAATTCAAATTTTTATTTTCTTGATGCAGTCCTCCTCGAAACAACTTCCCAATGACTATAGTCTTGCCCGAAAATCGAGATCTGGTTTGAAAGTTATAGCCCTCTGAAGTTCTTGTACATATCTACAACATCTTCGGAGACCTGAAGTCCTGAATTCTTCTCTCATTCCAAAATCTACGGTGGTAATCGATCCACCTTCGTATTTGACGATCCTGGTCAAAAGCGCACGACCTCCTAATAATTAACTCCCTTACAACTTCACATTGCGCTTTCTCTCTCCTCTGTTGATCTATATTAATGGATTCATCGTGGATCTAAGTCATATTTATTATTCATAAATTCCATGAACCCACCACCAACACTTAGTTTATTTTTCCTTCATGGACTCGCAGACTTATAAACTTATAACCTTCCTTTCATAAGTTCGTTTGAAAGGTCTTCGTTCACTTAACCATTTTTCCACTTCTTCGGACTCGCGGACTCACAATATTGTAACTTTTGTTTCGTAAGTTCATCCAAAAAGTCTCAACACTTAGTCATTTTCCACTTCTTCAGACTCGCAAACTCATGGACTCACAATCTTGTGAATTTTCTTTCATAATTCCATCTGAAAAGTCTCAACACTTAGTCATTTTTCCACGTCTTTGGACTCGCGGACTTGTGGACTCATAGATTCACAAGCTTGTAATATTTATTTCATAAGTCCATCTGAAAAGTCTCAACACTTAGTCATTTTCCCACTTCTTCAAACTCGCGAACTTGCTGAATTAGGAACTCACGGTCTTGTAACCTTTATTTCATAAGTCCATCCGAAAATTCTTAACACTTAGTCATTTTTCCACTTCTTCGGACTCGCAGACTCACAGACTCACAACATTTTAACTTTTCTTTCATAAGTTCGTCCGAAAATTATCAACACTTAGTCATTTTCCACTTTTTTGGACTCAAGGACTCATGGACATCACGAACTCACAATCTTGTAACTTTTCTTTCATAAGTCCGTCCGAAAAGTCTCAACACTTAGTCATTTTTCACTTCTTCGGACTTACTGACTCACAGAATCACAATCTTGTAACCTTTCTTTCATAAGTTCATCCAAAAATTCTCAACACTTAGTCATTTTTCCATCTTCGCAGACTCACAGACTCATAATAAGTCCCAACACTTAGCCATTTTTCCGTCTTCGCAGACTCATAAACAAATTTCTAAGATCTTACCGCAATCTCATGGGACTAACAGTTGGTCTACCACATGGCTCCACATCACCTGCCAATTGTAATCCTATCCAACATGTACCTGTCACTGTGGAAGAAAACGTCTTTCTTATACCATGTTAGTCGACACGTGGAATCCATGCCATGCCAACATCATCGTATGGAGAAATGCCCATTTTGTTCCAATTTGCTTATGTTCAAAATTTCCAAACGGGCTCAATTCTTCACATTACCCATGAAATTTCTCTCAATCTTACTGTCATAAACTCAACAAACTTATTTCATACATCCTTTTTTCGGCATTCTGTCAAACAATTTTCCTACATAGTCTGTAATTTTCACTTCTACGTTCCACTAATTTGCCCATCCAGGCTTAGTGTTGAAAACTAGGCTCTGATACCACTTTGTAATGCACCCAACCACCAAAGTGGGTCACTCCATTCAAAAACAATCTCTTTAACAACTATGATACTATAATGTAATGTACCCAATGCTCAGCTGAGCAAAATTACGTGCATAAACGCATTAGATTATTAAGATTTACTGGTAATTAAATTCATGTAGCTTACCAGCCGCAGATCACACACAATATTGACCAATTGACTGATACCATCATTTTGAATGCATCTAGCAGCATATATTAAACATGAACATAAATATTCAAGAAAACAATAAACACACAACATTCATATAAACCAATTACACAATGGAATTAACATAGGAACAAAACATAAACACTTATGTGTTAATGATTAACCAATTGGTTGCAAACGACGGATGAACCTCCTAACCTTAGGCACTGCTAATAATTTTCTCTCATAAACAAGCCACCCTTGAGTAGAGGCTATGAGTACAAAAGGAGATCTGGCCCACTAGTTATCCACTTTCATCATAGAGCATCCCCAAAACCCAAGTTCTAATCTCACAACAGTTCCAAACCTCCAGATTTCTATTTTCCCCACAATCTTCACTACCCAAGGAATGTACCCCCTTCACTACTCACAGTCCCTCGGAATGTGCCATTTTTTTATCGGGGCCACTAGTGGATTCGGTTGGCCATGAATCACTCAGCCGAGAACTCTAGGAACTCTCAATTGTTTCATATTTTCTCACAGTAGCCTTCACAAGGCTCTAAGTCATTTTCTCCACAAAAAATTGCACCATAGGCTTGTAGCCCGATTTACAGGCCCACAGGCCTGTTTGTTTCTCAGCATAAAAACACAACCAAACAATGGATTCCTTCAAGTAAACCATGGATGGTCCTCTTCCCAGCCTTTTTCTCCTCCTTTGCTGCCCAAAAAATCCATGTAAAAAATTTCCCTATTCTACATGTGAATTTCCTCCTCTTCCTTGCTTGCTTGATTCACACTCTTCTCAAGGATGATTGTACTTCATCCCAAGCTCTCCAATAAATATGGGATGTGACCACTCACACCCACCCTCTTACATGAGCTTAATGATTGGTATTTCACACACTCAATCAAAAAATAGAAGGTTATACATAAAGATAATAATTTCAAGAGTGTGGGTTGGATTAATACCCATGAATAATCCCCCCTTGGACCCCTCTCGCTTGTGAAATCATATCCCCCCATCGTTCTTCATCTCTTTTGTATAACAACCAATGATTATTCCTTTTATTAATTAATTGATGTTCATAACATGCAATTCGACCCCCGACCACATTAGATCAATACTAGCTCTTCGCCTCAATGCATCAACTCACCAACCTAATTCACATTTATACAATTACATTATAATTCGTGGGGATTAGAACTAGGGATGTTACAGTTTTCCTCAACAACACATCTTTGGTAAGCCTATCCCAAAGCCCTTGTCTTACAAGCTTACCTGGCGACTCCGCTAAGGGTGATTCTCTCACCTTCCTTTGATGATCCTAGATCATTTGGAAACTCCACTAATACATTTTGAGTTATTTCCAAAGTAATGGAATTATGGCTTTCCAAGAATGGTTTCCCTGTATTGATTTTGAAACTATCCTTGGATACCCAAACAAGTATAAACATGGATGGTCAAAGATCTTTCCAAAATTTGAAGGATAGGTTGTTACTCATGTTGTAAATTTCTTGAAATATATACAGGGCATGAGGGAGCATGAAGATGTACAAATACAATAGTTTGTAGTCTATGTAGCATTTGATGTACAAGATTGGATCAAAACCACTTGCAAACCGAAAACCATATTCTCTCTCATAGATATCATTAGAAACTTTATTGAGTATGGTAATGCACAATCTCAATCATATGAAGATACTCTTAAAGAAATCACAACATCCCTTAAAAGGGGATGTTTCTCCTCAGATCCTCTTATATGTGACCTTAGGAAGTCACACCATGCTCGAAGAGAAGAAAACTGTGACAAGCAGTGTACAAACTTCTCCCAAATATTGAAGGAAAGTGTCAAAGAAGATAGGAAGACATGCAAGTGATTGTTGAATCATTACAAAGATGTACGCTTGTTAATTGACATATGTACAATAAGACAGAAAGAATATGATCGCATATTGGCAGATTATGAACAAAGTCTCAAAACTTAAGAAGAGGAAGAGCTTGATAAGGCATACTTCTAACTGAAAACACTTTGTGTCAACATATAAGACACGTATAACCAACCTTTGGTTTTATCCGAGATATTGGAGTTGGATGTGGAAGGAGAAGAATGGGGTGATTCATAGGATGCATATCTTGATGAACCTCCCCTTCCAAACAAAAAAGCAAGTGATGAATAGTTTAATAACTAAGAACCTCCATGTCTTGAGCATGCCTTGAATGAATAAGGTTTCACATATCCAAGGAAAGAGCCCAAGGAACAAGCTTATGAAGATGGTTACCAATCCCTCGAAGAGGATAAAGAACTTCTTCATGATCCTATTGAAGGAAACAAAGACTTGACTGAAGAACATTTTGACGCCGAAGAAGAGGCTCCTCATGAAGACAAAGGGTTGTTGTTTTCTCCTCCATTTGATGAAGTCACCCAAGATTCCATTTGTAACACACCCACGACAGGGCATAAAATTTTCAATTTTCTTAAAGGATAGATTCTCCATTCATGGTTTCTAATTTGGAAAGTCAGGGAACCAGTCCAACCTCTCGGTCAAGGATCTTCGATTCTGAAGCCAAACGACTCTCTGAGACCCTGATGGTCTCTCTCTATAATTAAAAGTAGACCCTTTCAACTTTCGGGTGCAGGTCTAATGGTACCCGCGACCTTCCCTTCGTGCTTGGGGAATCTCTAATTTTGGGCACTAGCCCCTTTTCTGATAATCCCCTCCTTGAGGTGACCTTGGGCGATAACCTCATGCAAACACACAATTGCAGGCGCGACCAAAGGTGGTTTGAAAACAAACTACCTTTCGGCCCACAATTCTCCTCAAGCTTCGACGTGTCCTTTCTTCAAAACCGTGGTTTGGATTGCGTCCCACCCTCAAATTTTTAAAGTTTGTGCATCTTCGATCCCCACAATGCTATGGGACCGTCGATCTCATTGACCTTGACGGTGCTTCTAAACTGACGGCTTAGAACCATCCTTTCCGAATCTACGGATCAGATCTAACCTTTCTAAATCAACAACAGTGATTTATTTCATGATTTGGGTTTCAGCGGTTTCAACTCTCAACCCTTGCTTCCTCCTCAGTAGATATCTTCTGGAGTGGAATATATGTTGACACCTGTCACTACAAATGTGTGGCTATGATTTTCCTTCGTGAGTTCGGCCTTCGGGAGTTTCATTTCTCAAATTATCATTTCTTTCGTAGATATTTCTCTGAAATGGCATATCGTCCACCATGCGTCCTCCTCAATCGATGGTTCTGCTCTCACTTTAGGACTTTGGCCTCCTCAACCAAATCAACGGTCCTTCAGTTCCCTCCTCGATCAACGATTGAGACCTTTTTGGGTCTTCGAACCTTTTCCTCCTCTCTTTCCTTCTAGAGTTCTAGATCTAGCGTCGTGTGTCCACCTTCACATCGACAGCTCTCGTCGCTTTGGATTTGTGGACTTCAAAAATCTCAAATATCAACTCTGACGCAGGGCCGTGCCACCAAGGCACGTCCGCTCTCACAGGATCTTCTTCCTCTCGCCCGAAGAACTCTAAGGTTCTTCTATTTCCTTGTCGGGAAATCTGCACCCACAACAATCTCTCCCCGAGGTCTCCCCTTTTCTACCGGGAGATCAGCTAAATCTCGCTATCTCGTGAGTTCATGAATCAAAGCCTCGGACTCTTCCTTTCCAAATCTTGCGATACCCAAAATAGAGATACGGGTATAGCTCATTTCCTTGTTAGTGCCCTCACCGCATGCAACCGTGGGCTAGGCTTAAATGTTAGCGCCTCTCGCAACCTCGCAACCTCGCCACCTCGTCGGTTGAACCGTCGAGTTTTCACCCTCCTATTTCGCGAATCCCCGAGATTCGAGAATTCAACGGAATGTTGACTTCTATCTCCAGGAAACATGTGTCCACCCGTCGACCATGAGGGTCCCACCTTATGCTCTGCCACGCGTCCACACGAACCTCATCTCCTCGGCACTTCGCGACTCACGAATCCTAACTCCAATACTTCGTGACTTCTTGCGGCGAGATCCCGAGGTCTTCGTGCCACCTGTATTCCACTCACCTGCTTCGCTATGGCCCACATAGTCCTCTAGTTGTCGGGATATCGCTTCTCCCAGCCTCACGATCCCTGTGACCAAATTCTCAGGTCTTATCTCACGAGACTCTGATACACGATCCCACATGCAGATCCACCGGTCCTCCTATGATCCGAATCCAACGGCTATCCTCCTCTCGCACCTCACGCCCTCGTGACTTGGAGTACCCAATGCTTGGGCCTTTACCCTGTGAACTTCCGAGTTCACGATATCTCTCGATCTCTCACACGCGTCCTCTTCAATGGGCGATCCCGATCCTCTCGACCCTTCGCCGCTTCGAGTCCTTGCGCCTTGTGACTTTGAACACCCAATGCTGGGTCTTTCACCCTGTGAACTCCTGAGTTCGCGAGATCTCTCGATCTCTGAAACTTGTCCTCCTCAAATGGATGGCTCCTGTCTTCTCGCCCCTTCGCTGCTTCGCGTCCTCGCGCCTCGCGACTTTGAACATCCAATGCTTGGGATTTCACCCTGCGAACTCCCGAGTTCGCGAGATCTCTCGATCTCTGCCACCTATCCTCCTCAGATGTATGGCTCCAAATCTCTCGCCACCTTGCCACCTTGTGACTTTGAGTACCCAATACTTAGGCGTTCACTCAGCGAACTCCCGAGTTTGCGAGATCTCTTGATCTCTTCCACCTGTCCTCCTCAGATGGACGGCTACAATCCTCTCGCCACTTCGCCACTCGTGAAGTCGAATGACTTCCTCTTCCAACCTCTAATGCCTAAGTCCTCGAGGTGGGTAATCTCGTGACACGCGTCCACTCCCAAACGAACGGTCCAGATCCTTGTCGAGATTTCTCCTCCTATCCACGAGGACTTACCCTCCGTGTAACTTTCGCAAATCCGATGGTTGTCGGGATTTCTGCTTAGATCTAACGGCCAGATTTGTTCTCCCTCTGTGCACACTCTTCCGGCTGCTCCTTGGACTTGAAAACCAACGGCCCATATTCTATTGGCTGATCCAATGGCCGACATTGCTCCTCTCGAGCTTTGGCGCTCTTTCTTCCTGCACTTGGAAGAAATTTCAAAGATTCAAAAGCCCTCAGCCTATGCTTTCTTCCTCTGTGAGCTCTACAACCTCGCACCTCGCTATGAGTTCTCCATGACGTTATTCCTTCTGAGCTCATTATCCTCGAATCCTTAGAGGATTCCAACGTCTTCTCTCCTGCAGAGTCTTCACGGGCACATAGCGTGCTACCTCTTCTGAGCTTCTGCAACCACTCAGATCCTTAAGGGATTTTGTCCTTCTTCCCCCTCAGATGGAGAATGAAATGGATGCCCTCCTGGATATCCTTCTTCTCAAGCCTCTTCTTGAGTACTCCTGGGTATTTAGCAACCTGGTGGAGGTCCTTCAGTGGACTCTCCCTTCGCAACACAGAACGCAAAGAGTTATTTCCTCCTCTATTTCTATCTACACACTTCCTCGACGCCCTCTTGGCGGAGTATCTTCTCCCAGAACGTTCAAGGTCCTGTCTTCTTCTCCTGTGCACCCCTTGCACTTTATCAATGCCCTTCTGGCAGAGCTCTCAGAATCCTCAGTGATTCTGCTTCTCCTTCAAACTCTCAGCAGAGTTCCTCCTCTAGCACCTCGTGCTCACACTCAATGCCCACCTGGCAGAGCTCTACAGAACATATAGCAAGTTCTGTCTGCAACTGTGTTTCAGCTACACAGCCTTGCCTCCAAGGTATTCAGCAACCTTGAAGTCTTCTTCTTGAGTTGTTGATCTCAGTTTATGTGCCTCAGCACGTCTTTGTCTAAACCCGCAGCGTTTAGAAATGCATCCTCTATGCACGGCTCTCAGAACCCTCAGCGTTCTGTCACACCCTCCTAGTATGAAGCCTCAAAGACCTTCAACCTGAAATCACCCAAACTCTTGCAGAATGCATTTAAAATCATACATTCACTACATAAAAGGAACACTCACAGACACCCATATAACACAGAATGACATGCAGGAAAAACTGCTTCTGATTCTATTAAAATGGCAAATGCCTGAAATTACAATGGTGTTCCTGAGCACTCTCTGGCTCTACAACTCAACACCCTCTCTAGATCGTCTCTCTTCAAAATGAGATCTAAAAATCTCTTTTACTTGAGGGGCTCATCGAGCGCTTCCCTCTAGGTCTACCTACTCTAATAAATTACATTCAATGGTTGTCTAGTCCAGCATCTGGATCTAGATCTCAGTCGATCTTGCATTAAAGCTGATCCTATCTACCGCCTGCACAAAGGCACGGCTTCCATGGCTCACCAGCCTAAGACATTCAATTACATTCATTTCAAATTTAAATGAGGATTGCGCCTCTCTTTTAGCTTGTGATTTGAATTCACTGGCGTGGTTGTTGGCTGGCTGACTGACGTGGAGAGATGCTCCTGCATCAAACTCCTCAACTGAAAAATCACAAGCTCCTGCTCATGTGCTTCCCCTCTTAGCTGTTGGAAATCCTCCTGGATCCCAAACAAATATCTGGAGCTTTCCATCTGCTCCATTCTGTTGTTGTTGTTGCTTCTGCACTGCTGTTGCTGCTTCTTTTGTGCCCAGACTCTCCCTGTTGGTAGTCTTTGTTGACCTCAACATCAGCCTTCTGATATCTTCTATCACTCGGTCCAGCTACTCCAATGGTTGGCTTTGTTCATGCAGTCTCCTCAGCTGCAAAAATTTCTGGCCATTGGGCAGATCATCATGATCTCCCAAGCCTTCTTGATCAGTTTCCAACTTCACCTGTTGGATGTGCACACTCTGCACTTTTATCCTTTCCTCCGGGGTTTCAATATGCTGCCACAACTTAGCAAAACATATGTTGTCTGCTTCTTCTTCCTCTGTTCCTGCAATCTCCCAGGTTGCAGTCTTTTCAGCTTCTTGGCCGAAAATATCGATCCATTCCTCATAATGCTCACCATCTTCCTCATCTTCCCCTTCGGTTGTCAGCTCCAATGCTACAGCTTCTTGCTTTTCACCTCCCTGGATGAATATGCTGAGACATTCCTTAGAATGCTCATCATCCTTTTCATCTGCTTCTGCTTGTGTTTGGGCAGATTCCAAAGTCTGCTCCAATCTCTTCTTGACAATCTCTGATGACTATTCTTTTGTTGTTGCTGCATCTGCACTGCAAATTTTTTCCTCCTCCTGGGCAGATGGTAGGAATACTCCAATTCCCCCAATCATCAGAATATCATTCTGATCTTCCTCCTCTGTCAACTGCACCTGCTGATCCAAATCTATCTTTGAGATCACCTTCTCCGTCAGCTCCCCTGGCTAATTCCAACTCACTTCTAAGTTTATGAGACCCACAGATAGTCTCATCTTCTCATCCCTACCCACCTGGCAATATGGGATCTCCTTACTGCTCTCCTGGCAAACTATCAGATCAACCGATCCCATCTCCATCAGCACTCCTTGCTTAATTGAACTCTCCTCCGAGTCCATGAGGCTTTCAGACAGTCTCAATTGTTCATCTATGCCCACCTGGCATTTTAAGATGCTTCCACTGCCCTCCTGGAAGTCTTCGAGATCCCTCAGCGATTTCTCATCATTGCCCTCCTGGAAAATTGAAATTCCTCGACTCTCCTCCTGACAGTCCATGAGATCTTTAGCTGATCTCAACTCGTTTCCCTCTTGGAAATATAGAATTTCTTTTCTGCCCTCCTGGCAGTCCTTGAGATCATCAGACGATTCCAATTCATCCTCTTCATCATCCCAATCATCGAGACTTTTCCCAGTCTCTGGCCAACAGTGACAAATCATCTTCTCTTCTGTGGCCTTGAGGTTTTCAGCATACCTCAACAATCTTTTCAACAGTCTGCGCTATCTCATGACCATCAACTCCCTGACTGGCCATGTTGTTGTTGCCTTCTTCATAGGCNTTCGCGCATCCGTCTCCTCCTCCTATCCTGCCGCATCCGTAGTTTGAACTCCTCTATGTCTGCCTTCAATTCATAGAGCTTTCGAGTCTCTTCTTTATCCCATTCAGCAAGCTTTTCTGCCTTACTCCTCTTTCTATGGCCTTCAGTAGCCATCTTGTTGTCCCCGTCTGCCTCTCTGGAAAACCTGTTGTTGTCACTCCTGCAATCCTGAGTGCTCAACTTCATCTTACAGTCGTGCTGACTGTCTCCCTGACTGCTACCTATCTGCAAAGAATCATCACAGAGTCCTCAGCAACTCTGTCTTCTTCTGCCTCTCTTCCTGCCTGAAATATACAGACAAGAACTGGCTCTGATACCACTTGTCGCAGGGGCGCGCCACCCAGGCACGTCTACTTTCACAGGATCTTCTTCCTCTCGCCCGAAGAACTCTAAGGTTCTTCTATTTCCCTGTCGAGAAATCTGCACCCACAACAATCTCTCCCCGAGGTCTCCCCTTTGCTACCGGGAGATCAGCCAAATCTCGCTATCTCGCGAGTTCATGAATCAAAGCCTTGGACTCTTCCTTTCCAAATCTTGCGATACCCGAAATAGCGATACAAGTATAGCTCCTTTCCTTGTTAGTTCCCTCACCACATGCAACTGTGGGCTAGGCTTAAATGTTAGTGCCTCTCGCAACCTCGCAACCTCGCCACCTCGTCGGTTGAATCGTCGAGTTTTCACCCTCCTATTCCGCGAATCCCTGAGATGCGAGAATTCAACGGAGTGTTGACTTCTATCTCCAGGCAACACATGTCCACCCGTCAACTACGTGGGTCCCACCTTATGCTCTGCCACACATCCACATGAACCTCGGATCCTCGGCACTTCGCGACTCGCAAATCCTAACTCCAATACTTTGGGACTTCTTGCAGCGAGATCCCGAGGTCTTCGTGCCACCTGTATTCCACTCACCTGCTTCGCTATGGCCCACACAGTCCTCCAGCTGTCGGGATATCACTTCTCGAAACCTCACGATCCCCATGACCAAATTCTCGGGTCTTATCTCGCGAGACTCCAATACACGATCCCACGTGCAGATCCAATGGTCCTCCTATGATCCGGATCCAACAACTGTCCTCTTCTCGTGCCTCGCGCCCTCGCGACTTGGAGTACCCAATGCTTGGGCCTTTAGCCTGTGAACTTCCAAGTTCACGAGATCTCTCGATCTCTGACATGCATCCTCTTCAATGGGCGGTCCTGATCCTCTCGCCCCTTCGCCGCTTCGCATCCTCGCGCCTCGCGACTTTGAACACCCAATGCTTGGGCTTTCACCCTGCGAACTCCCGAGTTCACGAGATCTCTCGATCTCTGACACATGTCCTCCTCAGATGGATAGCTCATGTCTTCTCGTCCCTTCGCTGCTTCGCGTCCTCGCGCCTCGCAACTTTGAACATCTAATGCTTGGGCTTTCACCCTGCGAACTCCCGAGTTCGCGAGATCTCTCGATCTCTGCCACCTGTCCTCCTCAGATGGACGGCTCCAAATCTCTCACCACCTCGCCACCTCGTGAATTTGAGTACCCAATACTTGGGTGTTCACTCGGTGAACTCCCGAGTTCGCGAGATCTCTTGATCTCTACCACCTATCCTCCTCAGATAGATGGCTACAATCCTCTCGCCACTTCACCACTCGTGAAGTCAAATGACTTCCTCTTCCAACCTCCGATGCTCAAGTCCCCAAGGTGGGTAATCTCGTGACACGCGTCTGCTCCCAAACGAACGGTCCAGATCCTCATCGGGATTTCTCCTCCTATCCACGAGGACTTAACCTCCGTGTAACTTCCGCAGATCCGATGGCTGTCGGGATTTTTTCTCAGATCTAACGGCCAGATCTGTTCTCCCTCTGTGCGCGCTCTTCCAGCTACTCCTTGGACTTGAAAACCAACGGCCCAGATTCTATCGGCTGATCCAATGGCCGACGTTGCTCCTCCCGAGCTTTGGCGCTCTTTCTTCCTGCACTTGGAAGAATTTTCAAAGATTCAAAAGCCCTTGGCCTATGCTTTCTTCCTCTGTGAGCTCTACAACCTCGCGCCTCATTGTGCGTTCTCCACGACACTATTCCTTCTGAGCTCGTTATCCTCGAATCCTTAGAGCATTCCGATGTCTGCTCTCCTGCAGATTCTTCACACGCACGTAGCGTGCTACCTCTTCTGAGATTTTGCAACCACTCATATCCTTAAGGGATTTTGTCCTTCTTCCCCCTTAGATGGAGAATGAAATGGATGCCCTCCTGGCTACCCTTCTGCTCGAGCCTCTTCTTGAGTACTCCTGGGTATTTAGCAACCCGGTGGAGGTCCTTCAGTGGACTCTCCCTTCGCAACACAGAACTCAAAGAGTTATTTCCTCCTCTGTGTCTATCTGCACACTTCCTCGATGCCCTCCTGGCGGAGTATCTTCTCCCAGAATGTTCAAGGTCTTGTCTTCTTCTCTTGTGCACCCCTTGCACTTGCTCAATGCCCTTCTGGCAAAGCTCTCAGAATCCTCAGTGATTCTGCTTCTCCTTCAAACTCTCAGCAGAGTTCCTCCTCTAGCACCTCATGCTCACGCTCAATGCCCACCTGGCAGAGCTCTACAGAACATACAGCAAGTTTTGTCTGCAACTGTGTTTCAGCGACACAGCCTTGCCTCCAAGGTATTCAGCAACCTTGAAGTCTTCTTCTTGAGTTGTTGATCTCAGTTTCTGTGCCTCAGCACGTCTTTTTCTGAACCCGCGGTGTTCAGAAATGCATCCTCTATGCACGGCTCTCAGAACCCTCAGCGTTCTGTCACACCCTCCTGGTATGAAGCCTCAAATACCTTCAACCTAAAATCACCCAAACTCCTGCAGAATGCATTTACAATCATACATTCACTACATAAAAGGAACACTCACAGACACCCATATAACACAGAATGGCGTGCAAGAAAAACTACTTATGATTCTATTAAAATGGCAAATGCCTGAAATTACAATGGTGTTCCTGAGCTCTCTCTGGCTCTACAACTCGACACCCTCTCTAGCTCGTCTCTCTTCAAAATGAGATCTAAAAATATCTTTTACCTAAGGGACTCATCGAGCGCTTCCCTCCAGGTCTACCTACTCTAATAAATTACATTCAATGGTTGTCTAGTCCAGCATCTGGATCTAGATCTTAGTCGATCTTGCATTAAATCCGATCCTATCTACCACCTGCACAAAGGCACGGCTTCCATGGCTTACCAGCCTAAGACATTCAATTACATTCATTTCAAATTTAAATGAGGATTGCGCCTCTCTTTTAGCGTGCGATTTGAATTCATTGGTGTGGCTGTTGGTTGGTTGACTGACGTGGAGAGATGCTCCTGCATCAAACTCTCTCTTTTCCCCAATGGATTTTATCTGGAATTGATAATCCACTGACACGTGTCCCTCTCAGATCAACGGTTGTGATCCCTTCCCGTCTCCAGACTTTGGATTTCTCAGTCCTCAATTTTCACTCGCCCTCAATGTATGTAGACTATTGCTGCATGTCCTCTCGAATCAGACAGTTGATATTTAATTCAAGTCTTTACCCAAAATCCACAAATTTATTCCACGTCCCCCTTAATCTGGTGGCTATGAATTACTTCGGGACTTTACTCGGAGACCATATATTTACACCATGTCTCTTCTGGATCAGACGATCTAGATTCACTTCAGGTCTTCGGGCTTCGGCAGTCTCAATTCTCAACCGAAACCCCAGTGAGATTCACCCGGAGCTCACAATCTATTAACGCGTGTCCTCTTTAAATCAATGGACCTTGTCTACTTCAAGACTTCAGCCTTCAGAGATCTCAGGTCTTAGTTTTCCTCACTCTTTGCTCCTCTCAGAATGGTTTTACCTGGAGTCCACGATATGATGACATGTTTATTCCCGCAAATCGACAGCTCTCGACTGTTTCGGTTGTTCAAGCTTCAGCGAGTTTGAACTCTTCTCCTTCATGTTCTCCTAGAGTGCTTCCACCCAGAGTTCACGATTTGTCGCCAGGCGCCCTTCTAGATCTATGGTCTAGATTCTCTTTAGCTTTCGGGGATTCGAGAGTTTGTCTTACTCTTCACTTGGAAACCTCCGAAGCATTTTTCCACGAAGTCTTTGATCTATCGACACATATCCCCTGTCGGCCGACAGACAAGATCTACTTTGACTCTTTGGATTTCGGGAGTTTCAAGCTGCTACGCACTCAATTCCTTCTTAAGTGCATTTACCTGAAATGGACGATCTCCTGACACATATCCCCCTGGCAATCAACGACCAGGATTTACTTCAATATTTTGTCCTCATGTTTGTCCATAAACCTCCGAAGTTGCAGATATTACGCCACCTATCCTCCTTGACGATGGACGGTCCCAAATTACTTTGGGACCTTAACAAGTCCACTCTCCTACACACACAAGGGTTAATTCTCGTGCACTTACTTCCAGATCCAACGGTTACTGGTCCTTCATGCTCAGATCCAACAAATGAGATATATTCCTCTTGTAACATCCCTGACCTCACACCAGCCAGAACATGCCACTCCTCAGACTCTTTACTTAGCTCTAAAACCATCTTTGTAACATTCCCAGCCTTCAACGAGCTAGACCATGCTATTCTTGAACACTCTTTCATTCTCAGATACCAATTTGTAATGTCCCCGACCATTCATGTTGGGCCACGCTACACCGGAGAACACATTTGTTCTCTGTGCGGAACGTACTATAACATACTTAGCATCCTAGCTAAGTTATGTCTCATATAATTTTCTAACTGCATGCAATTAAAACATATACACACACAGAACTCTTGCGGATACTTAATATATATCAAACGTGAAAAGACAAATACGCTATGTAAATGCATGAATTCACACTGAAATAGAAGTAAACATATACATGCAATACCCATAAGCATACAGACGGTTATAATCATGCATAGGATAAACCCATAAAAATAACATGTGAATAACAATGTAGCATGTAAATTAATCACACAATTGACACTTATCTTTGTGAGAATATCATCAACTGCGTGCAGACCTTCCATGAACCTCCCAACCTTAGACCACATTTTTCATCACTCTGAACAGTGAGTCACCCTCGAGATGGGACTAAACTCCACCCGGGTAAAGGGGTTCCTAACCAGGCTAAAGGCTCATGAACAATAGGAAAGACTCTGTCTCAGGTGCTCACTCAACTAACAGCCTATAGTCCCTCATTCCCCACATGCTTGTCCCACCCAAGGAAGTGTGCCCCTTCTCTTCTCAACAGTCCCTCGGCTGCCCCACTTCCCTTCTAAGGCTTCAACAACGGGCCGGATAGGAATTCTCAGAGCCCTACAGATGTAGTTCAACACCTTAGGGAAATCAATCCCCAGCAATTCTCTCACCCAGAGAATTTCTCACGAGCCTGAAAACCCACCTCTTCAATATCCCACGGGCCTGACAACCTGCTTCTTCAATACCGCTCCCAAACTAACAATTACCTAATAGAAGGCTCTAGATATGGGTTCAGGTAAAGTCATGAAGATACAAATGATAGCTCAATGGCTGCCAATACTCCTGGGTGATTGTCTGTATATCTCAGTGATGGATGAATTAGGGGAAAGATGATGGTCTGAATGATCAAGATTCCCCTGAAATAAACTAAGTCCAACAATATGTATGCATGCCCCCATCTTGACACTTTTCATGTTGGAAGCTACTTTGGCCCACTTGGCCCCAACTTAGAACTTAGGATAATATAATTATCCATACTTTATGATTTAATAAATATTAATATAATATTCCTTAACTTAGCCCCTTCCCTTTCCCTGACTAGTGGAGTTTAGTCCCCCATCTCTTTTATCATGGTCGGCCTGCGCACAACGATGTATCTTATATTAAATATGAGATATATACAAAAACAGGTGCATTGGCGTTTAACATCTAGGCTCTTCGGCCTAATCGAAACATAAGCGCCCTAGATTATAATAACTGGCTCACCATCTTATAAAACATATCATATACATAAAGGCTCCCTGGCCTCAATATCGCGCACACTTAATATGTTGCACGTGGTATCCTGGAATGTACCCAATTCATCATTTTACTATGCAGTACATGCACGTGCTACACCATGGAAGATGTATGTCAAAATATATAAAACAACTCACCAGCTTAAGTACATTTGCATTTACATTTACAATTGGGTTCATCCTAGGGATATTACAATCCCCTCCCCTTATTTATGTGTTTTCCTCGGTGCATCATGTATACATGCACAACAAAATTTTCAAAAATCCTCAGTGCATTATATACCGTGTACCATTCAAAATCTTTAAAGTCTCCAAGATTTAGCTATTGAAAGCTTGTCATCCATCTGGTGCAATACTTTCCAACACCAATTTTGGTACTCATACTGCAACTTGAATTCAATTTCTCTATTCCATAGAGCTATTTCAGGAAATAATTCAGCTCATTGTTCCTTATTACATGCTTGAATTAAACTTCATTGAAGCAACAACTGTATGTAGATCCATGACATTCCACCCAGCCTTATATCTCATTGTTGATAAACTCTCAGTAGCATACCATTTCCAAGCATGGAATATGACTCCATCAGGCCAATGGCTTCCCAAGATAACCACGGCCCACAATAAATATCAACGTAGTCTAGGCCAAGGTACCAAACCTCAACAACACTCCAACCAACGGTCTCTCTTCCCCACATGCCTGTACAACCAAAGGTAGTATGCACCTTCACTATCCAACAACTCCTCAGTTGCTCATCTTCCTTTCTAAGGCTCTAGTATAGGACAAACAGGAAGTATCATAGCACCATGGCTCCAAGAGTTACCACTTTAATCATTGTCTTTTCATCTTAGCAACACTCCCACCAACGGTCTCTCTCTTCCCCACGTGCCTGTACAATCCAAGGTAGTATGCAACTTCATTGTTCCATAGTTCATCGGTTGTTCAACCTCCCTTCCAGGGCTCCAATACAGGCCGGACAGGAAGTCTCAGAGCACCATGGCTCTAGGAGTTCCCACTTTAATCATTATCGTCTCATTCTGCATCATACACATGCAATTATCATGAGAGAGCATTATAAAAATTTCATTTTATAAATCAAATTAATTTCATAAGGAATTCGACTTTTTCCAAATATGAAATTCTATTTATATTGCATACAACCAACAATTCAACCAAATATAATGACTCATCATTCTATTCATATGCATAAGCATAATTAATAACAATAAGTTCATTTCTTCAATTTTTTGAACATAAGTTTCCTGTAGTCACTATTCCTGTGACCACCTCACTTGCAACTTTCTTGTTGCAATGTTTACCAGTTCCTGAAATGTGCTTAACTTCATGAGTTAACAACATTTCAAACATTAGTATAATTATTTTCATGCAAAAGCATATATACATGCACTCACAAAATGCATTCGGAAAAAATGCATTTAAGTATACAATTCCATCATGTATGAGTGCAACTCTGTCACTTACCAGGCATGAGTGAAACTCTCAATGCTTAATTACTCAATCCACCTTTGCATTGATTTTCATAATGAGCCTTATCTAAGTCATGCATCTCACCATCCATAAATTGGAAATCTAGCCAATGTCTTGACCCATATCCACACACTTCCCATTGTCTTCACAATTACTTGGATGCCTTCCTTTTCGACTTGAACACTACACCAAGAATACAATTTTGTAGTGTTTAATAGTGTTAGCAAAAAGGTTGCAGTCCAAGTTTTATTTAAAGTAGTAAGCTCATTGGGTATTTGTGTGGCACATAACCTTTCTATAACCATACCTTGCCATATCCAACCCTGTCCTGGTCTCATACATGACTAGATTTCTTAGCATCATTCCTATAACATGTTTTTATCTTTTCCTTTTTGTGGTTATTGTCTCATAACCAAATTAACATGACATGATACTATGTCAGTGTGTGCATTCAAAAGCTAAAACTCTTTGATAACTATAACAAGCCTCTAGCCTTTACCACACCTAGTGGTAACTTAATCCTATCAATGCACTTAAACAATACCATACAGCGTAGTAACATCCCAATTTTGGGAAATTCTTACTTGGATTTCCCTTTGGCAATTTCACACATAATTTCCAAAAGAGGGATACTTACCTACAAGGCTGCCATTAAACAAGTTTAATGTTACCTGATCAGTTGATGACAAGAGGAGCTCTTATGTTTCCTTATCATCCTTATGATTCAATATTCCATCTTTATTTTTCTTCCATTCGTGTGCAACAACATTATCAACAACACTTGCAAACATGCAAGTATTATCACCCTTTGGCTGTCCCAACAAGACATATAATACTTTCTACTATATTAATTGCAGCAACTTCTTTCTTCCTGTATCGCGTTTCCTTGTTTATCCCATAAGTCTTCCCTTATCCTGGATTCCTGAACCTTCAAGTGCTCTTCACTATAATTACTGTGCATGAATATTTCTGATCTGAGAAATTTCTAGCCAAAATACTCTTGGCTTCTTTTTTTTATTTTCCATCCAAATACTGAAATGATATTAAGCTTCAACTTTTTATTTATTTTCTGGATCCATCTATCCCAACTCATACTTGGATGGATTATGATTCCAATCTTGTTGTCTTATAGACTTTGGATCTTCAACATCCATTTATTTCTCAGATCCCTCTGATCCAACTCCTCCATGACCCCATTTTATTTCTAGTCATGTTTTCTGAGGAACCTTGGACAGTTAACACCAACTTCCTTCTTGAGGTGCTTGATTTATCCTTTCCTTAACTGATCATATCAGTACTTGGATTTGCTTGTTGTCTATTACTTTCCTTGTCTTGACCAATCTGATTTCAACCTGCCTTGCACAATCCAATTCTATCATATCATAAATAATTCCCTTCATACCATGCTTCCATTGTGCACTCTAATAACCATAAGGGAAGCATTATTCTAATTTCATAGCTAATCCATGGATATGATGCACTCCTTACCCAATGTGCAATAAGCCTCTTTCTTTATCTGATTACTGTCATTTAGGTAGTCAATTCCTTTTATAATAGATTTGACTCCCATGCAATGCTTAATCTGTATATTGGTTTCTTTGGGAGTGAATGCACTTTCACTAACTCATTCACTACATGATCTATTCCTCTATCCAGATTCCATTGAATACTTGACTAACATGAGAGGAATTCCTATAGTGGCCTCCCAAGATTTTATGGATGCACTCAGATTCATACCTTGACATTTTGTGGTCTTGACTTTGGATCATCTTATGAAATATTTTGTCATAGCACTCTTTCCTTGAGTACCTCTGCTTATTCCCTTCTTTTAACTAAACTTCAAACTTCTCACATGTTAATAACTCAAAGTTTTAAACCGAAACCACTTTCGCCAAAGTCACGATGTCACGTGTTTCAATATGTCAAAACCACCACTCGTGGGACGGGCAATGGCTAGTCAGATCACCCCATTTCACTCGTTCGGTACTTTCCAGTCGGATTATGTCAGGTGAACGCCGCCATGTAACAAACTCAAAAGCCAATCATTTGAAATGGATTAGTCGAGCATGGAAACCCAACGCACTTTTACGTAAGTTTGTCTGTGATTCATGATTGGGACTCTATAACTACCAATTCTCAAGTATGGAGGCATCATCTTATCCATAAACGGAGTAATCTCCAACTTGGCTCGACCTTCTGATCTCTGTAAAAGCATTCCAAGGTCCAAAAAAAATTGAGGTACATGGACAACACTAAATCCAGTGAGACTGGTTATTCAAGCAACATGGTAGATTTTCCTATGAGTAAGGAGGAAAGGGTACTTTCACACATTCTAGCGACTAAATTCCACACATAGCCGGCTACAGACTCCATAATCCAAAAGTCATCCTCGTTCCTCCAGTCATTCAAAAACAAACCCCAAAACAAACCTAATCTATCCAAATTTTTCTACAGATATACTCATATTTATCGTGCACAGCAACATCACAAGGTAAATCATTCTTTCGTGCACCTATAACAACTATGCATTTCTTCTCCATCACGCTAATAACTTGCACGTACTACCTTTGCACGCCAATATCCACTGCGTGCATTTTTTGTATCGCACACTGATATTCCACATGCATTTCGCTCTATGCATTGCACCATGCCAAAGTTCAATATGCCCCCATCGCACACAATAATATGTGCACACCATTGATTACACTGTCACGAGACAACTTATACTCGTTTTGCACACGAGCCAACCAACTCCTCTGTGTTCTGCCAATACTGCATACACCTCGTGCACCATTACTATGTGTGTGTGCACCGCGCAATGTTAAATTTAGCATGCACATCCGCACACAAACATTTTTTAGCGTTGCACCAAAATTTACCACACGCGCCTGCATGCCACATTTCCCGCATGATGCCAAAATTTTCCGTGCGTACCCTAACACAATATTTTTCCGCGCAACACCAAAATTTAGCGCATGCATCAGCACGCCAATACCTTGCCGCACAGTGCCGAATTTTACCTATCCCAAGCTTTTCACTGTGCCGCATGAAATTTTTTTTTTTTTTTTTCTTGATGTGCCCAACTACGCACATTCATCTTTATGCACATTGATTCCTCGTGAATCCTGCTGTAGAAATTGGGGATTTTTTTCTAAATCACCATAAACATTTTGCAACTATGAAATTTGTTCAATTTCACCCCAATAACATCAGCTCAACCTCTGTAACAACATATCATTGTGGGTTGATATTTCTGGAACAAATTTCTCCGAAATCAATTCCTGAATTGAGAATTTTATTTACTAATCTCTTTCCAACTGTCACGACTTCACAATAACTTCAAATTTGACCCATTCCAGGTTCGAATTTTCTATAACAGATATTAAACAATAACATCTCACCACTTGGTCGAATTTCTCCATTTCCCCATGACTTCACAAACCGAAATTAGGGATTTTTCCCAATTTAAGTACCATATTGTAGCTAGGCACTATGCAACTCGAAATTTGGCCACTTCGAAATAAAACCTCTGTGAATTTTTTCTTCAACTCAATTTTCTCGGACCATCCAAGCTCAGTGTTGAAAACTGAAGCTCTGATACCAATTTGTAACATCCTTGGCCTCACATCGGCTGGGACATGCCACTCCTCAGATGATTTACTTAGCTCTGAAATCATCTTTGTAACATTCACAGCCTTCAACAGGCCAGGCCATGCTACTCCTGAACACTCTTTCATGCTCAGATACCAATTTGTAACGTCCCCAACCATTCATGTCGGGCCACGCTACACCAGAGAACACATTCGTTCTCTGTGCAGGACGTACTGTAACATACTTAGCATCCTAACTAAGTTATGTCTCATATAATTTTCTAACTGCATGCAATTAAAACATATACACACACAGAACTCTTGCGGAAGCTTAATATATATAAAACGTGAACAGACAAATACACTATGTAAATGCATGAATTCACACTGAAATAGCAGTAAACATATACATGCAATACCCATAAACATACAGACAGCTATAATCACGCATAGGATAAACCCATAAAAATAACACGTGAATAATAATGCAACATGTAAATTAATCACACAATTGACACTTATCTTTGTGAGAATATCATCAGTTGCGTGCAGACCTTCCACGAACCTCACAGCCTTAGACCACATTGTTCATCACTCTCCACAGTGAGTCACCCCCGACCTGGGACTAAACTCCACCTGGGTAAAGGGTTTCCTAACCAAGCTAAAGGCTCATAAACAACAGGAAAGACTTTGTCTCAGGTGCTCACTCAACTAACAGGCTACAGTCCTTCATTCCCCACATGCCTATCCCACCCAAGGAATTTTTCCCCTTCTCTTCTCAACAGTCCCTCGGATACCCCACTTCCCTTCCAAGGCTTCAGCAACAAGCCGGATAGGAAGTCTCAGAGCCCTGCAGTTGTAGTTCAACACCTTCAGGAAATCAATCCCCAGCAATTCTCTCACCCAGAGAATTTCTCATGGGCCTAAAAACCCGCCTCTTCAATATCCCATGGGCCTGACAACCCGCTTCTTCAATCCCAGTCCCAAGCTAACAGTTACTTAACAGAAGGCTCTGGATACAGGTTCAGGTAAAGTCATGAAGATACAAATGATAGCTCAATGGCTACCAATACTACTGGGTGATTGACTGTATATCTCAATGATGGATGAATGAGAGGAAAGATGATGGTTTGAATTATGGAGAGTCCCCCTAAATGAACTAAGTCCAACAATATGTATGCATGCCCCCAACTTGACACTTATCATGTTGGAAGCTACTTTAGCCCACTTGGCCTCAACTTAGAAATTAGGATAACATAATTATCCATACTTTATGATTTAAGAAATATTAATATAATATTCTTTAACTTAGCCCCTTCCCTTTCCCTAACTAGTGGAGTTTATTCCCCCATCTCTTTTATCGTGGTCAATCTGCGCGCAACAATGTATCTTATATTAAATATGAGATATGTACAAAAACAGGCGCACTAGCCTTTAACATCTAGGTTCTCCAGCCTAATTGAAACATAAGTGCCCTAGCTTATAATAACTGGTTCACCAGCCTATAAAACATATCATATGCATAAAGTCTCCTTGGCCTCAATATCACACGCACTTAATATGTTGCGCGTGGTATTCTGGAATGTACCCAATTCATCATTTTACTGCGCAGTACATGCCCATGCTACACCATGGAAGATGTATGTCAAAATATATAAAACAGCTCACCATATTAAGTACATTTGCATTTACATTTACAATTGGGTTCAGCCTAGGGATATTACACCTCTCCTCTGCACTTCCTTCGTTCATTAGGCGTTGATCTAATGGTCCATTCTCCTCTCCACAACTAATCTGACAGCTGTTGTCGCTCCTCCTCCTGAGATTTTGTCTTCCTCTAGCTTAGACGATTTTCTAAGTATTCAAAGGCCTAGGCCTTTGTTCCTCCTACGAGTGTGTCTCTTGGACCTTGTATGCACCTCTTAAAAGTGCTTATCTCTTCTAAGCTTGATCTTCTTGAAGATCTTGATTTCCCATGCAATCCTTGCATTTCAGGGATCTCGTCAAACTCAGATTGAAGGTCCGCAACGATCGACAGTTCACAGTAATTGTGGGGCCCCAACATGCGTTCTCTTTGTCAAAGAGCTCAACCTCCACAATATAGAAATTTCTCGCTCGACTCTGGTATAATCCTAGTCGTTGATATTCCATCCCCAACGATATCAATGAAGTGGGTTGATTATGGGTCGTGAACTAGCAGGTCCACTAAATTCACCTTCGCACTCCGCAATGATTCCCAACTGTCGATTAAATCAAATGGATGGTGTTTAATTCGATAACTCTAATGAGTATTTGAGTCAATGTGATTACCAGGATGGCCTCTCTTCCCATTAAACGTCTCGCATCCATCTCCGCTATCAGATTCTTAAGTATTGGGTAGTTCTGGTAACTTGACTATCGTCTACCTCCTAGATCTAACGGTCAGGATGGTTCCCGGGAATCCTCATATCAAAGGTTCAGAGTTAACTTTGGGACTTCAGGACTTCAAGGATTTTACCTCCCTTACGACGAAATCGCTCAGTTCGTTGAACTCGCGAAGTCAGAATAACTCCAAGGTTTAACTCCCACACTCTTTCCCATATCCAACTGTCACAACATACCATGACTTCTTCCGAATAGATTTCATCTGTTCATCTTCCAAACAAGGGAACCTTCCCTTTCGATACTTCAGCCTCGCTACTCTTCCTAAGCTTTGTTAGCTTTGAATGGCTTAAGAGCTTTATGCTCTTTCTCTTGAACTTAACACTTGGAATAATCCTTCCGCGCACCCATTACACTTATTCCTCAACTCTAGAACTTGAGTGGTTCTCGGTCTCTGCCTGCCTCATAGAGAGACTGTGCATATGTGCACTATCTCTCTCGAGATTTAACAGACTCCCTCCTCCAAGGGACTCAAAACAACTAGGAGTGTCGACATGTGTACGTCAAATTATGCCCAAGGTCGACGAACTCATAGTTCGTGGATCTAGTTTAAGCCACCACAGGGTGCAAGCACTTACAGATACAAAACATGTCCAATCCATACTTGCATAAATACACAATTTAAATATGAATAAATAGATACAGTATAACCATTAATCAAACATACACATCCTTGGGTCCTTCACAGTATATCCCATTTCATTACATAATTACAGATTAATTTCATAGGGTATGAGAATACTTATCTATTACAAGTTGCATCCAACCAACTAACTATGGGTGTGTGTCTTTCCACCCAACCATAGGCTCATAGGAATTCATTCTTATCACTTTGGCCACCCCCATGCCAAGCCATGATATCACTACGAAATTCAAGCCATCTCTCAGATAAACTCTCTCTGTCACAGCGACCCTGTGAGGTTTATCAGATGCTTCCTCAACATCAAGCTCGTGTTCGGATCCTTCAGGTCATGTTCTCGACACTTCCTTTGGGTTCACACACCACCCTTACAAGATTTTTCTCTCATCCTGTGTCTCCTCTCTTGTTGTGTCTCTGTATGTATCTTACCTTCCCTCCTATGGAAGGTTTTTTGACCTATCATGTTCCTTCTATCAGAAGGAAGCTCGGGGCTACAAGTCTCTATGGTACTTTGAGCTAACATCCTACAGCTAGACCATGTTTCCATTCATGGAGGTGGTTGATAATTCAACCATTGGTCCTTTCTTCATTAACTGGTTTATTTCCTCTAGATATATCATGGCTCGTACTTCAAGGCTTCACCCCCCAACAGTCGTTTATGGGCAGTTTAACAATAATACGTTTACTTTGTCCACATGCCTTAGCATGGTAATCCTATTTTATGATTAATTACAAGTTGTGGGAAATAGGGGTGTTACACCATTCCTCCTACACAAGAAGAATATAATGTGGTAAGTCATTTCCCTTTCCAAGACTTTGATGATGATCTATTCTATGATTTAGAAAGTGAAGGAGTGCTAAAGGAACCCTTGGATGCGTTAGACCCTTCATATTATAATAAATATGATGATGTGCTTGATAATATTGATGAGTTTATACATGTTGGGAGACATAAATGGAACTTGATTGGTCATGATGGAGATCCCATTTATGATATTGAAGGTCATTTTGATTTGTTTCCTTTACAACATCCATATGTGATTGTTACTGATTCTGATGTTTGGCAGCAAGGAGATGACATGATTACAAATTTGTTCCAACCACCTAGGGATGTCTTTTTGCATCATCCTTATGATCTTTCCAGTCATGACCCTGGGAAATTGATACACGCTCTTTTGGGCACTTGGATTTAATCTACAAAGAAAACTTTCAACCACCGTTGTGCTCCAATTTTGATGAGGGTAAGGACATGACTAACCTGGAGCAGTATTTTTGTAATGAGATTTTCCAACCTTCCTCTTTTCCTTGATCTCGCTATACCACTGATGATGCAGCTGGGAAAAACGTTCCTTGTCCAAGGTTGTCTCCAGGGAAAAAAAATTCTTAGAATTTAATGGTAGGTTGGATGCTTTAAGAATAAATTTGACATATCAATCTTTCAACCCTCCCTTGATTAGTTGTAGGTAATCCTCCATATTCTTGTTCATACCTTCTTAGGCTTCAGAGAGTGACAAGATCTCGGTCAGTTAACCTTCTGACCCTTTAAGCCAGAATTATGAGTCTCTATCTTGTCACAACCCTATTCAGAGATGGATTGAGCATTCTTGTGGGAACTTGAATTGGCATAATTTTGTCCCTCCCTCCCACCTCCATGAGTTAGAATTTATGATTGGTTATGATATAATGCATGTTCTAGCTCATGACCTTTTTGTGTTTGAATTATATTTATTTTGGTTCATGATGAAGAAAAAGGGTAGATGTTCTGATACAATGCTAGGATGGATTTATTAGTTATATGATTATATCTAGCATTTACAACTAACTTTAGATTAGAGTAGGTAGGTTAGATTATTCATTTGCATCCTACATTGCATTGTATATATGTTGCATCTTGCATATCATGCTAGTGTAGTTACATCTTGCTTAGATTTGCATACATGCATATGATTTACATATTCTTTTCTTGTATCGTCTGCATATTGCTATATACATTCTAATGTTTTGCATGCTCATATTGACATGTTAAAAATTTTATTTTCAAGCCTTGTTTTACCTTTTTAAATTTAACACATTTTCTCATATGAATAAGGGGTGAGTGCACCACCCTTCGATATCCCAACATGTCTTATTGTAGTGTGTGTAGGCACAAGTCATACCAGGAGATGTTGAGGTTCTCATGCACTCTACAATGAGCACATGTCCCCATGTAGGAACCATATTTTACCCTCCCATGATAGGGGTAACTAAGGAGATCATCTCTCGAGGCCCATAGGTAGAAGACATGGAGTGTTGATATGTCACCCTCTTATCCCATGATATCACCTAGGGGATAGGGTTTTATGGATTCAGTAAGTGGATTGATGGAGGAGGCACTAAAATGGACCTTGGCACATGAGAGAGTGACATATGGCCTTTGGAGGCCCAACATCCCACATTTTTAGCCTTGACATCACTCCTTTGAGCCTACTATCACCCTACTAGGGCATGACGTCACCCTCTTTAGGGTTTTATCTTATGTAAAATTCATTTTTTGTAAATTGAAAGGGAAAATTAAGAAGTCGACCCTCTTGTGTAAAGACATGACTTTTAATTAAATTATTTTGGTGGCTAGGATTTCCCATATAAATATGGCTAGCCAAGACTCATTTCATCATCACATTCTTTCTCACACAAGTGAGAGACACTTCTGAAATTTTCATTATTTTTGGTATATTGGCTCTTTTACCTAGTGCACTATCTTTTGGAGTGTTGATATCAATTCCCGCTTCCAAAATTTCCCTCCCCTTTTCTATTTTCCCAATATATTTTTCCCATTTATTTTCCCTCTTCTATACTTACCCAAATTCCCCTTTTCTTTTCTCCCTTCTATTCTGCCTTTCTAGTTATTATACTTAGTCATTTCTTCGAAAATGGCGAGTTCACGGGTTGGTGGACTCGTGGATCCTCATCTCTATCCATACTCCCATATCATGAGTCCAACCAACCACCACATAATTCTATTCTTAGCCATTTTCTATAGTCGCAGATTCACGGGTTCAAGCTTTCATATCCCATGTTCCGCAATATACATTTTGCACCCAAAATATCCGTGATCTACATTTTGACCATCGGACTCCCTGAGCTCCTAAGTATCGCATATCTCCTATATTGAGTCCGACCAACCACATTACAACACTTAGCCAATTTTTGACCTTTTGCTATTGCGGATTCGCGGGTTCTCAGGTTCTCAAAAATTCCCAAATCCTAATTGCTCTCGTCTGTCCCCGCCACCTTCGTGCTTTTCCCAATATGCATTTATTATGGTTTAACACTAATAAATCAGCATGTATGTTTCGTAAATATCGTTATTAATGAGCGAACGGATCGAGGATATTTCTTATTAAACCACATTAAAGCACGATTTGCGTAAGATTATATTATATCTCTCAAGCACTCATTTAAAATATTATCTAGATTAAAAGAATGCTCTCGTCAACTTATGCAGTAGAAGCTCGAAAACAGTTCTGCAGATATACTTTGAACATTTTTGGATGTGAGGACCATAACTTTCAGTGGTCTAGATCGTATTCTTACTATTCATCCTCGTCTTCTCAGAAGGAAGTAATCTGGACATCTAGAATTCCTCGTGCAGGATGTATTCCTGAGGTTTTCGACAACAAGGAACGGGTTTCGTGGTACACTGAGAAATATATACCAAGTGAGCAGATGATTCAAATTCAAGACCATTCTCCCATCTCTCTTTCACCTCAAGTGTTACGTAAAATGTTAAATATCCCAGAGCCAACACTCACTTTCAAAGGTGAATATTGCAAGGACTTCTTGAAAAAGCATGACAACGACCTTGACCTTTTTCCTAAATTCTTGGAGAATCCCGCGACCATCCCTGAATATATTACCAGATTGTAGGTCAACTCGTTCAAAAACCCCATCTGGGAAATTTCTTGGTTATTCACCAGAGTGAACAGGCCAAGAAAATACTGCCAACATTTCCCATATGATTCTTTATATCTTATATTTTACTATCAAGGAGCAGACCATTTTTTATTTGGGAAATCTGATTTCCATTGAAATCTCTCCTAATTTTCATAGTATAAAAAAGATAAGAAATTAGTTATGGCTTCTTATTTGGTGTTTTTTATATTATATTATTGTCAGTTTCCTAAATTGTCTATTTGCAAGAAGGTAAATTGTGAATTTGACCCAGTGACCTTTTGGTACCAAGTGTTGTGGAGGCACAAAGCTTCCTTGAATTTTTATGAAGTTTTCAATAATTTTGTCTCGATTTTTAAAGGATTGTTGTTTGGAAAAGATACCTCTATAATATCTACCCAGGCAAGTAAATTCCTGGATAAAAAGGGGACGTTGGAGAAAATGGAAGATTACAATGGTATCGGGATTTTCAGTGCTAAGGAAAATCCTTCCTTCCTTCCATGGCATATATCTGACATAATGTTTATTATAGAGGTGGCAAGGAAATATAATTTATGGCTACACTTTTTTCATGAGAAAAGAAAAAATCAATTTATACCCTTGCCTTGGAAAATTGGGGACTTTGTATTTAGAAATATGAACAAAATTGATGAATTTGCAAACCACTTCCACAATCTCAATCTCAAGTATGTTGAAAGGATAAAAGGTTTTGAACCTAATGGAATTTTCATGGAACATATGTTAGTAGTGGGATTTATAAATTCATTTATCCATACTATTATAGAAGAAGAAGAAGATAATAACTTGGGCACTCCTACTCTCAATGTTGGAAACAATACTCAGTACCAATAAATTTTACAAACAAAAAGGAAAGGGTCCCAGCGAGAAGAGCTCTCGGTCCCCAACAATTACTCCTAAGACTATAAAATCTCAGAGAAGTGCTCCAATGGACCACCCATCTAGAAAAGTGATCAACAATAGTTCAGGCGGAAGAGGAGACAAGAACCCCCCTCAGGGAAAAAATGAAATATCACATAAACTTCCTCCGAGGAAGAAGAGGAAGAATATTGTACAAGAGGATGAAGAACATCACACAGAAAGTGACATCAACAACTTCTCCCTTGAAGATATGGAGCTTGAGGCTGACATCGAGAAAATGTTTCCAAACATTGATCAGCCAGGAGGCACGACCCACCATAATCCATTGTTGGAAATTATTGAGAATGAGACCTTTGATGAGGAAGAGTCATTTATGTTTCAGAGCATTGTCTTTGACAATGAATCTAAGAAATTAATTATTGAGAAGAGTGATGTGAAGAATAAAAAATGGAAATATCGTTTAGAGGTTAACCTAAGAAATATGCGGCCTTCCCAGATTTCCAAAATCCATAGACCAATTGGCGATGCATTAGACGACTCCATTGGTGGTCTCAAAGTGGAAAATAAAAATTTAAAGGAAAGGATTAAGGAACTGGAAGAGACATTGATGCCTCTTCCAATTTTTTCCAACCCTTTGGAAATTGTTGGACCCACCATGCCCGGTGATAAATTAAAAGGATCCTCAAGCTTACTTACATCAGCTAGGAGTTATTTGGAGAATAATATCAAGAAAAGAATGGAACTAATCATAGAAGCTTGGAAAATTTCAAAGAACATGATTTCTTTTGGATTGAGGGTGCATTCCTTCCATGATTATTTGCAGGCTGACCTAAAAAATGAAGAAGGTTTTTACCTTGATGTTGTGGTACCCTTTGGTGTTAAATTTTCCAACATGTCAGAGCTAAGGAGAAGAGAGGAGGACCTTCCCTCTCTAAGTTCTTTCACTAGAAAGGTTTAACTGAAGACTGATAAATTCTTTTTTCTTCTTACCAGATCTTATTGATTCTTCTACCGCCCACCTTCTTCCTTCTAAAATCTTGATTCTTGTATTTACTTTCTTTATGGTCTGTGGGAGCCCCAATCCCATTCTTTAAGACAAACACATTTACAATTTCAAAGAATATGTAACAGACTATCTATTTTTTAGAAATTTGAAGAGAACTACTTTGGGAACAATATCGATTGTGATTTGTAACCCTATTCTCAGAATATAAAGTACTTGAGGTTTATCTATCATTATATTTATTTGAGTTGCCCAGGTGTCCACTATGTTAAAGTTCTCTTTTGCGTGCAGATCATCTTATTTGTATTTTATGTGATCAGAAATATTTATCTTAAACTATGATGGATGTGAGGAAATTTTTCTTATTTGCATTAAATGTGTGAAGTGTGTGATTCCTGGTCCTTTCTCAGGAACTTTATTTAAAAGAAAACCAAAAAAAAAACATTTTCCTTTTATTTCCTCGCAATATTTATGCTTCTCTAATTACTATGATGGACTTTTGTCAAGTCCCACATTTTGAATATATAGAAATCCCAAGAAAATATAAAGAGGAGTACCACCTCTATAAAAACGCAGGGGGATTTATATCTTCGTGAGGTTTACGTTTAGGCCCTAACGGATTCAAGCGTCAACATTTTTGGCTACCATACTGGGGAATGAACTGAAATTTGGAACCTGGTCTAACATTTTTGAAAAAATACATGACTTTGCCCCAGGCTGACCAGCCCCTCTTAGAAATTGGATTGACCAATAAACAAAGCATCTTAAATTAGTTATACAATCTGGTAATAACAATAGTCGAGACCCGAGAAGAATTAGAAATATCATGGCAGATCTTACAATTCCAAGAAGACGAAAGAGAAATCCTCCGGAGATAGAGGAGAGACAAGTGAAAAGACCGAAGAAACCAACGGCTAGGTACAATGGCAAAATAACAAGGTCGAGATTGAAGCTAGATGAATACAAGGGACCCATTACCAGAAGTAAAATAAAGCAACTCTTTATTCTTAGAAGTGAAAATCATATTCCTACAATCTCTCTGAATATGGCAGAGAGAAATGAACAACCCCAAGACGAGCATCATGAGGAGAGACAAGGAGGTGGAAGAGATGTTGCAATAAATCAAGAGAACTTAAGGTTTGAACATAGAAGAAGAGTAAGAGATTCTCCTATGAATATTCTAGGTGAGAAACATGATCTCCCTGTTCTCCCTAAGGGCACCTTGAAGGAACTTTTTGGAGACAGAGCAATCGATGCAAAGAGGCATCTGCACTTATTTATCGATGTTTATGATTTTCACCATGTTGAGTATGATGATGTCATGGTAATTTTTTTCCTAAATACCTTATCAGGAAGAGCGTATGAATGGTATACAACATTTCCCGATAGATCAATTCACTCATTTAATGACCTCGAAGCTATGTTCCTGACTATGTTTTCCCCTCCAATTGCTTATCATACTCTTCTCACCAATTTCAGCCAGATTGGTTTGAGAAAGAATGAAAGGATACAAGATTTCAATCGCGGGTTCAATAAAACCTTGAGTAAAATTTCAGAATATAAAAGACCAAATGACCCAGTCATCCTCGGTTTTTATAAGAATGCAATTCCTTCGAACGTGAAATATGCTATCAGATCATCCCAAATGGATACCTTGGAGGAGGAAATGAATAAATCCACTAAGATGGAAGAAATCATGATTGAAATGGGTGTCAACCTTGACATTATACTAGGAAAATTACAAAGGCATCTCAGAGGATTAAGTATGGATAGTCAAGGAGCATCCAGTTCAAGAAAGAACAAATAATTCAAGCCATGACCAGCTCAAAACCAAACAATGGGAGGAGGATTTTTCAAGGGAACCATACCTGATGTAAATGTTAACCCTATGGCAGCACAGGAAACCAAGCAAAGAATTGAAATTGCACAAATGAATAGAACTCTCACGAAAATGCAGAACGAGATAACTAGACTAAGAAGAGGAGATAATTACATGGAAATCCAAGAATGCCAATCCCAGAGCAAAGAAGGAACCCTCCCCAAGAAAACAAAGTGAGGTTTGAGAACACAGATAATACACAATGATCCAGATGGATGTCGGTGGCCTCCAACCTATTCCAACTGGTTCAGTTTGGCAATTTTTGAGTTTGGCAGTTTTTTTCCTAGTTTTTGGGTCCCTGACTTGCGGAGCTGTTTTGAGGCCCTAAACAACGTTTTTAGGGCTCGTCATAGGCGAAAATGACCTTTTATAAATAGCAGAAAAATGTGCATTCCTCGAATAGACTTTTCCAATGGGCTATCGTGCACCTAAAACAAAGATCGCATGCAAAAGTTACGAATTCGGGAAGTTGATGTACTAACTTACCCAAACGGAGCCCACATGACTTTTGGTGCTTCATCTCCTAAGGTTATGTTTTTGGATGTCTAGGGTTTTTGAAATTCATGTTTATTGTAAAAAGGCCTTCAAAGCCTCATTGTAATGATCTTCTTGCAAATGAGCACAACCATCACATCTCTTCTCATAGATAAGCCACCACCATTCCAACAAGCTTGTTTTCCACTGCATTTTATAGTTTCATCTTATTTCCTTATTGAATAGAAAACCAGGTTTAATGTATCTTTGTTATTCTATGTTAAGCATCTTTTAATAATCTATATTCATTTCGTTCTACTCATAAAATACAGATTAGTGGTATCAGAGAGATCTTCTCCTTGTCGTCTTAATGCATGTCCCCAACGAGGTCAGGGTACAAAGAATTGGATCTCGAGCTTGTTTCTCTTGAGGAAAAAATCTCTCGCACGCCCAAATGACCTCTCATGGTAGGAGAAAAGAAATATAATGGGACAGGAGATCCTTTCAAAATGTTGCTTGATGAATACCTCACGCAACAGAGGAATGAGATGATGGATAGTTTTGCACAAATCCTTCAGCGACTACCAACATGCGACACATCTTCCTCGAGTGGAGGCACTGCCTCCTTCAAGGTATGAATCAACTTCGATATTCCTATATTTGAAGGTCAGATAGACGTAGATGATTTATACAAGTGGTTGAATCTACTAAAAGGGTATTTTTTTGTCCATAACTTTTTAAATAGAGAAAAAAATACATTTGTGTCCTCAAAGTTGTTCCCCATGTCAAATATTTGTGGGAAACTTTATGTGAGAAAAAGGAAACAGAGGAACCCTCATTATTTATAGTCATGGGCACTTGGGAATCCTTTAGGGATGTTATTAAGGAACAATACTACCTTGTCGGAATTTATGATGACTTGTATACCAAATGGACCACACTACGGCAAGAAAAAGACTAAGTAGTGCCAGATTTCACAAATATCTTCCATACCTTGCACACGAAGCTAGGTATCAAAGATTCAAAGCAACATTTGGTGCTAAAGTATCATGGTTCTCTGCATAGATACATCCAGACTTAAATGGAATTTGCGGACATCTCATCCTTGGGTGCAGCCTATCGATATGTCGTCAAAATCAAGCAAAATCTCAAACAAAAGACGCAACAATTTGTGCCTGGGAACCCCTCGCAGAAAAAACCAGGAAAGGGCGGCCCCAACCTACAGAAAAAAGGATAGAGAAATTATGGACAGTATCAAGACAACCAGTCCAATCTGAAAGAAAAGAAGGACACTAGAAAGACAAATAAGTATATCGAGAAGTGGTGTGACTTCCATAAGAGCCCTTGGCATAACACTGTTGATTGTTGCTCAAAGCAGTCACTGGTGGCCGAAGTGAAAGCCTCTAAATCATATGTGATTTATGAATCTAAGTCAGAACCAGAAAGAGGAAGAGAGATCATTGACGTGGAACCTAGTGCCACCATTACTACCACCAAGCTCCATCCTGGTGAACCAGACGAGCTAGAAGAAGGTGAGAACCTTTTCCATTCACAGATGTGGGTAAAACGCACTTCGTTGCACTTCATCGTTGATAGCGATAACCAGAAGAACCTCATATCAGTATAGGTCATCAAGTGGTTGGCCCTGCCGACAACGCCAAACCCGTAGTCCTATTATGCAATTCTCCAATTTATGCAATTTTGGGTTCTCGGTTAGGTTCTCATAGATCTGCACACTTCTTCTACTTAACTGTTTTCATTCCTCAGTGAGTGCGTTAATCCTTTCTATAGTGCTCTAGGCAATTATTTCTCATTAGTCGTGCACTTCTTGTGGGGTCTGTGGTATGGTATGAAGCTCTAATTCCACGACCCTTTGTTCAAGTTGTTGAATAAATTCAGCAAGATTCAGCACTTTGCATTCTATGGTTTCTTCTACCTTATGTTCTAAGTTGGTCACAAAGAGAAATTCTCTGTTGACTGCTTCTTCAATCCTAATCTACTTTGTGAGCAGCTACTCTTTCTCTTTTTGGATCTTCGCTCTGTCTTCTTCAAATTTTGCTTGGATAGCATCCTTCTCTTGTTGCGCATCTCGACGTTGCATGATGATTTCCTCCTGTCCTTGCTTTAAGGCCTGGGTGGCCTGCATTGTTTCTTCATGTGCCTTCCGAAGGTGTGCTTTGACTGTGTCAGCAATCTTGTGGATTTGAACTGGTTCATCTCCCTCTTTTGTTGTTCCTTTTGGCAGGGCCGTAGAGGATATTGCACGGCTAGACTTGAGATATTGTTGTACTCCTTGGAGCTCGATCTCGATTACGTTGTACATTGTCTCTTGCTTAGCTTCCTACTTTTCTGTTATCTCTTCTATGGATTCATTCATAGCTACGATGAGAAAACTGAAGTCATCTGGAGTGAGCGTGGTCTTCAGCTTAGTCACGAGTGCTTTTTATTTCTTCTGGGAGGAAGGTTCTAGAGGTGAACCCTTCCTTTTCTTTATGATCTCTAATTCGTCTCCTAACCTCTGTTTGAATTCCTCTAAGTCTTCACCATTACCTCCTTGCTCTGGTGTAATGGATGTGGTTCTTACAGATCTCCTATCTACATCCTGGATTTCCTCATCCTCCTTTGTCTACTTTGTTTTCTTTGTTTTACTGGGCCCAGGTTTATTCTGCATAGCTTCTAGGTTGTCGATGTCAGACATTTCTGCAGGGTCTACTGAGATAAGGAGGTCCATTGACCATTCCTTGGTGATCTCCTCTAGGTCGTCTTCTGCCAGCCTATAATAAGATTGAAGTTGTTTCTTGTGCTCATCAGCGCGTGTTGTAATATATATGAAATGGCGGTCCGCGCTAAACTTCATCAAGGGTTGAAACCTATGTAAAGTATTCGGGGTCATGTTCGGCTCGGACTGGATGGAAAACTTCAACTGGGTGTAGTAGGTATGGAAAATGGAATTTAACTACCACTACTTTTTCATATCGTTCAAGTACCACAGTGTACTGAACTTCGTGGCCAATGGTTCGAAGGGGTCGATGTCCGGGAAGGTTGCACCTTCCGGTAGCTCCCATGCAATGAAATATATAAGTATTAAGAGCCAGCTAAAATGGAATTCATGTCCCTGATCCTGGGATTCTCTACAGTCAATCTCTAATTGATTCACTAGGTACTTCACCCAGTTCATTTGTAGTCCCTCTGCGCACTTCCCTGTGAAGTTGACTACAAAGTCGGATACTTTCATGGGTCAATTCTTACATACCAACTTCCCTATGACCATTTGACAGGTGAGGCACACTATGCCACTTTCAATAGAATCTACCTTATAGCCTCGCGCACCTTTCTCAACATTGCCATAGGATTCTTTGATCTTCTGAGAAAAAGTGTGATCTGCGGTCTTTCCAGGATAGTAATCGTGGGGATCAGGGCCCTACATGCTAAGCCCGATGATCCGGTTGATTAGCGTTGGATCAACTGTTATGCGATGGTTCAACCATAAGTATCCTCCATGGTAACTTGCCAGCAACAGCTTCACACAAGCATTCACCTCCTGGTGTCTGCTGAAGTGCGGTATCTTCATAACGTTGAGCAGAGTGGCATGCGCAAGGTTCATCGTCCATTGCTAAGTGACGATCTTTGAATTATTTCCCTTTGTCTTTGTCAGATATTTATAAGGAGGGAGCATGCCATAAACCTTCCGGTCACCCAGGTTGAAGTAAATAAACTTCAATGCTGCAACCTTATCTTTATCTACGTGAACTGCATGTACCACTTTTGGCAAGTACGTGGTGACTAGAGTGTACTCCAAGTCTTTAGGCACATTGTCTTTGTTGATCACACCACTCAGAGGTGGTATGTAAGTAGGTAGGATGGATGGAACCAACTTCACGTTGGCCAGACTGTCTTTATGTTTGGTTCTTCTTTATGCGTCGGCTTGGGATGTTCCTCCTCGAGCAGTCGATGGGGAGGATTTCACTCCTCTCGTCGATGATGCCTGTAAACCTATAGACAATCCTCTCTCTGACATGAATCTCTTGACTCTGAGGCTAGTGAGTACCTCTCTCACAGATTCTTCAATTGTGCTAAATTTGTCGGACATATACACTCAGGATCAATATCTCGGTTTATCAAAGTAGCGTAGGTATATCGGCTTCCAACGGCTATATTGCTTCGCCATGTCGAAGTTCCCTATGTCGTTGTTCTGCTATCTCGGCGAAGCTCAAATTCTGCAATTTTTCCTTCTGCGGGGCTCCCTCTGGAACCTTTTGTAGTCGTTCGATCTAGTCTTTCTTCTTACTTAGATTTCTAGCCTTTTTCCCAGTGAGCTTCGTCTCGGTGATCCTTTTCCCATTTTGATTCTTATCCTCTTCAGACATAGTCACTTCGCATTGTCGATATTTGTTCTTCGGATTTAAGGGAAATACTTCTTCATCATCTGGAACATTCATTTTAGTCCTTTGTGGTTCTTCTAGTGTTATTACAACTTCGACATCCAAGTCCCTGGTGTCAAATAGCTTCTATATCTTACCCTGTTCTTCCATCAAGTAGGCGATCTTTCTAGTCATAAAATCTATTAGGTCTTGTTTCTTCTTTTCTAGGGTTTTCTTTTCTTCATTTCTTTGGATCTGGTCTTTCTCAATCCAGGTTTTTCCTAACAAATTCGGAAATGGGGTGTTGTTCTCAATAAACTTGATAACTTCAAATTCTTCCTCTACTGTCATTCCATTGATGCTTAGAGGTATCTGGGTAATCCTTCCACATAGGGTTACCAATTTTTCTTTAAACAAGCTTATTCCTCCTAATGACGGAATCATAGCAGGTTTTCCCAGGGTTTCCCAAGTTCTTTCTGTCATAATATTCACCTGTGTTTCCTCATCCAGAACACAGTCTATGTCGAAGTCTCCTATTCTTACTTTGATTTGCTTTTTTTCTTTGAAAAATTATGATAAACTGACATCTTTATGCCCATTCAGAGTTTCTTTCATCTGTATTAATACTTTTTCTGATTCTTTCTGGGGTTCTGCTATTTCTGGGGTTGTCTTACGGTTTTCTTCATGCGGATTCATTCTTTCAAGCTTAGCAACCATTCTAGGGAAATCCAATACTTCATGGTCCAAAGCTTTTCAATAGAGACAACTAGGTTTTCCACCAGGGCATTCCTTAGCTAGATGGCCTGGTTTTTTGCAACTGTAACATAGGGTCAAACCTCTCTTTCTCTTAAATGATCCCCAACTTCTTTTGTACTGCGCAACAGGATCATGGTAGCTATCCTGCAAAAACTTCTTTCTAGGATCCTGCATCCATTTGTTAGTCCAAACATTCTTTCTATGTATAGGTATAACATACTTATTAGATCTATTCATATCAAACTTTCTTTCATCTATTAATGCCCTAGTTTTTAATCTAGGACAGAATCTATCAAA